>OY365813.1:482477-924977 GCA_959347315.1 Bimastos eiseni | reverse complement strand
AGTTTTAAATTAAGTGACAACTATTAATTATAATTATTACTCAACTTGAATAAATATTATATGAATGTCATTTTTTAGCAGTTTTTGCTGCTAGAATCAGGCTGGCCTTGGAAACTTATGATGACTCTGTTTGAATTTGAAAGTTTATCCACTGTAGGCAACAGATATTACTTAAGTTATCATTGAGAAATGATTATCTAACATCTCTCTCTTTTCAACCACAACAACAGACATGAGTTGTCATTATTCATTTCAATGCTTATGGGGTGACCCTAACTAACAGACCCCTTCCAACCCTGATTGGATCTCCAATCATTAGGGTTATTGCAAGCATTTGACTTTGGACCGACCAATAAAGGACTACTGACTGACTGACTGTATGATCAACAACAGCAACTAACAACCAGTATCTGTATACAGAAACCTGAATTGCAACTTAAATTGTAACTTCCATTTGGCAGACTTCTAATTTAGGATTAAATGACCTAATGATCACCCCCCCACACGCACACACACCCCCCCTACTCACCCATCTACCACCCTCCACCCTCACCATCCACACTCACACCAGGACGAACTGGCACAGACTCCTTTGAAGTAGCAGAGTAGCCCTGATCAGCAGGCTGGTCCTTTAACCCAGAAAACTGTCCCAATTGACAGACAGATAGACAGACGCACACACAGACAGGCATACATAGACAAATACAGGCAACCACACACACACACACACACGGAAAACGGATTGGCCAACGCATCCTGGTGACCTGACGCACAGCATCCTACTCGCAGTCACAGCCAAACGGACTCCAGTAATTCGTAAATAGTAATTGGACGTTAATTGGTGTTCTGGCCTAAACGAGGAACCTCCAGAATGACTTGACGGCGCTATCTCCACAACCGGATGGATGAGCCAACCACCCAACAGACACCCACCGCATCATCATCATCGCCCTGCAGAGATAATAATTTTCTAATCAGTTACCGGTCCGTCTGAATGTCCTACTGAAGCGCTTTGGCGTGACACGTTAATTCCTGCGACGCTTTTTATATGTGTTTCAGTTAACAGGAAGACGTGACCGAATTCTTACTCATCGCAGCTACCTACGTGATACCGAATGCACTATAATAGTAGCGTTAGATTTATATAGCGCTTCGTCCTGAGTGACTATCCAGAGGCTCTGTCAGCACGATTAGCCCAGGGGGTCGGGGGTAACTGTACTTGAAGAGTGAGAGGCCGACGGAGAGAAGTGAGTCGTTAGTTTATCCCTTGACCCTTGAGGAAGGTTATTCCAGGTTGATGAACCAACAGTAGGTCACGGTTTAATCTGCGAGAAGGATGCTGGGTGGCGGGGTAGAGTAATGGATAAGACACTGTGGTGCAGAGCTGAGGAACCAAAAAACCCTCTGCCAGTGCCAGTCCCAAGCCTGGATAAAGGAGGAGGGCGACGCTAATGGTCTATGTTATCACACAATGTCGTTAAACTGCAACCACCTACCTACCTGAGGAACCGAGATCGATACCCCCCCAAGGTCAACCAGTTCTTCTTTCGCTAGGCTGCGGTTTTGGTTAAATCAGATGTAAAACTTTATGGGCGCTTTGCATGGCTGCCAACAGCTAAATTCAACTCCTGTAAATAACAACTTGTCATCATTCGCTCATACTATACTTTTGATCATATTGCGGTAGATCAGTTTGAAAATAAAAATGAAATTATTTTTATCTCTGAAGAAGAGATATATATGTGTGTCAGTCTCTTGGATATAAATCACCCTCTATGACCAATCTTTCTAAACAATCACAGGACTGACTGCTATTAGCCCTTTCATTTGGCCCAGGGCTGAGCGATTCAGAGCAATTGAGCCCAGTAACCCACACCAACGACCCTTCAAGGCACTCCAAAAGAGACTGACACACACATATATATAATATATATATAATATATATGTAATATATATGTAATATATATGTAATATATATATATATAATATATATTCTATTCAGAAGCTCAAAGGCTGCACCCATGCTAAAAATAGTTGGGCAACGACCTATCAAGTATCTACAAGAAAAAGCCTTATGACAAACTGAGACTGCTCAAGGAGTGTCCTTGTGTAGGAGGCCAAGGAGAGATTACCTTCAACAATACAGTTTAACCTCTATTACAGGATGCGGCATAGGCACACATGTCATTATACTGGGGTGTTTATGACAAGAAAGATCCCTTGGAAAATATTGTCCCTGACCTCAGGAACAAAGGCTTACCAGACAGCATATAATGACCCGCTTCTGCAAATGGGGTTTCAACCTCAGACCTTAAGTGCCTTAATAACATGTGGAGGGTTATTACACAGTCTAATAAGCAGGCTCAAACTCACAACAGTTGGATTACAGACCAGCACACTACTCAACTCGGTAGACCACTGAATAAACTGCCTGTCTGCCATGTATTGTTTAAGCATCAACAACTGATCCTTTTGTGATTAAATACTGAACTTGTACAGAAAATAAGAAACAAATTTAAGGCACAACATTCATAAAATATACATAAATAAATAAATGAAATTAAGAAATAAAAATTGAAACAAATTATAAAGCAATTCTGATATTCCTAGCATAAAAGACCGATCCCTGTGATTAGAAACCGAACTAGCACAAAAAGAGAAATAAACAAATTAACGAAACAAAATTCATAACATAAATGCATTAAAAAAAAAAATTGAAATAAATCCTAAATTAATTCTACCACTCCATAATGTAGTATTATTCATTCCTGACAGATTCAATTCGAACAAATAGGTCCAAACGTCGATGACTCAAATATTCTCCTCGCTTACACATAGCCGGATCCAGACAATTTATTAATTAACAAAACTCATCAAGTTTCTCATGTATTCATTAATATGAACATGTCACGAAGTGATCATGATGCCACCCATGCACTTATCCATTCATTTATCAATCAGTCAATCAATCAATGAAACTAGATCTAGCACCTCATTAAGAAATCTACTCAGAGGTTCCCCAGCCCAACCTCTGCCAAATCAGACAGATTTCAGATATATGAACCACTGCAAGTCAAGACAGTTCGCTTCCTTGATGGCCTCACAAGTCGTTACCTATTTCCTTGAGCTACAACTTCTTCTCATAGTTCTTGGTTTTGCAAGCAACCTCCTGTCTTGTTCCTCGACTCTCTATTAAGTCTCCAGTAACAGACTTCACATCTGCAACACTATATCTGGATAGCCTGAATAATGAACATAAATATCTACCAATCTGGTTGTAACACTACAAACCGCTACATGGGCAAAATTGAAAAGCCATCAACTGCTGGCTTTATGTTAAAAAGACAGAAGCACAAACTCCAGTGATGTGCCAGTTCAAAGCCTGGACTACATTAACTACAACTACTCAAACATCTGCACATTAATCCATGCATTACCTCATTCATTCATTCATTCATTACCTCATTCATTCAGAACTACTATATGGCAATCCTTCAACAGTGCATTAACCTGTGCATTACGAGCCATTGCTGAGATTTGCCATGGTCAAGTTTGAGGCACACACAGACAGACTCCATATACTCATGATATCGTCAATGAAGGCACAATTTATAGCCTAATTTAGTCACAGATGAACAACTGTACATTACATCCCTCACTCATCACATATACATACACACATACATAAATAAACATACACACATTGTCAATGTATAAACATCAATCTCTGACAGTTCCTTCTGTTCGACTGTCAAACTCCAGCGCTTTTTGAGGCTTAAAAAATGTGTTATATAAATAAATCAAGAGACTTTCATTAATCGTCTGCTCATCCTTGCTTTCCATTTTCTATATTTCTCAAATTCGTCACAGACATATTATACAGGCTTATACTCACCCTCATTGAGTATCACTGGCAAGACAGAACTACCCCGGCTCACACAAACAAACACACTTGCTTTAGACACTAAAGAAGCCCTGTATTTTATTTCTCAACAAATAATCATCTTAAGAATATATATATATATATACAAAAGTGCAATTATACTATCCAACTACACATTCCGAGCCTCAGACAAGCACTGCACAATCACGACTAGTCACCCAGAAACACAGGTCAGACCGTCACGTATTAAAACACTACCGGCACATCTGCTTTACGCATTTGAGCTGAAACTACGACCATGATAGTTGAAGTCTTTTAAAACCACGTTCTTTGGCACAAGCAGCAGCAAAGAATCTCGCAGATGAATAACAAAAAATAAACAACGTAAATACCTCTACCTCTATTTAACAAAGCCGGTCTGAGCTGTCTAATAACGATGACTATATGAACATAAAAGCTACTTACTCACTTACTTAGTGATCAATCAAATGCCGAACAGATAACTGCTAGCCTTCCAACTGCTACCATCCGAAACGATGAACAGACAAGTCACTTACGCATAAATTCGCTTCAGTAAAAGAGACAGTCCTTCTAGCTGTAGGTAGTGATTTTACAGAAACTTAGAAAACTAATATGTGTTTTTATATAAATGTTTACTTAATCCACTCGAGTAGCACCAGGACATAAACACGAATCCTGGTTCACAAACAGAGCCTCTAAATCCGCTATACCACGTACTTTTGGTTGCTAAGCTAGCGAATATTTTATTTAGCACTTTCACATGTCATAATTTATGCAGTGTCAAATATTAGTCAATTTTGTCCGCAAATAAAATTATATGTTAGAGAGTAAGATCATTTCCGGCTAAAGGAAATAGTTTAAAGACTCATAACCCGTGATTTAGAAAAGATTTTATAGGCGAATGGGCAAAAATGTTTACATACAGAGCTCGCAACATACGATCCTATTATAATTTTCAGTAACTGAACTTGTACCTGCTGCTGCTGTTACGTTGAATAAACACATTGACTTCGTCTGTACTTCAATGCCTTTCGATCTCGTAGCAGTCTAGAAAACCTGCGTCAGGCCGAACAGGGCTTATCCAGCGGACGATCAAGAAAACGGGAAAACCTCGGCCGTGCTCGGCCTCATGAGGGTACCAGGTGTGAGCCGAACTTTCCCAGAACGTTGGTTGAATCCTGCAGCTGCTTGGCCAACACTCGGTGCCGACCTGATAGGGGTTCGCCACATGACTTCCTTGAATGCATTTCCTTTTTGGGGACACGCCGTATCTACCACTCTCATAAGGCAGTCCTATACAAATTTACCATCACTGAACGGTAAGCAATTTCTGCAATTTCATGAGCGACAATATGCCAGGTCTTGCTCAGTACTTGCTTCGTTGATCTTACTAATTTGCCTAAAATCGTCTGCTGGGCTGTAATTTTGTCACTTTTCGTTTTATCTGCTCGCCAACATAAGCAACGTCACCCTCATGCTTGGTCTCGCAATGTCTTTTGATATTGTAGGCTATTCTTTCATCACTGATATTATTTGTTGGCATACGAAGAAACCATGTTTCATTGTTTTCAATGGCAAATAGTTATTGGTCCAATTTTCTTTAAACCACCTTAACTTCTTTCGTCTTTAATACGATGCTTTCTGCCGTTTCCATTATTTTATTGATAACATTTTAGCCTAATAATGTTGATGTTACAATGAAATATAAGGCAGAGGTTAAATCTAACAAAGTAGATATAGTTGCTACGTAACAAATTTTGACTTTAAGACTAGATCGACCAGTTTGCATGCCACGTTACTTATTAATTGCAACTAGAAAATTGAAAAGTAATCACGGTATAAAGCGCCGTAAAATTCAAGTAAGCCAAACACATTTTTCATTTTTTTGTAAAATGAAAATGCATCATTGAACGGCTATACTGGTGAAATATTAAATGCTGCTATAGCGAATATTAAAATTATAATGCCATTGTCAAATTAGATATAGATATAATATTTTTTTTAAATTCCAAAATAATATTTGTTTAAATTCTAAAATCCGGCCAGAGGCCGCATTAGACCAGCTCGAGGGCCGCATGAGGCCCGCACTTTGGGGACCCCTGTCTTATATGATGTCTGTAGCTATTTGGCCTTTGCAATGGGGTAGGGGATAGAGCAGGTGTACTTACGCATGAGGAGGGGGTCCACGAAATGTACGCGGTCCACCAAGGGGAGGGGCCTGAAATTCCGATTTTTTGTGTACGTAATATGTGGATGGGCCCCAAGGCTAGTAGGCCATATAAATTTATAATGAACTAGAGTTTAGCTTCATAGCCCACACACGGCTGTGAAATCGAAGTTCAAACACAATATTAAATAAAAAATTATTATCTACCATTGATGTAGGTTAAATTTGTAGACCTGGGACTATATACATAGGCCCAGGTAAAACTACAGAGTTTTCTTCAAAATAAATACGCAACGCTCAGAGGGGTGGTTGGATGGGTCTATGGAAACGCTACGATGTGTTACAGGGTGGGTGAAAACGGACATTTTCAGCATTACGTATTATGCCATGACCCCAAGTGGCATATTCTATTTTAAAATAAATGATAAGTACGGTAATATTCGGATGCTTGAAGTTTAAATTAATTATGGTTATGTCAGTAATAAAACACTTACAAAGACAGATCATAAACCTTGCACAACTATAATACTCTTCATATCTCTGATTGCAGGCTGGTTCCCTAGCAATCACTGGGCCCCAGGCATTTGCCCCATCTAGGAGGGCCTGCACCTCTCCATGCCCCTCTACCGGTTTCAGACAATTCACTGCATCGTACGTTTCTGTTTGGGCGTACTTTTATCAAAGGTCGGACGAGATTCAACACCCGATGATGTACAGATCGCGTAATTCAGCCATAATTTTATTCTCTGATAACGTGTATTAAAACCGCAGACAAAAATGTAGTAACAGGGCCTCGACAGTCAACCTTCTCCTCCACAAGATCGCCCGACCCCCAGAAGTCGAAACATTCATCAAACGCTAGCAAACAACTTCCCCATTTAGGTTCCCTAAATGCCAACCAACGCTTGATTTTCAGGATCAGTTCAGCAGACAACAAATTTTGAAAATTAAGACCATTCAGCACACAAAGGCGACAGATAAACGCATGCATGCTTTTCACCTGCATATGTGCACACGCATATAGACTAGCACGCGTGTACGTATTCATACATAGGAATAGCACACATGCATGCAAAATGCAAATCATACAGCGGTATCTGTGCATCGGTACTTTAAATGATGTATGAATAATAATAACCATCATCACAAGGTACCTAATTATGCATAAAAGATACCTAATCATGCATAATAAGGTGCCTACGAATGAGCAAAGAAGTGTTGCCTATAAATAACATGATAGAATTACGAGCCTATGAGACTAAGTCAGTCATTACAACAAAACAACAGTTCCGATCTTTCAAAATCCGTCGGAACGTCCTCAGCAGACCGGAATAAGAGTTGTCGTCTCTGGAGAAGTCCTTCCGTCTGATGGAAATTTTTAGCAGACGAGAGAAAAAGTCCACCATTGAAGAATCTCCGACGGAACAAATAGAGACAGGACTCATCCGTCCTCTGTACAACATCACTTGCTAAGATCTTCGGCTTTTTAAGAGAAAAAAACAAAACACAATCAACTGTTGTTATCATAGTTATTACTATTATTGCGTAAATTTGAAAGGCGTGCAAGGTCACACCGAATGCGACCCTGAGGCATGGATAGTAAGTCGCCAGGAGAAGATGCACTTAGACTTACAAATCTTTGCAAGCCAAGCAGAGCTAATGTGTTTTGAGCAGCCTTTCGAAGGAAGAAAGTGAATTTGAGCTATGAAGAGAGAGTGGCAGTTGATTCTATTTGTTAGTAGCCAATTTCTGTCCTTTTTCACAGAGCAATTCATTGTTAGGGTTCATCGCATAACTAATAATGCAAAATATGACCAATTTTGACCCACCCACACTGCAACGCTTTGTAACGTTTTCATAGATTGACTCACCCGAGCTATACATGTTTATTTCCAAAAAAATCCATGTAGTTTTAGCCAGCTATGTATGAGCACAAATCTTTTTTAAAGAAACGTGCTCTAACCTATGAAAGAACAATTGCTCAGCCTTTGAGGCAGAAAAAGAAAAACCATACCTTGCGTTTTCCCTGGACCTGGGGTCGAAGTTGATGATGGGACCGGAATTCTGAGAGTATTCGTAGCAGAACCTGGAGTCAGATGACCTATGGGTAAAAGGAACACCAGCCACACTTAAGGGATGCAATGTAATGTACACAGGGATCAATTTATGTTGCCCAAGAAGACAATGCAACAAGTGACCATTTGTCTGTTAATAGCACTATCTGTCATTTATGAATGTAAACAAATTTTATCAGTCTTATTTTCCATGAAGAATTGATGAAAAAAATGCCTTACTCTTTAGATTCTAACCAAACTGGATTCTAACCAGCCTAACTGGATTCTAACTGGATTCTAACCAGCCTAACTGGATTCTAACCAGCCTAACTGGATTCTAAACAGCCAAACTGGATTCTAACCAGCCTAACTGGATTCTAACCAGCCACACTGGATTCTAACCAGAGTAACTGTATTCTAACCAGCCACACTGGATTCTAACCAACCTAACAGGATTCTAACCAGCCAAACTAGTTTCAAACCAGAGTAACTGTATTCTAACCAGCCACACTGGATTCTAACCAACCTAACTGGATTCTAACCAGCTTCACTAATCAATACAACAGTTTAATAAGAGTCAGAACACCTTCAGCTCTTCTAACTGTAATTAAACATTTATATAGCACCACTCAGAGATCCAGAGGTGCTCCCGATCCAAACCAGTGCCGTTTCCGACAGACAAGACAGTCATCAGGTGTGTACTAAACAGGGGAAGAGGAGGCACAGACCAAGGAGCTGAATCCTCAGTCCCTGCTGTGGAAGGTGGTTGCATCTAGAGGGGCCAACACAAGCAAAAACTGCACTCACCTGCAATGAACGCCTGAGGTGAGAGGCCGTACCCGGGGCGCGCGGAGGAGGCCAGTCCGGCGCTGTTGAGCCCCGGCGGCAGCGGGTAGCCCATGCTGGGCACGGGCGACGGGATGTACGGCTGACCGGCCGATGACGTCATCGCTGCAGCGGCCACTGCTGCAGCCGCAGCCGAGGATGCGGCCGAGCAGGAGACGGCGGCCGAGGGGGCGACGGAGGACGAGGCACCCCCCGAGGAGCCCAGCTGGCCAGGGTTAACGAGGCGGCTGAGGATGCTGCGCTCGGACATCTGGAGGCGCTGGGTGACCGGAGGAACACGAGCCAGGGTGGCAGGGAGACGACTGACGTCCTGCTTCATGTCGCTCAACAGCTCCTCCAACTGGTTCAGAACTGAAACAGACGGAAACAGACAACATCTCTTCAGTCTGGTGACATCGACCACGTTTACCAAGGCCACATGACCTCAAGTCACCTTTTGCATCCTGTTCTGCACAGACTCACTCAACCCTAACCATGACCAACCAACTGCTTTTATTGATCATATCGACCCATAGAACACAATGATGAGCATACATACGATAACAGAAGCATTTGGAGAATAGGGACCACAGGGAAAGAAAAAACCACTCAGTGACCGATGGGTCCCGCTAACAGGACCCTCCTTATGTAGGCCAACTCCAATTATTAGTTATGCATGCAGACTGAGATCATTAAAGAGATCATTAGCATTACTTGGCAGTTTCTATAACACTGGTGTCTAGCGCACTGGGCATCGACCACATTAAATGCAGTCCATAATCCGGTGAATATGCAGACAGACAGACAATGGTAGTAGTCAATTGGATTAAGGCAAAATGTCCTGCAAAGAGAATGTAGGGTTGATACAGAGGGGGGGAGAGGGTTCCAAAATCCAGGTCCGGTAACCAAACAAGTTCACTGTCTGAGAACAGTTCTGGTTTTAGTTACGACCAGAGCAAGGCAGTTCATGCCGATGAATAAGAACAGACTTTGAATATTCCACCTGGCAAGAATTCAATAGTTCACAGATCATAAGCTTCAACCAAAACACTTCATCTGAGAAATGCAATGATTTCATCTGAGTGATAACGTGTGCTCCTAGCTTGACGTGAGAATCATGACTAGCGATAATCATCTCTACCTTTGTGTAAGACTGCGTTTGCCGGTTTATTCCCAGCCAGAGATTCCTTCGACAGATGCTGGTGACTTTCCGCCAAGCACTCCAGTTCCGCAAACCTACAGAGATGAAAATCATTCTAAATATATAATATAAAACTCAGAAATTTCTCAGCAACACACAAAACTGGAACATCATAAAGCCCAGTTAGGTAGAAACACAGATGTATGTAATCACATGTCCAGATATCATCATCCATGTCTTAGATGATGATTTTCATCCATTAGAAATACAACATTGGCAAATTAGTTACAAGATATTCAGTTTATAAGGATCTGCGAATAACAAATTGTCAGTCAAATTGAATCTCGAATCGGGGTAAAAGTACGAATTCGACACAGCAGATGTTCAAGTGTGATTGACATCACTGGAGTAGGTTGCCATAGTAACACAGTCATCAATATAGACGTAATAACCTTTCCGCAGTCTAAGATCAATTAAACTGAAACTTAGTTAAATTATTCGAATTAAAACAGCACAGACAATTTAAAAATTAAACCCATTCAATTATCAAATTATGAAGACATTTTCAAAATGAAAACCACCAACAGATTCAATTTCGAATCGAACATTAGTTCTTTGTGGGTCCTCAACGCGTACATTCCTGGCGAGACTGACCTTGCGTTGAGAGTCATGGCTGGGTAATTGGGATCTTGGGTAAGGTTGAGGTAGGCAGCTCGGCGCAGCTGCTCCTCGATCACTAGCGCCTGCTCGAGCAGTTTGAAGCGCCGAGCGAGGAACTTGTTCTTCATTTCCAGGAAGTTCCCTTTGCCCTGATCAGCCTTGAACGGTTCATTGATGATCATGAACGCCCCGTCGTTCTGCATGTCCTGCCATCTGCCATAGCCATGCTTTACGATTCCTGCCAGCAGCCAGTAGTCGTGGCGACGGTGCCATATCTCCGCCTCATTGCCTGGCAAAAAGAAAAGACGACCAAGATCATGAACTTTATCAGTTGTTGGGGAGGTCTGATTTTTAAGATACTGCTTTGAAAGATGGTGAAAATGGCAGATGTGTGTCGTTTCTTCCGATTTTGGACAATATGCATAATTCTGAAATCAGAAGTTAGGGATAAGTTGAGATATTGTCAGAAGCTGAATCTTGATATTTAGGCAGAAAGTAGAGATATCAGCAAAAATTCAAAATATTGTCATAAGTTGAGTTATTGGCAGAAGAAAACCATGTTGAATTGATGGTACAGAAAAAGAAGAGTGTAATAAGAAAGCTATTTAGATAACTATACTTGAAGTAACATGCAGCCATCACAGACAAACCTTCCAAAAAACCTCAAAACAGTCATCAACTGGCTTTAAACTTAGTCCACACATAACGAGTGCTCACTGACCAGGTGCAAGCTGTGACTGCTCATTCTGCCAGAGCGTGTGCAATTCGGTGAAGCCGCCGTCTGCGATGTTGAACATGAAGCGCTGCTTGAGTTCCTCCTTCTTCGACGACGTCTCTTCCTTTCGACCAACTTCCAATTCCTTCCCTTCTCCCTCCGTCTTCTGCTTTCCCTTATCTACAACACAAACAGATGAACCACAATGCACACATCATTGGTATTAAGCAAATGTGTTAAAGATTCACTCAAGAACCTTTGCACAAAGACATCATTCCACCTCCATCTTTCAACGCTATTGCTCAACCAATCTGCTATTTCATGACAGGAAAAACTTAACAAGTGAAAGTAATTCATAATTACTTGTTAATAAATAAATGAGAGTGCTATATAAATTACATAGATAGATAGATAGGTATAAACAATAAGATTAATTACAATTATCAAAACAGAGCAAATAAAATAATCTTCAATATACAATGTAATAATTCATTATGAATAATAATCACAGATAATAAATAATAAATAAACATTGACGGACCGCTTCCGACCGCGTCTTTGGCCTCTGGCTTCGATGTCTTGTCTTCCTCCGACTCCTTCTTGACTCCGCTCCCGGAAGCCGCATCCGATTCCTCCGTCTCCATGGACTCTGGCTTGGCCGGTTTTTCCGTCTTCTGAACGTCGTGCGTCGTCTCCGATTCCACCTTTTCCGGTTCTGTTCCGTCCGCCTTCTCCCCGTCGTTGTTCAATCCCTAGAAATTATAATCATAAATGCAAATTGATATAGTGCCACTTCAGGAAAATTTAACTCATCAGTGTAAGTCAATATTACTGAAGTCATCCTAGTGATCACCAACAGATGAAGATGACGACATCGATGTTAAAGGGAGAACTAGGCCAAGAGAAAATTAGGATGTAAGGTAATGGAACATTGGTATTAATGTAGCTTTATGTAGCGCCCCTTCAAGGTACCTACTAAGAGGCAATCTGTACAATAGCCTAAAGGATAATTTACATTAGCTGGCAAAAGAGTGCACAGTAAAGTAAGCCCACACACAAGCGTAAAACGCAAAAAACGGATTCCCATCAACAGCTGACATGGATGTTCAGAGTCTCTGAGCCAAGTTCTTTATGTACATATGTACGAATGTATGACTAAATGTATGCATGTATGAATATATTAGGGGTCAGCCGGGTAGACAATTTTCACCGAGTACTGAATCCGAGTATTTGAAAAATTCTGGATGTACTATTTGCCGGATCCGGGTACGAACCGGGTAGTAACTGAGTACCAATTCTTTGAATTTTTTTCCATGTCCAAAGCTTGATAATAGAATGTTCATGCGAAGCATTCAATTTCAAGCATGCTCCAGTATCACATACGTGAAATATGACTTTGTTTTAATGGACTAGTAATAAAGTAACCAACAAAGATTTATGAATTTGAATTATATTATAAAAGTAAACTAGTTTAACAATTTCACTTGCATTTTATGATTTTAATATAAAAAATTTATTAAAAATGTAATACAAATTACAAAATACAAATAGAACTAAAGAGTAAAAAACCCTGACAACTTTAACAATTTAAATGCTTACAACTTACCAGTGACATTTAAAAGCTTAAACAAGCTTAAAAGTTAAAACTTTAAAAGTTTAAAAATAATAAAAATTAAACAGTTCTAAACTTTTAAAACTTCTAATATCTATTTCTAAAATTTTCTTTAGAACAAGTTTTAACAAGAGTCTTTATTAAAGACTAGACTGCTATATAGACTAGATATATAGAGATAGTAACTTATTGGTTACAATTACAAACTTTAACTTACAAGTTACAACTTAAAACTTAACTAGATTACTAAGATAAGTAATGAATGACTATGAGTCTAATGAATAATGTCTAATGATAGTAATGAAAATAAACTTATATTAAAGAATGTCTTCCAATTCCAAATAACACTAACAGAAAAGTTGAAAACTTAAAAACAACATATTGAACATAGTATGATCATTGATCAATGATGATCATACTAAATTACTAATACTATAACTTTTCACTTTAAAACAGTTCGGTTTTTGGTAATTAGAAATGTCCAATCAAGTTTAGTATTTGAAATTAACAATGCTTAAATTCTTCTTCAAAAATTAATTTTTGCAACTATTTGCGTGTTAAGTATTTGCCGAGGCGAATACTTCCGAGTAGTGATGAAAATTGAGATATTCGGCCGAGGCGAATGTCCGAGGCGATTTCCGGCTGATCCCTAGAATATATGTTTGATGATGGGTACAAATTTGTGCATGAATCAATGTATGCATGTAGCACTCCTGAGTAGTAACCTTAAAGGGCGCTATATAAATCTTCGTAGTGAATGAATGATTGTATGACTGCACATATGTATGTATGTATGTATGAATGAATGAATGAATGTATGAATGTATGCACTCCAATTGCAATTAATGTCTTGCTACCTCGTCCTTCGTCTCATTGATCAGCGCTGTTTCTGCTTCCACCTGTTTCTCTCCATCCCTCTTCGCATCTGCTGTCGTATCCTCCGCTTCCTTTTCACCAGCATCAATACCTCCTCCTCCTCCTACTGTCGTCCTTCCGTTTCCTTTTCCCTTCTGTCGATCGTCCTTGCTGCTGGCCGTCGATGGAGAGGGCGAGGGAGCGGCCGAGCTGAGCGTGCTCTCCGACTTCACCTTGTCGACCGATTCGACGGATGCAGCAGAGGCTGCTGCTGCGGCCGCTGCTGCCGCCATGGCGACGGCGTGGGGCATGCTGTGGCCGCCGTTGATCGACTCGAACTCTTGTACCTGAGACAAGAAATGATGTGAAAACACATTTTAAACTCACGGTATAATATCATCATTAAATTTAAAATAGATATACATGTAGATTGCTACACTCAAACTATATGCTTTTAATTTCAAACCGACATAAATTTTTCCCCAAACTAAATGAATATAATAATAATAAATATCCTTCTTTAATTTCAAACTGACATAAATTTCTTTCCCAAACAAAAATGCATATAATAATAATGATAATTATAATGATAAACTTAATATTTTTGTCTAATTGAGATAAACATGGCACAAATTGTTCCCCTAAAAAATGTGCATAATAATAATAATAATATCTTCATTTAATTTCATAATGGGTGCCCATCGTATAGTAAAATTCAACTCTTGTACTTACTTGTTATAATTCGCTCATACGATGACCTGCAATCATACTGTGGTCTGTCCGTTTTAAAGCAACAAACAAGGTTTAAAAATAGAAACGGCTGACGTAAAACTACAGAATAAGACCATCTACCTTTTTCCTAACAAGCGACATAATTCCGATCCTAGTGAGGACGTGCTGACGGGAAAGTCCCTCGCGGGGAACTCCGTCGGCAAACGTCTCCGCATTGTCGGCTCCGGGTTCACACAGATGGCGCATGAAGAGGGAGACGTACGCCTTGAACTCTCGCTCAGATTTACCTCTCAGATCACGCACCAACCTATGACAATATGACATCATAAGACCATGAGAGGCACTTTATTTATGATCAGATACGATACCGTACGATTTAAAGGTGAGATACACACACACAGGCATTCATTAAGTTGCAGTAACAAGTCCTGCACAAAGGCTTTTTGAAAAGTCAAACAGATACTGCATCACTGATGCTCATCATTCCACATAATGGATAATAATAAGCGATATCGACAATAATAGGGTAATAATTTTTCAGCAAGTGCATTAGGATAAATAAAAACAATAATATAGTGATAATTGTTCAACAAGTGCTTTAAAATAAATCACAGCAACAATACAAACAAATGCAAATGATCATCATGGAATATAATAACCAATATAAATAATAAAAGAGTAATTATTTAAATAATTATTCAACACTCACCTTAAAATAAATAGGAACAGAAAAAAGCCAGAATATCGAAACCAAATAAAAAGTAAACTCTTGCCACTGGTCAGCCAATCACCTGTAGGCCTATCACTTCTCCACTTTTCCTGTAACACCAGCTGATAACAACACCGCGACTGATCTGCCTGGGCTAACTATACGAAGGAGCTATATAAGCGCACCTCATCATAGCTTCTACAGTAAAAATCTACTGCCAAGCATGGACAGTGTGTAGTGCTTACCACTGTGAATTGAAGGCATCTTGAGGCGGCATTCCATATCTCATGACAGCGTTTAAGAAGGCCTTGCGCTGCCGAGTGTTGAAACCAAGGACCTGCAGAAAACAAATGCAACTGAACACAGAGAAGACCACTGATCTCTAAGACTTCACCTTACTAAGACTTCTCCCTGCCAAGATGTCTCTCTGACAAGACCTCCCTACACTAAGACTTCCCCTTCTAAGACTCCTAAAAGTTCTCCTGCCAAGACTTCTCCTAGGCTAATAAGACTTCTCCCTGCAAAAACTAAGACTTCTTCTTGTTAAGACTTCTTTCTAAGACTTCTCCCCATCCCAGACTTCTAACTGCTAAGACTTCTTACAGAATTCTGATACCCTCCCAAGGGTCAACAAAGAATGTCATTCAGGACATGGTGCCGCAGAGCGCGATGGGTGCCGCAGGGCGCGATGGCACCTTGCATGCTTGGCATACAGTCAAATTTGAATATATCAATATATCGTAACCATCCATTGACTTATATGTAAATTGGACTTAATACACAAGAACAGTATTATTACTAATACATAGGATGGCAAAAGCAGATAGCATGAAGTAGCACCGGTCAAACCTCGATCTGTCCGTTGACCCGAGCGAGGAGCGGAGGCAGCGATCGATCTTTGTCCCCGGCTGGACCTCTCCTGCGCCGGCCGACCTCCTTCTTGCCCTCCTCAAAGTCATCATCATCTTCTTCATTATCTAAAACAACCATAATACTCTTGTTTATTTCAAAACGACACACACACCTCAGTGTGATAATAAAGGAAAGGTTGCAAGACCTGCGCCTTTACTTTGACACACTCATTTATTAGTTCTTTAGGGCAAATTCCAAGAATTGACTAAAGATTAAAGAAGTTTTGACTGCAGCCCATCAAAATCATTCAATCAATGAGAAGAGAAATTTAAGAGTAGGATAGACAGAGGATGGAGAATGAGCAACAAATGCACATGCTTATATGAGTCCATTGGATTCAACTATAATAAGATCAGACACAATCAATCAATAAATCAATCAGTCAATTAATAAATAAATCATATTATCAATCAATCAAATAATCAGTCTATAAATAAATGAAAACATAAATCAACCAAATGATCATTCAGTCAATCAATAAATAAATCAACCAGACAATCAATAAATAATATTATTAATAAATCAATCAGTCAGTCAGTAAATAAATTTAAAAAAGCATAAATCAGTCAATCAATGAAGACTTCAACCTGTGAAGTCGGTGTCGAAGTCAGAGAGGTCGTTGTTCCAGGCTTCGTCGTTGTTGCCCATGGCTGCGTCGTTGTAGTTGACCTGCTTCCGAATGCGTTTTCCCTTTCCAAGCGAGCGCGTCATGTCCTCCTGTTGCTGCTCGTAGTGGTGCCTCAGCAGCTTCTCCCAGTAGGCTGGATCTGCATGCTCTGCCTCCTGCTTCAGTACCTCCATCTCACCCTCATCCTGTCAACAATACAATACATCATCAGATGTGACTCATCTTGGCCCTGTTGTTATGAGACTGCAGATGGGATTTCATTGGTTCAATCTGTTATTTTATTACTTGAGTTTTACAGTTATTAGAGTAGGGTGGATGATATACGGCTCTGAGGACCTTTGAACCTGCCCTGGGGACCTTAATAGGCCCATAAGTGCTCTGACAAGGGACCTGGAATCTTTCTGTCAAGGGGCCATAAATTCTCTGCCAAGGAGCTCAGAATTTCTGTCAAAATTGATAGTGCAAGAGACCACTAACCATAAATGATTCACTTGTAAACACACTCTCAACATCATAGCAACAACTCCCACCGAATATACACAAATCGAGTCCAAAGACAAAACCCAAAGAAATCGCACCTCGTCTCCCTCCGTGACCGTGTACGTCGCCACCTTGAACGAGCTGAGGTACTCGTTCATCGCGATCTCCTTCTCCTCCTGCCCTTCCTGACTACGATCGAGCAGTTTCTCGATCGCCCCATCGTCGTAGACGATCCGACACTCGGATCCCTCGTCCTCCTCCTCGTCCTTGAAGAGCTCCTCCGTTCCGAACTTGAGGATGTCGTCCAACTCCTGTTTCGACATGAGCGCCCCTTTGTTGCCGAGGCCAGGACGCACGACCAGATGAGTGAGCATCATCTTACGCTTGGCCACCTGCGTGATGCGCTCCTCCACCGAGTTGCGAGTCACAAAACGGTAGATCATCACACGATTCGCCTGACCAATTCTATGCGCTCGACTGAATGCCTGTCAACAGATGATTCATGTTGTACTATAAGAAAAATAAATAAATAATAATAATGATAAATAACAATATAATAGTAACAATAAAAAATAATAATAGTAAAATAATAATAAACAATAAAAATCATAAATAATAAAAATAGCGATAATAATATCTTCGTCTAATTTCATGCTGACAGACCGCTGTATGATAACACAGCGTTTCCCAATCTTTTTTGGCCGTGGAACCATTTTGATCTCAAATTTTTTTGTGGAACCTCCGTCCAAAACTAAACACATTCTGTTGTAGGTAGAAGTGCTTAAGAATGGAGACTAATCTAGGTTTAGGCTTAGATTAGATCAATAATAATGGCACAAATATCAATGACAAATGAATTCAGTATGCAACCTAGAATATAAATACGACACTTTATGGATTTTTTAAAGTGACTGATATAGAAAATAATAACAATTTGTTCACACTGAAAGTTTTCCGCAGAACCTCACGAAACCCCAGGGTTCCGCAGAACAGTTTGGGAAACGCTGTGATAACAAGTGCATTATGAACGAACGATGACAAGTTATTACAGGATTTGAATTTAACTGTCAGCAGATTGGTCCTAATCACTTCAAGATGGTCTTAATCACTTAACCCCTTTAGCGGTAAACTCAATTAAATTCGTCCTTAACATCTAACCATTAAATGGCAAACCCGATTATAATCGTCGAATTCATTATACATACATACAGACATACATACATATGTACATGCATACATACATGCGTATACAGAGGCATGCATACATACATATACATACATATATATATATACAAATACATACATGTGCATATATATATATACATATACATACATGTATATACATATATATATAGGCCTACATAAATTATATACATATATATATATATATACATAAACCACATATATATACTTATATATACACATGAAAACATATATAGACATATACATATAAATACATACATACATATATGTATATACACACATACATATATATACATATATATATATACATATAAGCATATATACATGGATTTATATATACATATATACATACATACACACACATATATACAAACACATGTGCATATATACATATATATTTACATAGATACATACGTATATACATACCTATATACATATAAACATACATATCTACATATATACATTCATACATACATACATACATACATGCATACATATATATATATATATATATACATACATAGATATGCAGATATAAAATTTGCTTTCTGTATAAGGGTAGCTTTTAAAAATTTTGCAGGATGCTAAAGGGGTTAAGGATGGTTTTAGTCACTTCAGGATGGTCCAGGAAAGAAGGAAAAGTTAACAAATTCGAAACCGTTTCATGAAAGCTGCCTTCTGTGGAAAAGGAGGAACAAGAGAGCATCAGTGCCCTGACCTCCAAGACACTAAGAGCGAGCCAAACTATTAACGGATGATCAGAAGAAGCAATAACCTGGATGTCGTTATGAGGATTCCAGTCAGAGTCATAGATGATGACGGTATCTGCTGTCGCTAAGTTGATACCTAATCCACCAGCTCTTGTTGACAGAAGGAAGCAGAATGCGGCAGAACCAGGAGCTAAACACATCACAGCATCGTCATAAAATAGATGCTATAATAATAATAAACATATCATTGTTCAGTATTTGTTAAAATAATACAGAATTCTGAAGTCCATGTAAAGAAGACAAAGAGCTAAGATGTCTAGTGACAAGGCAGCTGATGCATAGACTGACCATATTGCTTTAACCAGTCTCCCTCCAACTCTCCTCAGAGACGATCTTCAACTGTCCAGATACAGTGCAACGATCAACAAGAAAAGGTGATCGCCACATTAATGCATAACAAAGGCACCTGATTTGCATATTAAATTAGTCCCTCCTTTGTACGACTTAAAGCATGGCGCTCTAGGCAGACATGGTGAAAATGATCTTATTATCTTATCCTCAGAGGGTAGGCAGCCTCTCTTCTTCCTATGCCTCCCAAACAGCATAAAGTCAGCACACACAGGGAAAATTTCTCAGACATCTTTCTGGTGAAACGTACTGTTGAATCGGTCGATGGCATCCTGTCGCTGGCTGCCGGTTATTCCACCATCTATGCGTTCATATTTGTATCCCTCGTTTTCAAGGAAGTCTTCGAGAATGTCCAGAACCTTCGTCATCTGCAAAACAACAAATGGATCAATTAACTAGGAATGATCTGAATCCCTTTGGTAATCGGCAAATGGACATTGCTAAAATAACTGCATTTCAGCGACAATACGACCTGACCGGACACAAAGATCAGGGTCTCTAGACGAGGAAAATCTATCCTCACACAGGCATCAATGGTTCAGACACATAATAAAATCAGTTAAAGACACAGGCACACAAAACTAATAGCCTGTGTCTTTTACACTGACAATAGAAATTGAACCTAGCCCCTGAATAAGAAACACTTAACCATTTAACAACAAGAGCATACTAAAAACCTATGCATCAATGGTTAACCTGTGAGAAAATGAGAACACGATGTCCATCGCGATAAAGTTTTCTCAGCATCGTTGACAGCAGATCTAGTTTACCACAGGTCTTGATCAAAGCCGATCCCTCGAACATTCCGTTGGGCATTCTGGGCGCCTCCTGGACACACGAAACAACAACAGTTCAATGTTTAAAACTTTCATGACAAAGCCTTTGGAGATAAGTCGAATGAAGTTTCAGTGGTTTTGATGCTATGCTGAGGAATGATCAAAACCAATTGCTTTGAATCAAGCCACAATTTTTGGGTAAGTAGCATCAGTTGAACGACACTTTGTGATCGTTAGCGTCGCCCTCATCGTTAATCCAGGCTTGAGAGCCAGAATGCAAGCAGTGGTAGATTTGTGTGGCTAGGCATTTTTATAAGTCTCTCAAACTGCTGATATCAAGCACATAAACTATTATCCAGTATCAAATGAACGGACAACAGCTAAGTGGATTAGCCAGCAAATGATCGAGCAATTTGTGCAAATAAACAATTTAAGCAACTGTATAGAGAATTCAGAAAAAATCCTTAGACAAGTCAGTGTGCTTAAAAGCAATCAGAAAATTCTGACACAATTAAAGAAATGCTCAAATAAGTTAGCTAAATTCCCAAACAACCAAGGCAAATGACATGAACTTAATCGCATTCCCATCATTGCCACCTGGTCGTCAATGATTACAAACGGAAACCCAATTACCAACCATACACCATTTTCACATATCTGCACGCAATGATTTCTGATGTTGGCAAAGACATGTAACAAGAGGAACAAATGAGGAAATTCATGCAGCCTTCTTTGCAGAAAGATTGTCTGAGATTTAAACCGATGACCGTGGGATGGTCTCACCGCAGCTGCTGTTGGGAAGAGGTAAGGGTGGTTGCAGCATTTCTTCAGGTCCATCATGATGTTGAGAAGCGACACCTGCGTTGAACTGCCACGAGTGTTCAATGCCTCAAAGTTGCGAGTCAAGATGTACTTGTAGTATTTCCTACAAAAGAAACAAAATAGACTTAGAGCAAGGTAAATGCATTTTCACAAACTACATAATAACAATTGTCTAAAATAGTAATTTTAAAAAACATATTATTATGTGTCTGTCAGGATTACTGCTCCCTAAATAATTATAATACGCACCAAAACAGACTTAGCGCCCCATTCCCATTAGGTCTGTCCCAATCCCCACAAAGTCTGTCCCCATCCTCACAAGGTCTGTCCCCGTCCTCACAAAGCCTGTCCCCGTCCTCACAAGGTCTGTCCAAAGAAGCAAAAGAACAAGATAAAAATGACCATGTGTTAAAACCATTCTGTATAAAGCTAAGTAATTAAATATAGAATAATGAAGCTGACTGCACTTGTATTAACACACCCATGCAGACTGTGCTACCATTCCAACATTTATACCGCCTCTCCTGATACCATTACCGCAGTATTATCGCTTTCCCCATTCCCATATCATTCCCAAGTGTTCAACCGTACATACACCACTTTTAAATTTTTGCACTTGGTGATTTTAAATGTTGGCAAAAACACATAACAGGAATAAATGAGAAAATTTATCTGAGATATGAACCCATTATCTCTGGGTTGATCACATTACAACACAACACAAGACAACTGACCAACCGAATGAATCATCTCTAGGGCGAACAACCTTACGAGGATAACGTTTGTGACAAGTATGCTCTATGCAAATTAAATGTGTTGCAAAACAAAGTGCGGCGGTATAAGCAGGTGGTTGCGATCAAGAATATACTTATATTATCAATACAACTGTTTAGCAACTGCGAAATGAATAAACCGCTAAACTAAAGATTAGGTGATGATTCTAGTAATGAATGAAAGTTAACAACTGACCCAAAGTGACAGATGTTAAGCCTGACTCACTTCTGCATTGGACTGAGTTCCACACGGACAATGAATTCGCTCTTGGATGGAATATTCTTGAGGACGTCAGCCTTGAGTCGACGCAGGAGATGAGAACCGAGCAGATCGTGCAATCTCTTGATCTGCTCTTCCTTCGAGATATCGGCAAACTCCTCCAGGAAGCCTTGCAAATTACTAAAATGACCAGCCAATCAGAAAGACGCTTAGAAACACTGACTCAGACATCACCATTTAAAGGCTCTTATAAGGTCCACTCCCCTCTGTCTTGATGCACTCTTCTTCTTCTGAATATTTACATTATTACGTTTTGCACATCATCAGTTTATGTATCAATGTTCAATGCACACTGGCCACACAGAATAAATGCAATGAATTCCAGTATCACAAGACCACATTTGCAGAAAAAACATAAAACATTATCATTAACGCCTTTCGATATTTCTCTCAAAACTTAAGTCACATTGAGAAAGTTCTGCCTTGTGGGCCACATGTAAATTATCATCCATGACCTAACCAGATCCCTAGGTCATATCGTACAGCCTGACACAGCTCAAGAAATGCTATAAAATTCTAAGGAAACATTCAAGTATTGAGGCAATAATAAAGAATTTGGTTTGTACCTAAACTGATCTGGAGAGAGGAAGTTGAGCAGATGGAAAAGCTCCTCCAGGTTGTTCTGAAGAGGTGTTCCAGTCAGCAGCAGTTTGTAGGCAATCTTATACTGGCTGAGGATACGGAAAAACTGCAACAGCAGAAATTGAACGTCATGTAACACAATAGAAAGAATCTCATTCACTCAGTCACTTAGCTGGTTTGTTTGTTGAATCACTCAATACCATTTGTTTGACTCACTCTAATACCATGTCGTTTTTTGACTCACTCTAATACCATTCGTTTTTTGACTCACTCTAATATCATTTATTTATTGACACAGTCTAATGTCATTCATTTGTTGGCTCACTCACACCATCAGTACGAGATCCCTTTAAAATTTGTCGCCTCGGGTTTTAAGCTGCTGAGATTGCTCCAGCCATTTGTGGCTTCATCTACCCAGAATTACATTCCTCCCTGTCTCCTAAGGGCTAAACTAACAACCCCACCGGGTTCTCGCTCTTTAAAGGCGTAACCTCTCCCCTTGGGCGTTTCAGCGCTGAGATTGATTTCTGAATAGTCATTTCTTTAGAGGTGCTATATAGATCCACAGATACACTACCTTGGATTGGTTGTTCTTGAGACGATGGGCTTCATCGACGACGAGCACCTTCCAGTCGACGGATCCAAGCGTCGCCTGATCGATCGTGATCAGCTCGTAGGATGTGAGGAGGACATGGAACTTTACGGTGACGTCTTTCTTCATGCGAAACGCCTTGTTTCCCCCACGAATGGCTCCCTCCTCAAACGAAAACTCATGCTCCCTGGGTGGAAATAGACCATAGGGTATCACTTCATTGTATTTTACATACCATGATAAAGAGGTTTTAAGCAAAAATGTCACAAATCTTTGGCTGTGAACAATAGATGGGTATGATAATCGATTAGAATTAGAATAAGCCACTGAAATTTGCTGGTCGATTAGAATCAGAATAAACAGAATCTTGTAGCTAAATGAATTGAATTATGATCTTGTCCAATTGATGATTAGTTGAACTGCTACTCGACTAGATTTAACAAATCTTGTAGCTAATCAATTAAAATCCGAATTAGCTGTTTATCTAATCGATCAGCTAATGCATTAGTTGAATAGATCAAAATCCGAATTAGATACTGAAATTTACTTATTGATTAGAATCAATGTTCAACGATCGTCTGTCTAGATTGCTCAATTCTGAATTGCATTGTCTGACTGACCTTATGACTGCCCTGCTGTCTTTATCGCCGACATAGGTAACGACGTAGAAATCGGGAGCCCAGAATTCAAACTCTCTTTCCCAGTTGATGATGGTTGACAGAGGCGCACTGACCAGGAAAGGACCTTTGCAGTGACCCTGGAACGACAAACGAAGCGGCTCCAACATTCATTCATAACAAAATTTATATAGCACCCCTTCAAGGTAACTACTTGGGAGCGCTCTTGACCCAACCCCGGCTGAAAAGAACAGTTTTCAGGCCAGCATAGAATGCATCTGAGTAAGCCAAAGGCATGAAGTGTAATGATGATGTGAGTCCATTCCATACCACAGGACCGACAACTGAGAAAATGTGATGCTGTCTAGCGAGGAGTTCACCCTGTGTGGAAGAGCAAAGGCCACAACGTCCCTGTATGCCCCTATTAGAGCAACAGAGCTCTTTTAAATATACACAAAGGCAGAAACGCAGTAAACAAACCACAGTGTGATATGGAGCCAACACAGAATGCTCCACATATAATCCATGATATGACCAAACCTTGGGATATGACACATGAGGTCCATTCTAAAGGATAAAAAAATTATTTATTACTCAGTCAGCACTTTAACAATCTCAAACAAAATACACAGAAAAGATCTGCCAACATTATAAGTAACAGCTTAAATTTTTTTAAAAATCAAACATACAGCAAAGTCGACTGCCTCACACGTGTTGAGGAAACAGATGGTCCTACCTCTTTGTAAAGTGAATAGAGGAAACAGATGGTTTGAATAGTCTTCCCAAGACCCATCTCATCAGCCAGAATCGTATCAATACGATGCGACCATGAATAGCGCAACCAGTTGACTCCTTCCAACTGGTAGCTGTGGAGAGTTCCTCCAGAGGCCGTTATGTAGTCCGGCTGCTCCAACAGCTTCTTCGTCAACTGCATTTCAACGTAACACACAAACACATTACGGCTCATCTCACAAAACAAACCATCTCGCCCCAAGAATCCGGCTTATTGGTCTGTTCTGCCACCAATGCCTGGCTCAGGGTCAGCCTAATAATGCACAGGCAAGATGGATAAAGTACCACTTACTCCCTGCACCACCTACTCACTGTACCACATACTCCCTGCACAGCACACTCACCAAACCACCTACTCACAGTACCCACTACTCAATGGACCACACACTCACTTAACCACTTGCTTACTGCAATGCCAACTCACTGTACCACCTACTAACTGAACCACCTGCTCACTGAACTGCCTATTCCCTGCAACACCTACTCAGTCTACCACCTACTCACATAACCACCATATCCTTCACTGGACAACCTACTCCTCGCACAGCCTGCTTTCCTTAAACGCAGACTAATACCAATTGATTACTATTGAATGCCTGACTTACATCCGTCGATGGATCGTCCGGTGGCTGTGGCTTCCTTCTCTCCACCGCCGTCTTCTGCGTCTCCTCTTCCTCTGTTTCATCATTCTGCTCCGTCTCCTCATCATCCTCTTCCTCCTCCTTCTCTTCCCTTCTCCGCTTCCGACTGCTCTTCTTCTGCTTCTTTGGCTTCTTCTCTTTAATCACCGGTCTCTCATCCACGTCCAACAACACCGCCCTGTAAAACAAAACAATTATGTGCTTAACCAAAATATTATAATAAATCAACTCTATTAATAAATTAATAATAATCTGCTTGTGTATCGCTTTCTCAATGGATTGTGGATTGAGATATGTATCATGTGCTTTTGATACTTTTAGGAACTACTCTTAAAAATAAGATGCTCTGGTAACCAGACCCACCGAGAAGGGGTAGTAGATAGGCAAGTGCAGATAGGATAATAGCCTCTATTTAATCAAGTCAACATGGCAGCTTAATAATTTTAATGCGATTACGAAGCTTCCTTAAATTTGCACAATTCTGATACAGCAGGCTTTTATTAATGTCAATTTTAGACATAAGTCTGGCTTAAGTTCAAGTTTCGATCTGAATTTGTTTTTTATTGCAAGCATCGCAGAGAATCCAGTTTCACAGAGATATGACGTAGGCTACTGAAGGAAACATAACAGTTCTGTCAGAAATTAATCAACATCCTGCTCTCTTTTAAGTCAAAAATCATTCAGCGTGTTATTGTTGAATTCACTCCTCAATCGACCATCATATGAAAGCTAAATGAAAGACCTCTTGCCTTGGGCAGAATAATTCAGCTGGCATTGCAACCTTGGAAAATGGATTTCTTATCTTTTCTTGCATACCCCTTGACAACAACCGGCATACCCCTAGGGACACGCATACCACCGGTTGGGAACCCCTGCCCTAGATAATCCCTAACAAAGTATTCAAATTGGCTAAAACACTTTCCAATAATACACCATAAACTTTTAATACTGGGCATCATATTCCCTACCCTTGACAAACTCTAATGATGTATTCAAATTGGCTTAAGACTTTCTAAAACTGGTTCTAATACCACATTTGATAAAACATAAAATCCTGTAAAGTAATCATTACCTCATATCACAGTATTCATCGATGAACTTCTGGAAGTCTGGGATTGCCGTCGAGTCCTCGCTTTCCCAGATGGCCTGGTCATACGGTAGGTCCCTCCACTTCACCAGATAGAACACCCTTCCATCCTTTATTTGCCTGAATCACACAAAGAAAACGCAGACGTGAAATGAACCGGTTCATACAGAGAACCATAGGCAGAGATGTCAAGTCCTCCCGTACTGGAAGTGGTCATCTCATGCAATCGATCAATATATAAGCGTTTGAAGCATGGTTGGCTCACAGAGTCCTATCAGCAGCATCAAACCTGCAACTGTTGGATTACAGACCCAACGCATCACAAATCAACAATCTCCCCTCTCTTGCAGGCAAAAACATAAAAAGTATCATTGAGGAATCCAGTTATTGAACTAAAATTACAGACTTACTAATTGGTCCAAACACCCAGTTATATTACAGCAACAGGCTATATCCCTTTCAAAAGCAGAACCAAACCTGTTTACATTACCTCATTTAGGCCAGCGTAGACAGCATGCCTGGTGTCACATAAATTAATCAAATAAATCCATTGTTTACCTATGGTTAAGAATTCGATGAATCTGGAGCCACTCCGGCCGTACTCCATAGCGGTAGAACCGTTCTTCCAGATTATGAGGGTCCTCCTGGATGTCCTTGTCGTCGCGCCCGTACGAGCTTCCATCCTCCAGCGGAGGCGGTTCGTCCATGTCCGTCTTGCGCATGTAGTTACGGTACATGGCCGGCTGGTAGACGTCCAACTCGAAATTCACAATAAAACAAAGGTAATTGATCATACAACAAGGCAGCTCACTGGTACCCCACTCACCATGTAATCAATTACTTTATTCAAACTGGTCTCCTAAATCCTGGCTCTCTGATGGTGCATATTATGTGCAAACTAAACTGAACAGCATCGAAAGCACTCTATAATAACACGATTGGATGTTCATGAACAACGTGGTTGAACTTCAGTTTCCATAAACGCTGGACGAGAACAGAGACCAAACTAGGGATGAACCGAAACTTGGCTCGACCGAGTATCATAGTACTCACCATTACTCCGACTCAGACAAACAAACAATGGGTCAGAGTATTAATAAAATAAAAAAACACAAATACTGGTAATACTTGATGGTTAATACTTCCAAGTGTAAACAGAGGCACAACCAAAACATTGATAAAAACTGTGCAAACTGAAAATCAAAAAATTTCGACAGCACCATAACCACAATGCTCTCATTCTTTGCTCGGTTCCTGGGTCGTCTTTACAGAAGTCTAGCTCATTCCAAGCAAGACTTCGGCAAAAACCAGGGATATAAAGAGAATCGAAAGCATAGAAGAGAGCGAGAGCCTCAAAGCAGAGTTTTGCTCACCTGTAATTCTGAAATCCATTCGCAATGCCAGTATGACATCTCTTGCCACTTGATGAAGAACTCTCGCTCTCTATGATCCATCTGCAATCAACAACACGTCCAAGTTGACTCACAAATAAACAGAAACACACAAAGACAAAACTACACAAAGACATCCTATACAAGGCTGTGAGAGTTGTCTTTGGGTGGAAGAACATGGTTGTGTGCTCTGGGTCTTAGTTGGTCAATCGAGTAGGGACGGAGTGTAGGTAGGAGTAACACAGTGTTAACTGGATTAGGCATGTTAATAAAGTCTGATTAAATCAACATTAATCAAGGAATGTTATTACCCTAAGTGAAAAATGCACTAGCTATCTTAAGGTAAATTCCATGTTGTTATAAAGTGAGAATAATTGGGTAAATTGTGGTGGTAGGTGTGGCACAGTGGCCGAACGGTTAGAGCGGTCAGCCCGTAACGTTCAGTGTGTGTTGAGCGCGCGGTTTCGAGCCTCGTCCGGGGAGTCACTACGTAGGGACCTTGGGCAAGTCTTTCGCGCACCATTGCTCTGCAGTACAACTGCAATTGCGCCATCGAGGCGTGTGAATGCACTTCTGAGCAAAAAGATGTTGGAACAAGGGCGGTATCAATTTTCGGAAGAATGAATGAAATCAATTGAATGTTTTGTTTATTTTGTGGCGCTGACCTTCTTCTTATTGGGACTGTGTGGAGTGACGTGATCCAGTTCGTCGTCCATCTTCGGAGGTTCCTTCCAGCGCCACGTCAGAATCTTCTGCGCTCTTCCCTTGATCGGTACGCACTGCAAATGAATTAACAACACAGCATAATCGTGAGAGCTGACTCATAACGCCAATTCGACACAACTCAGCTGTATTGCATATTTTTATTCATTCATTACGAGAATTTATTTAGCGCCCCTTCAAGGTGACTACTCAGAGGCGCTCCTAACCCCAGTGCAGCCAAATAATGCTATCTCAAGATGAGACGGAATACCTGAGAAGGGGTTTTACGAAGAGAGCAGAGCTTCAAAGGGATACCATTCCAAATCGACCGGCCTAGCACTGAGAAGGTGGAGGTGCGAGCAAGAGGAACAGAGACCTTGTTCAGCCGAGCAGAGGGAGGGAGTGCAAGCAGCAAGGGTGTGCTACAGAGCTCAACCAGGTAGGCAGATGCAAGACCCAGAAGGCATTGCTCCCCTGCCTACAGTCCTTACACAGTATCCTGCTGTCCTGAATTTCTACAAGGCCTGCAATAGTCCAATTCAGCAGAACTAGTAACCAATTCAATTTCCCATCACGGTTTTACGGTATCCACTGCACTAGTTCAGCAAATTGACATCGAAAGCCGATCGTCTGTATTTCTTTCATACACCAGTCTCACCTGCACTTATTTTCACTATATAAATTGGTACAAAGCGTGCAAGATAAAGAAACCAGCGTATACTCACAGAACACCTGGGACAGTGCCACCGTCCAACTGGAATCTCCGAAACAGGTGGCCTCAGGCAGAAGATGTGATAGGCGGATGGGCAGTTGTCGCAACACAGCAGTTCACCACCATCCTTACAGACCTGGCAGAACTCCATGTGGGCGTCGTCCTGCTTCTCCTGTGGCCCATTTTCCTCCTAATAAAACAACCACAACATATTGCTTGTATGCCACCACTTATAAGACACTTATAATTGAATTTGAGATTGTTTTCACAAATATGTTACTAGGATATTTAAATCAATCGCTTGAGACTGTCGCTGCTTTTCCAGGAGAGCTCCTTACATATTGAGATAACATAGTTGAACCCATACAGAGCGGAAGCCACCGCAGGTCAAAGGAGGACTGCAGGTCAAAGGAAGACTGTAGGTCAAAGGGGAACCGCAGAGCCTCCTCCTCCATCGTAGCTTTAAACAGAGCCATTCATTCCCGGAGAGATCTTTGCCAATATAAACATTATGGTTGAACAAGGGTTGACTTACGCAGTGAGGGCAGCTCCACTTTCCTTCAGGCGCCTGTTCCAGTTCGGGCTCTAGACAAACCAAGTGATAGGCCCTTGGACATGTGTCACAAAGGATGATTTCTCCTCCTTGTTGGCACACCTCACAGTAATCCTGGTGATCAGTCTTCAAAAACAATAATATCAATTTTTTTCAATTTCAAACTGACAGACCGCACAGCAGTCAAAAAGCCTAAAAGTCTAGAATTAAGCGAATAAACCAATTGATCAGCTAATTTTAATTCAACTTGATCAGCTACAAGATTCAGTAGCTTATTATAACTGATTAGCCACAAGATCAAACTCATTCCAATTGATAAGCAAATTTAACAAATCGTGCCGATCTCTGGAGCACTGAAATGAGATTCAACAACCAGGAATACAAAGTGACACAGCAAGGAAGGACTCCAAAGAGAAACAAACCTCGTATCCATCTCCGTCTCCATCTCCCTGTCCAGTTCGCTTCTTCTTCCGTGCGTTTCTTCCGCGACCCTTCTTCATCTTCGGCTTGCGTAACTTCTCCACCTTCTCCTGCTCCTCAATGAGCGCCGCCTCCTCCAGCTGACGCTCAAACTCCTCGTCGCTCGTGTTGAATCCCTCGTTGTCTTCGTCCTGCAACATAAAACAAACGCCTAATATTCAATAGAAACTATTCCAATGAGATTCCAACATCTTCAAACAGTCGATGATGAAAGAGGCACAAAATGGAAAAAGATGGAAACAGAGAAACAGATAGAAACACAGAGACAGAGAAAGACGTAAATACAGAGAGAGACATGGAAAGAAAGTGATAGATAGATAAAGAGAGAGTTATACACACATGCACAGAGACAGAGACGACAATGCGAGAGAGAGAGAGAGAGAGAGAGAGAGAGAGAGAGAGAGAGAGACAATGGGATAAGCCTTTAACTGACCAGACACAAACAACAGAAGAAGGACTTGAGAGTCTGCAACCAGTTCACTCACATCGCTTCCTTTCCTCCGCTTCTTCTTCTTGTTGATCTTGATCTTGAGCGGTGCCACTGTCTTCTTGGCGCCTCGATCTTTCTTTCCGCTTGGCTGGTCGCCGTCTTCGCTCTCCGCCAGATCCACGCTCGGACTCTCATCTCCGACATCCGACACTAGATGGAAAAAACACAACAGAGTACCAGCATCCAGCATGATTTGTCTCTGAGAGAAAAGAAGAACAATAAGAAGCACAAGAGCCAATTAAAACCTTATCACTAGTAAAGAATAAGCAAAGACTAATAGAATATTATGATAACATCAATAATAATTATGCTCCAAAAATTCTTTGTCTGTTATTTTCAAGGACGAAACCAACAACTAAATTCTATTCCTGTAATAACTTATCATCATTCATTCACACTATGTTTGCAATTATACTGCGGTCTGTCCGTTTTAAATTAAAACAATAAATTAATATTATAATGACAGGACAATCAATGACTTCAACAAACAAGACTGAAAGCAGGCAAGATGATAGTCACAAGAATCAAGCAATATTATTTACCAGTATTGGTAAATCATGCAAAAGCAAAGAGCCAAAATGCAGATCACCACAATGAATCACCTTCTTTTGACTTCTTTGCGACTTTCTCAATCTGGTCGCGATATGGGTTGACGTTGAGAAACTCCTTCCACATGACCGCAATCAGCTGCACAACCTTAGCCATAGCAATCTTCGGATTTTCCCTCACGACTACAGGCCGAACATGGTGCATGTAGAGTCGGTAGGAGTTGAGGTTTCGAAAGTCGTCCTCAGAGTAATCCATTGAAACTGGATTCAGGTTCAGTTTGCCACAGACGTCATCGGAAGTCAACTGGTCCTGAATAAAAGAGAAATTAACGCTAAAGTTAAACTGAAGAAAATGACAATATAATCGTACAATTAGATTAGAAATGAGTAACCACTTGAAAGGAGAGTGGATACGCTGTGTTTCTATTTTGCTGTACAGAAATGATGACAACCTTCAGACTGAAACCGTTACAGAAAGACTTAACAAAATCTGATAGAAAAATAACTAAAGCTATCAGATGACAAGTCAACCAGCAGAGTGAGTGATAATCAAAATCGTCACCTCGTAATTCATCTGATAATTAGAACAAGCGGCTATAATCGGCACCGGTAACATTAATCGGTGCTGCTGTTAAAATATTATTTTAAGTTTTTGCTGTTCACCATTCAGAAAAGTTTAACAAAACCGTGAACTCCATAGCATCCCGATGAAGTCAGTAAAAATGCTGAAATAAATTTTGTTGTTTTATTGCACATAAATCATCACCAAAGAAAAAAAAAAGGAAAAATATCAATTTTTTTAAATAACTGGCTTTATAATTGCTATCAGTTATCTCAGTAATTGGCTAAACTTGGTATTAGCGTAATCGGAAAAAGCTATAAGGGTACGGCTCTGCCTTCTAGGATGGGAAAAATAGTCTAAGGTTTTTCAGAAGACAATATAAAGTGTTGGGTCTTAATAGAGAATTTGTATCTTACTGTGGGCTGATCCTTGTCCTTCCTCTGACGTCGTTTCTTGTCTTTGGTGGTCGACTCGGTCGATACGTACTCTCCATCCTCGTTCTCCTGATCGATCGATCCATCAAACTCAGTCTCCTGTTCAGAAAATAAGTTAAATTATCATCCATTCGCTACAAACTTCTGAGATACGAATGTGTCATTGGAAGAGTTAAACAACGTAATGCAGTTCAACGACTTGAATTAGAACTGAAATGATTCAGAACTGGAATCAGAACTGAAATAGGGATCACTTGTAGAACAGGAATAGAATAAGAACTGAAATTATTTCAGAACTTGAATTGAATCAGAAATAATTTCTGAACTCGAATTAGAACTGAAATAATTCTGGAATCTAAATTAAAGCTGAAATAATTTTAGAATTTGAATGAGAACTGAAATTATTTCAGAACTGCAATTAAAACTGAAATTTTACCCTTAGAACTGAAATAGACTTAAAATGGGGACTTAATTCTTGACCTGAAATATCTGTGTACTGTACCAAAGCAGTTGAATCTGGAGTGTCGACATTCTCAACAACGTGACTCTTCTTTTTCTTGGATGCACGAGACTTCTTGGTCTTCTTAGGTTTTGCAAACCCACTTACACCGGCCTCGTCACCATAAGGGTCGTCCAGAGTCGTATCCTAACAAATATACAAGCATCACTAAGTTTCTACAGAACTTCTCTTATCATTGGTATTATTATTTTTATTATTCTATTAATATTCCATTATTATCATTATGACGAATAAAGGAACGAACGAAAATGTCTTATTGTAACCAAATATAAAATCATCAAAAGTGTAAACATAGTATTTAGTTGCTCATTTAGGTTACAAAGGGAGGCCCTTGAAAGGATGACAAATAATAAAAATAATAATAAGAAAGAAACAATGAAAGTGGTTTACGCTGGGCTCCTCTTTCTTCTTGCTCTGCCTGCGTTTCTTCTCTCTTGGCAGGGTAGCTGGAGATGGGACCTCTTCCTCATCGGCTCCCATTCCAAAGTCCAACATCTACAATCAACGGAACAATAACACTTAGGTGTATCTGATATTCATGCTGAAAATAGAGAAATCCCTTCACGTTTGCCCCCATTAGCTTCATGCTTAGTTGTTTACCCATATAGCCTTGATATCTACCCACATTGCCTTCATGTTTAGGTGCTTACCCCATTGCCTTCACGCCTACTCCCATTCTTTCATGATTAGTTTCTTACCCCATTGCCTTCATGCATATTTCCATAGCCTTCATGATTAGTTGCCTACCCCATTGCCTTCATGCCTACCACATAGCCTTTATGATTAGTTTCTTACCCCATTGCCTTCATGCATATTTCCATAGCCTTCATGATTAGTTGCCTACCCCATTGCCTTCATGCCTACCACATAGCCTTTATGATTAGTTTCTTACTCCATTGCCTTCATGCATATACCCATACCCTTCATGATTAGTTGTTTACCCAAACTGCCTTCATGCCTACCACATAGCCTTTATGATTAGGAGGGTGACACCAATCATCCCTGTATTGACGCAACAATGTTAAAAACAGCACAGAGGGAAATCTTCCGGTAGCATGGACCACATAAAGAGGATGATCCTCAACTACTAAACTAGACGATAATAACAATACTCATGATATTGCCTTTCCTGGTGTGGTGCTGTGTAATTACCATTACCAGACCTGTAACTCAAGGCACCTACGAATTGGTTACCTCATCCTCGACATCGGTGCCCTCCTCGTTAGCAGCCTCTGCATAGACCAGGGCCTCCTGGGCTCTTGAGCTCGACTTCGACTTCTTAGACTTTTTCTCCTTGCCAGAGTCTCTGGCTTTGCGCTTCTTGCCTTTCTTCGGCATGGGAGATTCAGGCGGCAAGTCGATAGAGAGTTCGTTATCATCTGTTAAACAGAAAATTTTTATAAAAATTTGTTAAAATCAGCATAATGGCAACATTCACTATATTTGAACATTTTAGATAAAGACAAGCATACTGTTCTCCTCTCAATGTTGCTCTCTAAACTGACTTGAACTTTGACTGGCCAAGATGAAGACTTGACAGTTGCTCAGGAAAGAATAATTTGGCAGTCAGTTTATGAAGTCATTTAAGCTACTCAATGCTCCAACTCACTTTGCAATGTGCACCTTCCAATTTTCATCGTTTAAATTTTAATCGGTGATCAAATAAACTTCATTGTGAACTTTGGTAATGCTAAATCACTTGGCAGGCCTTCCGCACAACAAACTTATACAAACTCACCGAACGTTGACAAGCTAAAATGGTCTATCTACTGGCAAACATATCTAATCTCTATTGCATTCTGGAATAGGGATTAACCGAGTTTGAATTTCTTGCCGAGTCCTTGTTTTACTAGTTGAATTGTGCAGAGTCCAAGTTTCGAATATTTTAAAGTCTCATTCTCTTAATGTTTAGATTGGCAGTTTGCAAAACTTTAATTAATTATTTAGTGTTGACCTAATTAACACCAGGAAGCACAAACAATAGCAGAATTTGTGTTTTTACTTAGGTCGATTGTTGTTTTGTAAAATAGAAATAACAGCATTTTGTACTTTTGGCTATGTCAATCTTCGTTCTGAAAATAAAAAAAATTCTGATTTTCGTTTTCAAAACAGAAAATCGAAAAGATTAATACTTAGACCAATTGTTTGACCGAATCCGGGTACTCAAGAAAATTGGACCGAGCCGAGTTTTCAACCGAGTTTTGGTTCATCCCTATTCTAGGACAGCCATATTGCTCTCAAATCAATTAAGGTAACTCTAGTTAAGCAAGCTTCTTAGTCAATTTTGACTTATTCTGCCAGTTGGTTTTATTCGTTCACCTTCTCGTGACAGTTGTTACTGTAATTTCATTGTTGTTGGGACCCTGACTAATGGAACTTCTAAGCCTTTTTGGGTTTCTCCCCTGGAACTATATCCTTATTGTGTTCCTCTGCATCTGTTAAAGAAGAAGAATAGCAATCCTCACTAAATATCAACTTTGGGCTGACCATAACATCATAACGAAGTTTTTATTAAATCCAATTCAAATCGATAAATTTAATCTCGTTTAACCACACTCAGAAATGTCACAAAGGAAATAAGTAAAAGACTCAATCTTTTGGCATTTGTTTTTCCTATGACACAGGTAACAAAAATGATATGACAATATTCATGCGGTACTAAGACAGCAATCACAAGATATTTTATTTCAAATACCTATTCTATCAATTTCAATTGGTGTTAAATTTCTGTTGATTAACTGTGAATTTCTCACCTAGATCTCAACTAAATCTGTAACTATGATGTGATAGTTAACTAGTCAAGCAATCATTAGTACTACTTATTTATTAACCTCTGACCGATTGAATGTCTTTCTTCTTCAACGTGTGTGGCCTCGCTTACAGGAACACAGTCGGGTTTTTCCTTCCTATTGTACCTTGTATATAATAATAATTTTGTTCAATCACAGTGTTCCAAATGAGGTTCATAAAAAGAAGTTTTTGTTTCTCTGATATACCTAAACAGTTCATAACATAGTTTTAAAATGTGGATGGTTAGCCTAGCAACATAAAAATCTTATAAGCCACAACATAACATGCATCTATCACACTGTCCTATCAGCTTCTACATCAGTAAAATATACCGCCAGCATAACATTTTGGTTTTGTACCAATCAGTCACGTCGATCAGATCGACGACCTCCCGGTGCTAAGAAAGACCTCACTAGCTCAACTCAATTTTTGCGCCACCGCTTCGGTACGCGTGCTTTCTTACGCCATTTCCATATTTATCCCCACGTTGTTTGAAACCGTTTGCCATCTTGCGAAACCGTGCCGGGTACAAGCCAGAAAATAATCGAAACGTCATCGGGTTAGATCGCCGACAAGGCAGGGTCACCATTTTGTGAAATGCTTCAATCGGGCGTTAAACGCGATTAGTTTTTTCCTCTGTTTCTCACCTTGATCGTAATCGTCGACCGTGGAATCATCTTCCAACCCCATATCTCGGTTTCTGTCCGGTCCCGGCATAGAATTCGTCCAAAGTATGATGACCGATCCAGAACACTTGTTAATACGGCTGACACTGTCTTTGTGATGAACGTTTCTTACTAACCAGTAACGATTATAATTTATCAATGACGTCAGTAATAAGTTATCTATTAACTCGTCCCATTGTACGATAATTACTAAGACAATTATTTTTACTGGAGCATCGGTCGTCTCGTGTACTTCTAAACTGATTTCTTAAATATTATCGTGATTAAATCAGGCCGTTTAAGTTCGTCTCGTTTTTATTTGTTGTTTCTGACGTTCATTACGACTAATTTATTATTTTTGTTCCGCGTGGTTATGCGTCACGTGACCCAGCGCTGGTAATTTATTATAATGGCCAATCGGGCATCTGCTGTATCAATACTAATTCTGTACGCATTAATAGCTGCTAACTTGTTCTGTTACCATTCTTTTAAAGACCACTGGTCATGCTTGGCGACCCTGGGAGATGGTGCTACTACTATTGTCATTTTTTTCCATGCTTGGTCTGTTGCGAATACTCTTCATGCGACTTTGGCATTGACCTTTCAGTACCTATGTGAGCAAGTTGTATGTTACATATTGAGGCTTTCGAACGTCTGAAAATATGCCTTAAATTCTTATGTTCATTTTATTATTTTTAATTATGTCAGTTACTGTGATTGCTGTAATGTTGATTAACTAGGTTTAAAGTTACATAAAATACTTTAAAATAGCTTACATTTGTAAGCCTATATCAGTAGACGCTCTTAATAGTCTTAATAACAAAATAATGTGGTAGAATAAACTTCACGACAGTTGCACACTGCAGGGACGTCATTGGGGAGGGCAGGTGGGGAGGGGGGCATTTGCCCCTCCGAATTTCCAGATTTGGATCATAGTGCATGTAAATATTCATACAATGTCATATTTTAATAGCCATATAATTATTTAATAACAAATCTAATTGAATTTGATATATCAACATTTTGGTATAATGACGTCCCTGGTACACTGGGATGGAACTTTTACACCAGTTTATGTTCAAAACGTTCAACCCTTCCCCGATCTGGCAGTTAACCTTGGAAGATTGTTCTACCAAGGGGTAGATGGCGACGCCCACACTCGCGGCCACAGGGTCCTTATATATACGTTACCAAGGTCGAGATCTGCTCACGTTTAGCGATTGAAAAGGAAACTGTGGTGAAAGATAAATTGGTTGAACATTATCATCATCTCCAAACTTCTAAAGCGCCACTTAAAACCCAAACGCAGGGCGCCAGCTTATTCACGAGCGCTGATTAAGACAGTAAGCCTATAGGCCTAAGCGGTGGCTATGCGGTCGACATTTATGGGCCTACACGATAGTGACTATTGAATTAGTTGCCGGCGGTCGTGTTAAAATTGATTTACACGATGGAATCTACATAGCAAGATGCACTCAACGAAATGTTTTTGCTCAGTTCAGCTCTGATAGGCCATCCATGGCTTCCAGTGCATTGATAAACACGCTGTGCGGCCTTGCTGCGACCAGAGCTGGTTCAGATTAACAGTTCGATAGGCCTACTGTAATTCAAAAATATGCATTTGCTTAGGCCTACACAGAAGGGGGACGGAAGTAAGGTCTGAACTCTTAAAGAACGCGTAGGGTAGGCCTATCAATTGGCCTAGGCCGCGGATCACCAGTCATTAATAATCGATCTGCTGGAGCCTATAGCCTAAATATGATCAGACGTGGAGTAGCCTATAATATATGCCTTTACATGTATCCAATACCGACGAGGTCCATGTAAACGGATAGTTTAATTATATTCATCAACTGTGAGTCGAGCGCGGGTTTCCGCCAGTTCAGCGTCGCTTTGTACAGGCTAAGTTGGATCCTAGACGCCATTCTTATCGGCTGTCGTTCCTGCTATGCCCTTATTACCCCTATTATCGCGATACATGTACCTGGACGAACGTGACGAAAAGTTGCGATCAACGTCGAATATAGAATTCTTATTTATGTGGGATCGCGGACAAAATTGATACGACGATTGGAATGATTTGAGGAGTGGAATGTTCTCGAAACTGACTTAAGCTCGGGTTTCGAACCTCAGCCACCGACCGGACGAATTATTGGTCATGAAAGAGGGTCAAGTGTTTCCTGGCTCAAGGGTAAGCACAATTTCCCTATATATAACAATCCCATTAAATGATTAGACCCTTTCCCACTACTTGCACTCTGGCAGTGCCAGTCCCAAGCCTGGATGAGGGAGGAGGGCCACACTAATGATCTTTGTTATCACCCAGTGTCAATACTGTTACATAAGCTTGTTTACATTTATGGCTGGCATGTCTATCAATGGTCAGATCGGTTTGCTATTGTCTGTATGTGGGTATCTAGACATTGACAGACATGTTTCATCAAAGTGTAGCAGGAACGACAGCCTATGACTATATATATCCGTATGGTTTATGGACAGTTATGATCAGCTTGTTTACCCATAGCAAGACCCAACACGTTAAGTTTTTGGACATGTGGGCCGCCAATTCTGATAATTATCCACACTTGCTCTCAAGTGGCAGCGACAGATTGTAGATCGGATGGGAGATTCTAAGTTGTACGGTATTTGGAAGAAGCCTTTCTGTCTTTCATCCTGGATCTACCATTTCATCAGAGCCATCTGTTTTACTTTGGCAGATTGGATCGAACGTCAATTGGTATGGCAATATGGTTTTGGCTTGGTTAAGCGGGTTTACTGGACAAGTAATGAAAGTCTAGGAAATGTACCCATGCTACCTTTTACTAATTGTGATCAACTGGACATAGACGAGATGTGTGAATGGCAACGTGCTGGTTTGAAGATTAGAAGGATGTGAGTTCGATGTTTGCTAGCCCCATAAAGTTGATTTAATCTATTCAATCACTAAGATGGTGTTGGCAAAATGAGAGCAGTACAGATATGGAGCATTGCAGGCTGTCATGCTATTTTTAGATCTGCTACCACTGTTAAACTTGTTGTCATCATCCACTACTTTATTGCTTGTCCCCAGGATCCACTCTGACTCTCTCATTACTTGCCTTAAAACTGTTCGTATCAGCCGTTCTGGGGTTGTGGGCATTCTTGAGTAGTTCATTGAAGCGGTGCTATATAAATCTTAGCAATGAATGAATGGATGTGATCACACTGTGGTGTGTCAGTTTGAATTGAATCAATGAAAATATATACATGTGCTGAAAAGCTTCGAGAGGAACCGGCACAATCTCAACTTAAGTCCAAAAGAACCAGTGTTGTTTGGACAATTTTTGTGTCTGTGGAGTGGAGGGGGGGGGGTACAATCCAGAGGAGTTGGACCTAATATACAGTACCACTTATGCTTTATATTATGCATTCTGGATTTCTGTCTTTGAGTGTTATTTGAAATGCATTTAAGGTATTTATTTGTCATATTCTTGATGCATTTCAAATTGTGTCAAGTGCAAATATTTGAATGTTCAATTGCATTCCATTGTCACAATAGGCAACATGTATCATATGCTTTTTATGATGTGTCAAAGTTCACAACTCTGAAAGTTACACTTCTACTGTGTTTATTGTATACATAGATAAGACCTGCATATAATTATTTTGTGCGAATACATCTCAAGATTATGTATATGATTGCTTGAATTTGAAGCAAAGTTTATCAAACTCCACAAATATAGCAATTATGCTATAATGAAGTAAAGTATTGTGGGCAGCCAAATGGGCAAGAACAACCGGTATTAGTATTATTAATATCAGTATTATCATTTTAAATAAAATTTTAATGAACAGGCTAGGTCACATTTATATGGAAAAGTATTTCCTGTATGTGATGCTCAAAGGGCAACACGGTTGATCTCAAAGAAAATTTTGATAGGTATTCTTTTGCTGATCAAATGTTGTCTTTGTGTGAGAGGGGGAGCCTTAAGACTATCTGTTCAGACATGTTCACGAGCAAGACGTATAGAGATGAACTCAGAAATCACTCACCTGCTATTCACTGCATTCTCTGGCTATATATGTGCAAATATCTTTGTCCTACTGTCCTTGTTTTTGGATCTATTGACCAGAACTTCTCGTTTCATTACACGATCTGCATTCAGTCAAAGCAAACACTGAGAGACCACCAGAAACCTCTCAGAAGGACGAAATCCACGTGCATCTAATGTTTAATCCCATCAGCAACATTTACATTTCTGATCCTTATCCATTAATGCTGTGAAAAGCTGTCGCAGGTCTTGAGATCAGTCAGGTTGTAATGTAATATAACATTTATATAGCACCCTTCAATATACCTACTCAGAGGTGCTCTCTGTGCAAGCCTGTATAATGCTAAATGTTATTACCATAAATGAATATCTTACAACAGTTAGCAAAACAGTGCAGAATAAGCTGAAAGATTCACCAGTGGTGGGACCACGCACAAGCGTGGAACAGACCAACGGATTACCGTCGACAGCTGGCTGACATAGCTGGCATAGATGATCGGAGTCTCTGGGAACAAGTTGCATCGATAGGGTAGAGGGGTGAAATTGTACAGATTTTTCTATTGCGATCCTCTATGTATTGACCGTGTGGTCATTGCTGAATTTTGTGCTCATGAAATGAATGTTCCTCTTTTTATTAGGTGCTGTATACATGTATAAGCAAAGCAGAGATTGTCTTGTATGCATTGATGAACTGATTGAAATTCTCTGTGTCTATTTATGCGTGAATTCTTACTTACACAGATTAGCACAGCCCTCAAAGGCCCTTAAAGAGGACCACAGCCAACAGAAAGCCTTTCTTGTATAGTCACAATCTAATCTCTTCAGTCTTAGCCTCATCACAACTATCACAATGTTCATGATATGACTATTGAGACTCAGTCAATGAGCTTTCTTAACAGTTTAAAGTTGACAAGTCTTGGGAAAGGAAGGCTGGCTAAATATCAAATCCTGGCTACTCAGCAACAAGAGGGCAGTGTGTTCGTTAGCATTATTCGTTGTAAGATGTAAGTACTTGTAACAGCAGGTGTGTTTTAGGCCATGGATTTCCATTTGTAGCGGTTGCTTTTTAAATTAAATTGCTTGAAATTGTGTGATTACTTTGTTTATATCACTGTATGGTTACCGTTCTGTATTGTGTTGTATTCATTAATTTATATATGGTGTCACTCACAGGAGTGGCCAATCGGTGGCACTTGCAGTGAGAGGACACAGAGAGTTGGAAGAAAAGGTTTTGGTGAGGGAGAAGGATGTGGGAAGAGATCCAGAATTTAGTAGTATGTAGTAACATTCTTTACTCAGTTTTATTTCATGCATTTTTCGTCTATTTATTTGATAGACGCATTCCTTGTTATTGGATGAGGCAAAATATGCATTTAATTAATTAATTAATTAATACAATTAATTTATTCTTTCTCTTTTTATTTTCATGAAGAGGTCGAAAGACTCCATGTCATCCTCGGCTGTCGACGACGGCCAAGGAACAGAATCGGACGAAGGTTCATCCGTTGACCCAAGTCCATTGACGGCCAACCCAACCCTCTCTTCTGTCACTTCTCCCTTTGACTCCGTGTCTGACCTCAGTGCTTCATTTTCTGATTTCGAAGCCAATGATTTCATTCATTCTCAGTCGGGTTCCATACTCCAAGAACTGAAGTTGGAAACTCCTATGTTGCCTGCTTTGAAATGGAATCAGGAAAAGATGAGTGCTTCATCAGGAAAAGTCCATCTCAATATAACATCACCAAAATCTGAAGCACAGACATCTCAATCAGCAGGCGGATATCTGCGCTCCTTGTTGGAAACCACAATTTCTGAAAGACTGGATAGGTTACAACCACTTGCAACTGTTTCAAGAACATCTGGAAATATCCCCAATTCAGTGACTCGAGTAGAGAATGCAGGTTTCAGTGCGGCAGAAACCTTAAACCAGGTGGAAGAAATAGTTGCTTCAACGGGTTTCAGTAGGAAAGAAAAAACTGACAACGAATCAGCAAGTGTTGATGAGCTGGAGCTAGTTAGTAGCAGTATTGGAGATGTCAGTGATCTGGAAAAATCTGGTGCATTACTGCTGAAGATTAGAGAACCAAAGGAAACTCACTTGGAAGAGATCCATGAATTGGAAAAGAATGCCAAGCATGTTTATGAGGAGGTGGAATCTGGTGGAACTGGAAAAATTAATACAAAGTCTCTAATGAAGGAATTAAGTGAATCATTTCAAAAGCGTAGCATAAAGCATTCTGACGATAACATTCAAAGTGTAAGTGTCAGAAGCTCAGTTGGAGAAACTGAGAATCGTTTACTTGAGGCAAATGAACTCACAGAACAGTCAACAGATGTCAGAGCGGTGGAAAGAGTCGATCTCGTCACCGAAGAGGACAATCGATTAGCAGTGGAGTGTATATCAGGAGAAGAAACGTATTTTAGAAACATGGATTCAGGAAGTTCTGTCGAGCGATCAGATCAGGTGGACTTCCATGATTCTGCGGTAGAAGTGGATCTGCAAATCATCTCGACAGGCAAGTAAACTTCTCCTTTGAATATTAATTGCAAGTAAACTTCTCCTTTGAATATTATATGACTACTAGATTATAAGCCATTTGAGGTTACATCCCAATCAGACTGTACTGTTTGTTCCAAACAGGTATATTTCATGGTGTATTGTCATCTTACTTATTGTAGGACTGACCTGGTTTCTATTGAAGATTTTGAAACTGACTTCCCTTTGACTGACCGTGTCCGGCTGATGACTTATGCTCTAATCAATCGGCTTCCATATGCATATTAAAATTGAAAGCATAACACAGGCGCTATATAAACTACATTGTTCGTAACTGTAGCGTACAAATCTTGGTACTTTTTCTGATGGAAATCAGAGATTCCACCATTATGGCATTACCTCATTAAAACACAGTCTGTAAGACATGCGCACGTTCACGGCTTGTCCGTCATGCTTGGTCTTCTGTGGATGGTTCTATGTTGACTATTTCCTTGTTGAAACTTTTTCACAGATACGACAACTGAACAGTTGATAACTGATCGTTTGCCAGACAATCCTCCTCAAGACTCAACAGATGGCCAAAGTAGCATATCATCGGTGCAAAAGGACGTTCGACTTCTTCTATCGTCCAATTCATTGTTTGCTTCGCTCATACAATATGACTTAGATGGAACTGATGATGCTACTGGTATTGTAGAAGAAGCTGTTCAGGTATAATTATATGTATGTATGTATCCTGTATGTATGTATGTCTATATATGTGTGTATATAATATATATATATGTGTATGTATGTATGTATGTAGGTCTATGCATGTGTGTATGCATTTGTGTGTATGTATGTAATTATGTATGTATCAAGTGTCCCATGATCAAAAACCATAATCGATGTTAAGAGATGTCGACATCCGATTGTATGGTTTAATTTCGGTTAATTTTGCATTCTCTGCATAATGTGCACGATACATATGTATGCAGTGTTTATAAAAATTTACTGTTTTGTGAACTTTTCAGGGGAAAACAGTCATCAATGTAGATGTGTCTGACAAAGATGTTTTAGATGCCCATACTACTCCCAGACGAGGGTTTGAATTTGAAGAGAACGAACCATTGGTGGTGAAGATGTCAGAAGATTTCTTCGCCAAAATACAGAACAGTGAAGAAAGTCTTGACTTGTGTTCCGTTGCTGATAAAGAGTCGTTTATTGTTGAAGAGAATCGTTTTCTCAATTATGAACTGGAGAGAAGAGATGCATTGTCAGAGGATAGTGAATGGACCGATGGTCGGACACCTGGAAAATCTCTGTACGAAGAAGACTGTCGAGAGAAGGAAACGAAAGAGGCAGCCACAGGAAAGAAGGTATTTCGAGATTCTTGGGTGGAAAAACCAGCAGCAGAGAAGGACCGAAAGGAAGAACTTCCTGATGAAGTAAACTGGAAAAAGCAGAACATTGTGGTTACAGATCAAAATGAAGATTCTCTTGAAGATCTGGGGAAAATGCAGCCTAAAGAGAGAGGTTTAGATGAAGGAGAAGGAGAGAAGGAGCAGATCAATGAGGAGGATTTTTACAAAGATGATTTTCTGGAAGAAGATCCAGTTGATGAAACTATAGAGGAGGATTTTCCAGAGGATCCTCTAAATGAGGAAGACACATCGGTAACTGAAGAGGATTCGCTAGAATCGAAAGAAGAGGAAGGGTCAGCTGTTGAGGAAGAAGAGTTATCAGAATTGGAAGCAGATTCCTTGAAGTTTGAAGATAAAGGGGAGGAAACCGAGGAGGAGTCGAGCGAGGAAGATTCTCAAGAAACTGACGGAAGAGAAGTCAAAATGGAAGTGGAGGATGAAGGTTCCCAAGAAGAGGATTCTTTAGAGAGGGAAGATGATGTCTGGACTGCAGGAGAAGAATTCTCTGTAAGTGATGCAGATTCTTTGGAACCGAGAAACGATGAAGAGGAGGAGTCGATCGTAGATGAAGATTCTTTAGCGAGGGAAGACGATGAAGAAACTGTGGAAGAAGAACCATCTGAGACAGAAGATGATGAAGAAATGGAAGAAGATGAAGAGATGGATTTAGCAGACAAAGAATCTCGCACGCTCGACAAAGTCAAGCAGAGCAAAGAACTAGAGGAGGATTTAAAGAGAGAAGATGCTGAAGATCAAATGAAGGAAGAGCCAACTGAAGATGTAGGAGGGGAGGAAGGGAAAGAGCCAATAGTGGAGAAATATTTGCCTGAAAAGGGTAATATAGAGGTGAGAGATTTGAAGAGAGAAGAAAACATAAGAATCGGGGCAGTGAGCAATGCTGGATGGATTGAAGAGGACAGGACAGGACAGAGTCAACAAGGAACAGAGATGATACTAAAAGTACAGGAACTTGTAAACAAAGCTGGAATAGATTTGGTAGAATCTGCGCAGCCCTTTCTTCATTTTCCTAATGTCACGGAGACTGGAGAAGCTCAATGGGAGATGCCGATGATCAATCAGCAAGTGCAATCAAGAATAACTGGAAGGATAACTGGAGGGACAGCTGGAGGGATAACTAAAATGATGAAGAAACTCGATGTAGAGGATGAGATACAAATGACAAGCGATGAAGAAGAGGGCATACGTAGATTTGAGGAAGATGAAAGACGAATAATTGAAGAGGAGAGAAAACTTGTCCATATGCAAGAAGTGCGAACAGCTGCAGATGAGAAAACAGAGATGCACGAGAAGATGGAGACGGAAACAATCGAACAGTACAAGGATGGATTTATCAGTGCAGAGCAGGCACCGACGGCTAATGGTGAGGAAAGAGGAACTGCTGGAAATGAATGGAAAGAAGCCTCTGATAAAGAAGAGAGAAAAATAAGTTTGGAAAATGACATTAACACAATAGGACCAAACGAGAAGAGAGAAGAAGCAATTCTAAATGAGATGCAACAAACTAACGAAAAGTGTGAACAAAGGATTCAAGAGAAGAAAATGGAATCGAATCAAGGAATGTTTGGCTTAAGAAGCGATATAGGAACAACTGGATGTGGAATGAGGGAAGTAAGTGACAAATATGGAGTGACACAAGTAGGAAGAGAAATGACAATAGATAAAAATGGAGGAGTAACCAAGGAAGAGAAACCTGTTATGGAACAAATAATTAGGGATAGAGAAGATAAAGAAATCGTAGAACAAAATAAACCTGTAGAGGAACAAAGAACCAAGACTAAGGAAGATGAAGAAATTTTAGAACCAAAGAAGCCTGTAGAGGAACAAAGAACCAAAACTACGAAAAATGAAGAAATTGTTGAAGAAAATAGACCTTTGGAAGAACAAAGAATCAGGGCAAGAGAACATGAGGAAATCGTAGAACAAAAGAAACCTGCGGGAGAGCAAAGAACTCAGACTACAGAAAATGAAGAAATGGTAGAACAACAAATGACAACTACTGAGAAAGATTTAGGTGAAGAAGAAGCAGTTACAACAACAAATGTGGTAGCAGAAGTTCCAGATAAAAAGGAAAGTGGAATGAATTATGTAGAGAAAACTGGACTCACATGTAAAAAGGAGAAAATAACGACAATTGATATGGAACAAACTGGAATCACAGGTGAAAAGGAGAAAATATGGACAATTGATATGGAACAAACTGGAATCACAGGTGAAAAGGAGAAAATATGGACAATTGATATGGAACAAACTGGAATCACAGGTGAAAAGGAGAAAATAGGGACAATTGATATGGAACAAACTGGAATCACAGGTGAAAAGGAGAAAATAGGGAAAATTGATATGGAACAAACTGGAATCACAGGTGAAAAGGAGAAAATAGGGAAAATTGATATGGAACAAACTGGAATCACAGGTGAAAAGGAGAAAATAGGGACAATTGATATGGAACAAACTGGAATCACAGGTGAAAAGGAGAAAATAGGGACAATTGATATGGGGGAAACTGGAATCACAGGTGAAGAAGAGATAATAGGGACAACTGAAAGGTTGGAAATATTAGCAATAAAAATACTGGAGAAAACTGAAAGTATTGGAAAAGAACAATCAGGAATAATTCAGGAGGAAACAAGACTGACTGGAAAAGAGAAACTTGGAATGAATGTGGATGGTGAGATGGATGTAACTAGACATGAGGGAGAAATAGGAACACACGAGAATGAGGCATTTGGAAAAATCAAGACAAAAGCTGGAGATGAAACTGGGGACAATGAGGGAGGAATAGTTGTGGGACAGAACATTTGGATGGATGAAGAGGAAGGAACAGAAATTAACGAAGAAATCAGTGAGAACGAAGAACGCGGAACGTCTGATGAAGAGGAAATTGAAACCCCCAACAACGACGTAACTTTGGAGTTTTTAAGGAACAGAAACCAAGTAAGCAGCGGGAAAGATAGTAGAATAAAGGAGGAGATGTGGGAAGTAATAAAAGTGGATGCAGAGAGAAAGACAAGGGAGAGTATCACAATGTCAAAAGAAGACAAATCAGAAACAACTGGAATTTATACAAAGGGTCAGGGGAGTTGTTGTGAAGGAATTGTTAAACCGGGAGTGCCATCCATCGGGCTCCTCTCTTATGGAGTGGACAGCATGGGAGAAACTAATGATGATGTCATCTGCAATGGCACACATGAAGCGAGACAGAGGAAAGTGAAGAGCAGTGCAGGCATGGCCGCTGTCTTGGACCACGTCGGAAAAGAGACAACACCCATTAAGGGGAAGAAAGCAGGAGACTTATTAACAGAAGATAAGAGCATGGAATTTATGCAGAAAACTGATCCCACAACAAGGAGTCAGATGGGAATTAGTGAAGCCGAGGAAAACTATATTCAGCCTGAGGGCAGAAGGAATGCAGAAGACGGCGAAGAGATCGAGAGAGAACTGGAGAAGATAAATGGTTACTATGGTGACGACTTTGTTGACGATGTCTTGGAGCCCAGCTCATCATCTTTAAGATTGTCTTCAGACATCGAGTTAAGTATTGAGGACGAAACACTACTTGGAGAGGAAGAATGGATGGAGACGCAGCTGCGTGGCCGAAACTCTTTTCAGGTGCCTCGTGATTTGGAGGAGGACCTTGAATGGAGTGGAAACGAGGCAGTCCTCTTTCCCGATGAATCTTTGCAGTCTGAAGGTCATTCTACTCCGCGTTTCCTTGGAGATGCTCTGTACTTGGAAAACCTAGATCCAGACACAACTGCTTCAAAGCAGACCCCTTCCAATCAGTTTCCTCTGCAATGTTATCAGATTTCTCAAAGTGATGAATCCAAGTTGAAACAGAATCTTAGTGTGTCAAAAAGAGACTCAGAGTTGACTGGACGGTTGAATCTTCCTGGAAACACATTTGCTTCGAGTGTGGACAGCGGACAAATCTGCGGCTCAGAGGAGACAGAGGAGCAAGCATCCAGAACTCAAATTGATCTTCCTTTTCCAGTTGGTAGTTCCTGGTTGCCTCCCACTACTTCAAGAAATCCATTGATGTTTGGACAAAGCAGTCAATGGATGAACAATTTATCGCTGTCTGCACATCATCCCGACCAACAGGTAACTGTTGAAGATTCCTACCTGGTGCCAAATGGAATGGCCTTTGGTGGCATGACAAGAGAGTCCAAGACATCACATGAAGACATCGGAAAAAGGCACCAACCGCATGGAAACAGTGTCAATAGCAGCGATAACTGTACCAGCAACACTTCCGGCGACAGAGTTAATGGAACCGTTGTCTGTAACAGTGGTGGATTTAAAAGTAAGGTTTTCAATGGTAGTGACAGTGGTAGATATCGTGGTCAGGTTAACATCGGCATTGGTGAAAGTCCATTGATGCGTGAAAGTCACTCAGCGGACCGACAGAGTGGGTCGCGAGATGAAGTGGACGACTTCAGGTCTCGACTGAGCGCATCACATGCAGAGAGCGGAGAAAAGGAAACGATCCATGCACTGGAATGTATCCATCAGACGGCCGCTACACCCACATGTTCCTCTTTGCCCTGTCTAATTTCTCGACTGGACAAGCAACGGGAACTGCTTCGACCCTCGGGAGCGGAGGCTCACCGGTTCATGGGTAATGGGACCGCAGCCACGTTCTTGAAGTCGTCAGGAGATGACATCATGACGCATCTCAAAGGTGGCGACTTGTGGAAAACGGAGAAAGCAACAATATTCAAAGACCTCAATCTCAGACCAACGGATTTCCACTCTGCGTATGCCACTGCCCGAAATGCCTGCCATCATCCACGGTCAGTGGATGACCGGCAGCCGTCTTCCATCTCTGTTCTCGTAGACAACATGAAAGCGATTAATTCAGTAAGAGCCCACAACTCTCTTGAATTTTCTCTTTTTCTGTCAATTTATTGATTAATTTATGTATCACACATTGGCCGTGCATAGGTTACTCAACTAATGCCCAGATACATACAACACATGCAGACATAAACACATGCCATACATTCATACACTTAGTTTTGAGATTTCTATATAAGCTGTCATTTATCTCTGATTTCTGTTGATGTACCTTTCCCAAATGAGAAGATTTTTAAGACAAGTTTTAAACTCGAATCCGATGAACCCTGGATTTAGAAAAATAGATCAGGTTAATTATATTTGAGCGAAAAGAACCTTGACTGCAAATCTGTTTGTTTCTGTTTCAAAGCGACTGAGGAAAGAATCGGACGATCGGCTGTGGAGGGAGAACATTGGGCTGTGGAAAGAACTGGAACAAGAACACTGGACGCACAAGCGACAACTCGAGCAGCATCAGATGAAACAGAGACGTAACAACAGGACAATACGAGACCTTCAGCAACAGGTAACCGTTGTCTCGTTGTGCAGCCATGTGTTGCATACTGTTGTCTGGTCTGTGCTCCAGCTAAAACTCTTTTGCTGTAGGGATGTTATGAACGAGAAGTTACCCTATGTTGCAGGTCCTGTTGCTCTAAAATGTTCATGTTAAGCTATGAAAAATGAATTATAATAATAATAATTTTCTTTTAACTTCAGACTGACAAACTGCAGTATGATTGCATGAGTATTATGAACGAGCATGCACTGAGATAATGGATGGTTCTCAGTTTCAGAAGAATCAGCTTGACAGAAAATTTCATGCAAAAAGTCCTCCATAGAAGGCTAGGTTTTTTCAGACATATCTGCCGAATGAAAGATGATGGAAAACTTTGAACGCTGGTTTTTGGAATGATGGATGGAAGACGACTGTATAGAGACTGGAGAGATGACATTGGAGAATTTTATGGAACAAGTCTCCAAGAGTTGAGTCACACTACAATTAACGTCGAGGTGTGGACCCATTGGCAGAGGCGCTTTACAAATGCTTGTAACTTACTGCGGTTTGTCAGTTTGTTTCTCATTAAACGAAGAATTTATATAAATACGATATAATACAATACTTTGATGCTCAACTTCAATGATAAACTGTGATCACATGTTTTAGATTTCCTTATTGGAGACAGAGTTTTCCAAGCGTAATACGTGTCGCGATTTCACTCAACCGTGACAACATACAATTGGGCATTGTTCCTTAACTAACTGTGGCATTTAGACCTGTGATAAAGAGATGAATTTTAGCAGCCACCACCTTCAATATTGATTAATTGTTAACTTTGTGATGTAGATCCAAATAGTTCACTGTTCCCCTTATAACTTGTGGTTGTATGGATTCAATCGCTGAAAGCAGTTGCTTAGCATCATTGGTAGATGCTGTCATGTGAATGTGATGATAAAGAATCTTATACATGCATAAGAAGCAAGTGGAGTGATAATATATTCCATCCAGTTTTAGTTAATTTGAACTCTGCCCTCCAAGCAAACTCGTACAAATGTAACATGTACAAATGTAATGATAGAATTTCATATCAATTATAATTTGCTTGCATGTTTTGTGATATGAATTTGTTAAATGTGGCAGTAGCTCAATGCGCTTATAGGAAATTACGCATTTGCAACCGTGTGGTCTTGTCAGCTCAATGCATCTGAGTCTGTGATCGCTGGTCAGGGTAAATCTGTGAGAAGACATTCTTGACCAATGTTTCCTGGGGATAAAATGCAAGGATTGAGAATTATAAGGATCTTAAAGCCAATGCTTACTCTAAGGCAGACAGAGCCTTACAATTCTCAAGCCTTGAATGTTAATCTTCATGTTTTCTGCCTGCATAATTAACTACTATTTTACAAAAGTCTTGAGTGTTTTGGGCTTCTATTTGACAAACTTGTGGTTTAACTTTTAATGTCGGGAGTAGTTTTTTGTATGTGTTCCTGTAATCTTATGTTTGTGTTGTTCTGCTTGTGAGTGCGGGTGGTCATGTATATAGACCAGAGAAGAGTGAGAGTGTATGATGCTTCTGTGATCCCTTGCATGCAAGTCCCAAGCCTGGATAGAAGAGAGGGCAACGCTAATGATCTTCGTTATCACACAGCATCATTAAACTGAAACTACTAATATTTACATGCAACTTCCTCCAATGTCTCCGGTTTCAGGCTTCAAGTCTTCACCATTTGTCATCTTTCCAAGTTGGGATCGACCTTAAGCTGCTTTCCTGGGATAAAAGACACTTCAATGTTTATCCCAAATTACCTTACATTCCAATAGCACTCAAAAATCTCACCAGGGAAACTTAAGTTCAGCTTCTTCTGGCCAACTGTTTGTTCCAGCTTTAAAAAGCTGCATATGCTGTTTCTGTGATTTTTCCCCTCATCTTCATCAGTACCACCGGCCGTTAAGAATCTTCCTCTTGCTTCATTTACTGGTACTTTTGATGTAAATTCACAAATTGCAGCAACATAATCTGCCTCTTTATGTATCTGTCCGAAATAAAAACTCGTTAACTACTGAGAGGTCAAACAATGCCCCATGCAGGTGCAAACGAATTTCTATTGCTGCATTTGTAATTTCTTTGCTAGATTCACTGTTGCAATGACAATAATTAATATTAATAATATGAATAAAAATTTTGTGTTTATATGACGATTACAATTTCTGCTCATTTAGTTTCAATAGACATAGAATAACTAGTATACTACAAAGGTTGGAACTGAATGTTAAGAACAAATTGCTGGAGATGGGATGCTATTATTTTCACCCAGATAATAGATCATTTGTTCGATTCATTTACCATCTACTTAGTTCTCTTACAAGACATAATAACTCAACATAAAATCAATTTATGTAAAACAGACAAATAATCAAATTACTTCAAATAACATTTTACATCTGTTTATGTCAAGTAAAATTGGACAGCTTCACCTAAACCTGGAGGTTTGAGATATTTTCCTGCTATGCCTCCATTAAAAACAGTCTGAACTAGAGACTGATAATTGATAATTAACTATGCTTTTGCCTTTTTTTGATAATGATGTGTCAACTGAGGTCATTAGATCAGATAGAAGATATGGAGGAGGCACAACAGTGAGAGGAGTGGCAATGTCCAACAGTTGAATCTGTCTAGGAGGCAGAGAACCAGAAGAAGGTCAGATTAAATTAACCTGCTGATGCAAGAAACCCACAAAATAATTAAGTTAGTTTACATCAATATGCTGTAAGCCATCTGCCAGATATCTTGAGCATTTTAGTAAAACAAATATAAACAACTTTGTTCACTTCAAAAGCAGACCAGATGTAACTCAAGTCCAGCATTACATTGAAGCTCAGAGTAAAATTGTGTGAATTTTGCATCTTCATAATAATGTCGATTCAAAGAAAACGTAAACATCGGTCTAATATGGGTTGAGAAATATTCATATAAAGAAATATGACCAGATATGAACCATGATAACTTTTATAAACAATTAATTATTACAATAAGATGGCTACCCAGTAGTTACTGCTAAAACTTCGACCCACAACAGCCTACTATCATATCAAACAAAACGGTTCTTACAGTTCATCTCAACTACGCCAACAGAATCAATATCTTATTTAGCTCTGAAAGAGAAACAATGGCCGACGACCTATGCTACATCTACAGAGATTGTGATTGTAATTAGTAACTTTGATCTCACAGGTGTCTAATGCAGAAGACATTAACTGCACAGAAAAATATGGCCACATTCAGATAAATATTCAGTTAAGACATAATAGCAGAGCACAGAGGCTGATCAATTTGAAAAGTTAGGCTTTAACTTGAAAACAAAATGAGTATAAGAGACAGAAACATGTCCTGGGTGCAGAGACAACATAATTGGTAGAGGAGATAGTGAACCTTCCAGCCGAGTGATTCGTTGTCTAGATGTGTGAGAACTAAGAGTCATCGCATGGAAAGCATGCAGTGGGTATATCTTTGTTTGTTCTTGGTTGACCATGTGAGTAAGACTAAAAGGCTGGATGGGTATGAAGCAGTGTATTTGCCAACCAGAAGGAGTATCATGCAAGAACTCTGCAAGTTCTGGTGATGGCTGTACAGTGTACGTAGTGGATTTGATGGCTTGAAGTGGTGAGAAGATTCGACATTCATTGCCATCATTGCAGGTAGAGAGAAGCAGGGTCTCCAACCGAAAAGCAGAGGGCACGGAATCCCAAAATAAGTATGACATTATATCCGAAGTCTCTATTCATCAAATCCAACACAAGCACCAAGTTAAACCTCACAATTCAAAACCATAGCATACACGTTCCCCCGTTGAATAACTTAATTAATGAAACAAATTGACTGCAGGGCGAGGCCCGACACTACTCGGGGCCAGGCTCAGAGTCAAACTCAGAGCAGTTGGCGAATCATGAAGTTGAGGATTCCTCCGTGACGGAAGTATGTCAATTCGACGTCCGTATCAAAACGCACTTTTGCTTTAAAGCTACTCCCATTATTCACCTAAGACGTACAAAAAAGAAATATCCCAGCATCATAATTAGTATTCATTGCACTTTGCTGCAAAAGCTGACCAATGCACATAGAAATGTGCTAAATAAGTTTTGCGCACCAAAACGAAGCTCTAAATGTGGAGAAAATAGGTTGTCACTTTGCTGGATGATAGCTGTTGTAGAGAATGTCATAAGCCACAGTCGAAGCTACAGTAGATCTCTATCCTTGGCTACGAGTCAACATAATCAAAGTTTTGAACTTAATTTCGCTTTAATAGTAGGCTGTATTTACCAATGAAAATACAGATAACTAGGAATGTGTGTAGGTCATAGAAGTCAGTAAATTATAAACCAATTATAAAACTCCAGATAAGCTATGGATACTTGGACTTTGTGCAAATGATTATGGAGTCCAGAGTCGTACCGAGTGGTTCTGCGGGCCTTAGGTGGCTTATTGAGGAGACATCACACTCCAGGTATGAACTTAAAACAATGTGTTCACAGAGAACTTCAAAATATGTTGTTGCAGGGTTTTGTGACAATCAGATACCCATATCCCTCATAAGGTTGCATATTTAGAAAGAACGGATCACATGATTCCCCGTTCTAGCTCATTTTCTGGCCAGTATATAACAGTCTAAACTTGGTGGATAATGTTGCTTTTTTGCAATCCGTTTTCTGCATATTAACTTAAAAGATTAATATCAGCATCAAATCTGGAGATATTTTTGCAAGACTCACTATTATTCAAGATTTGACATATTCTAAACAAAATTATTTCCCAAAGAAGAATCAAAAGGGGTGTGGTGTTGTCAGTTTGAAATTAAACCTTATTCATTATTATTAGTGTTATTAGGCTATGTTCTGAGTTATGTACTATGTGATTTCTTGTGTATTCAGATTGTTTTCTCTTAATTTGATTTCTATTGCTGGCTCAGTTAAGCCTACTACTGATTTTTAATTTTCTTTAATCATTTCTCTAGAAACATTATTTCTGTATAAGTACGTCCTGTTTTGAAGTTTCTGCATTATTACCTGTACGTAATAGCCGCTAGCTAACGGGATCATTCGATCCCTTCAGGGACCCCTATACAACATTCATACAAGAAGTTTGATTATTGTATTATATTCATGGTATTTCTTCTGCATAAGTGCTTCTATTTTGTTGCAAGCTATGAATAAAGATGGTTCAGTGTGGGTAAATGTGTAATGAAATGTAAATAGGTGTTTATACATAAAAATTCTAAGTTTGTTTCTAGTGGTCCTTTATAAATATCTTACTACATCACATTACCTTGTGCAGTGTGCACAGGAGTCTTGAACTTCCACTACTGAATTGAAGAACCATAATAACAAACAGCATAAATTAAAACGAACACCGACCTTGACATTCACTTCCTGACCAATCTGGATCTCGGCCGGCAGCTCGATGGAGAAGCTCTCGGAGCCAGTCAGGCCAAGGGTCTCGGCGCTTTCCCCGGATTGGTACTGAAGTGGAATGATTCCCATTCCAACCAGGTTGCTCCGATGGATGCGCTCGTAACTCTCGGCTATGACTGCTCGAACACCCTGCAAAATATTACATCTACGTAAATATTACGTCTATATAAATATTACATCTATGCAAATATTACGTCTGTGTAAATATTACGTCTGTGTAAATATTACATCTATGTAAATATCTAGTCTATGTAAATTGAAATTCTTGAAACTTGATATGGCCCTTCATCCAACATCTTTTGCTCAGAAGTGCACACACACGCCTCGACGGCGCAATTGCAGTTGTACTGCAGAGCAATTGTGTGCGAAGGACTTGCTCAAGGTCTGTACACAGTGACTACCGGACGAGGCTCGAACCCGCTCACTCAGCGCACACTAAGTGTTACGGGCCGACCGCTCTGACCGATCAGCCACCGTACCACACAGTAAATATTTCATCCCTGTAAATATCACATCTTTGTAAGTGTTGGATCTGTGTAAATACTATGTCAATGTATTCTCACTCAGACATGGCACCATTTATATAGCTCCATTTCTATAGCACATCAGAAATGATGGTTGTGACTGAGAAATTTGGTTTATGGGAAAATGGGTAAGGGATCTGGAGATTGGTTCAGTGGTAGTTTAATTGAAATGAGGCTCAAGAAGATTGACACCGCATTCTACAAATGATATGTGCACAGGAAAGAAATGAAGAAATCCAGCAGAGCATGGAACAAGGAACAGCGTACACATGCAGAGATAGAAGCAGAGACAAAGACAAAGACAGATAAGTAAAAGAGACAGACAGAGACAGACAGACAGACAGGTAGTCAGACACAGATATACAGGCAAGCAGCCAGAGACACACACACACAGACAACTGACCAGCATCCATGGTCCCTTAGCCGCCCAGTCCCTAGATGACCCGGATCCATACTCCTTCCCTGCCAAGATGATCACCTGGTGACCGTCTGATCGGTATTTCTCGGCCACATCAAATACATCCATCTGATGTAATACAAAACATATTTGTACATAGAACAAGAATGTAAACAAAATTTAAAAAAACATTTGCAACGTAGAACTAGATAAAACGGTCAACTTAAAATGTCAACACAAGAAAGATTTGAAAGAAAGTATAGACAACTATGACAAAGGAGGAGGTCAGTGATGGAGAGGAAAGCTACTAATGATGAGAAGGAAATCCCATTCAAACACACATTCATATAGCAAATTCTTATTAAAACTGTTCCGATATCGCTTTTATGCTGATGCTGTGTAAAGCCAATTATAAAAAACTAATTGATGGTGATTTTGATATTAGATTTGTTTTCTCAAAATGTTTGGTCTTCTTGAAACATAAACTTACCATTGCAATGCAAGCACATAATTATTTGCAGCTTGCAATCACCATGATAAAAATTTTGGGTGATTGTCAAATTATATTATGAGATATAAATTTAATTATTTCACTATTTGTTGGTCTAAATTGTAGTTGACCAAAACTAGACATTATCGGGATGGGTCACCAGTGGATGGTATTGTTAAATCAACTGGGTGGCCTCCAAAAGAAAGAAAATTTTTTATAAGTACCGATTACTTTTGCTGATACCGATAGTTCTAATGAGTATGGTCGATCAATAGGTATAGCCTTAATTCATATGTACATAAATAAAATGAAAAGAGTCAACAACACTGACTGTTTCTCCCGAGGGCACATGGACCGTCTTTGGTCCGGGTTTTCCAACCAATTTGTTGAGCAGTCGAATGTTTGCAAATGTTCCTCTGGCCATCACTGCGTCGTTGCCACGGCGAGAACCGTACGAATTGAATTCACGAGCAGCAACGCTAATCATCAAAAGAGATACAGTCACCTGTTACGTTCGTATGTCCTTGTAATGTAACGTGATGCTTGCGTAGCGGCAAATTCCAAATCCAATGCATGTGAACAATAAGGGCCCATCCACATATTACAAAGGATACACTGAAGGGAGAGGAGTTTTTTGACATTTATGAATGAAAGAGTTTTCCTTAAGAGGTATGCACTATTATGTATGTCTGCACGAATGTATGAATGTATAAGACAAGTGTCATGTACACATTGTATGCATGTAGGAATGCATGTGTGTATGCAGGATAAGGCTGTCAAAAATGTTGAAATGACAAACCGGGTACCCGTCGACCCGCGCGGTGGGGTACCCAGCGCGAATATTTTTTTAGGAAATGTAGAAAATTGCCAATTTTATGGAATGTTGGGCACCCGAGAATCAATTTCATTGCCCTGGCAGTCATCAAATATGACCAAGGGAACATTTCTGGCATATGTTCAGGTAAAATCGCACATTTTGACGGAATTTCGGGTACCCGAAAACCGATTTAATTACCCAGGTAGTCAGGTTCGGTCGGGTAACCGGGTACCCGTTGACAGCCTTAATGCAGGAATGCATTTGCAAGTAAGATGTGTGAGCATGTGAAAATGTATGTACGTCGTTGTATGTCAATACCACGCTTATGCGTCTGTTGGCCTTTTGCTTTCGAATGATATTCCTCCTTTGATCATAACTGGAGGTCCTTCTTCAGACTTTTCTTTTCCTACATGGCTTTTCACACTTAGAGCACAGCACTTTTGATTAGGCTGTACTGGGCACTTTTAACTTTCAACATGAAGCCCTAACATTACATGGATGACATGGCCTTAATTGTGAGGAAATGGGCAACTCCAAGTGCTTGTAGAGGAGCAATATAATCATTACTCACCAGCCCAAACTAAAGTATGCACATGCATGAGTGTTATAAGCAGCGATCTATCTATACCTTCTGGAAGTGAGGTAGCGGGCAGCCGTGCTGGTCCTTGCGATGCTTCCTGCAGGCGAGATGTGGTCTGTCGTTACAGAATCTCCCAGATTCAGCAGCACATAGGCATCCTTTATGCTCGACGTCTTTGGCAGATCCCTCGACTAGGCACATCAGATAACATGGGCAGTTAAAACTTGGAATAAAAAGCACAGAAAACCTGAAATAAGTGGATTTTTGGAACATCATCAGCATAAATAAAAGGTTTCATTATTCAATGCACACAGAGACTACACTACTGCCACTACACCACCAACTACCACCCACCACCACCAATTTGTAAATAAAACAGTAAACAGAATCAAAATAAACAGAACAGAATAAACAATAATAATATACAATAGAAATTATATCAAATAAATAAAACCAGAATTGGAATTTCAATAAAATAATATGATTTATCATATAAGATGATGTACTAAACAGTTACACATACTCTTGAGTATTTATCTTATTTATTTATTTATTACTGAAATTTTATATTGACCTTCTTCCAAAATTGTTTACTTAGAAGTGCACACGCCTTGGTGGCGCAACTGCAGTTGTACTGCAGAGCAATTGTGCACAAAGGACTTGAAGCAACTGCACTGACCATGTTCTCAAAAAACGGAGGTGACTTTATGTAGGTGGAGTCAGAATCCCATGGATACAGGACGTCTCCTGGAGCTTCCAGCTTATTCCAGTATTCACTGCCATTCTGTAAAACCAAATACTCAAGTAATCATGCCAGCATATATTGAGTCATTTTGTAACCACTAGAAATGCTCAAACAAAACAAATCCAATAAAACGATAGACTGTATCTCTGCCCATAACAACGTTTTTACAATTAATCTATTTACATTTCAGCTTTGTTTAATTTGATTCTATTTCTGTTTTCTGCTCCTGGCCTAAGGTCCACGTTCGGTCGATCAGGACTTGTTCCCCTACAACTCCGCACAGCAGCTTTGCTCTTATTGGTCCTCTAGCCTTGAACACTCTTCCTTACACAACTAGAGTAGAGCTAGTAATACTGCATTAAACCTGCGGTAAAATGTGTCAGAAAGAGGCGATTATACAGTGGGGCTGGGGACAGACCAAATGGAGATGAGGTGGGGACAGACCAAATGGAGATGAGGTGGGGACAGACCAAATGGAGATAGGGTGGGGACAGACCAAATGGAGATGAGGTGGGGACAGACCAAATGGAGATGAGGTGGGGACAGACCAAATGGAGATAGGGTGGGGACAGACCAACTGGAGATGGGCTGGGGACAGACCAAATGGAGATGAGGTGGGGACAGACCAAATGGAGATGGGCTGGGGACAGACCAAATGGAGATGAGGTGGGGACAGACCAAATGGAGATAGGGTGGGGACAGACCAAATGGAGATGGGCTGGGGACAGACCAAATGGAGATAGGGTGGGGACAGACCAAATGGAGATTGGGTGGGAACAGATCTAGACACAATTAGCCACAATCGTTTACATGAGACAACAGACCTGAATTCTTGCATAGACTTCTTTAAACATTGCAGGCAGGACAAACTTTCTTTCCAATTCCTGCAGCAAAGCAATCACACAAAACAGTTGACAATCGTCTTCCTTCACTTGTGAATCGGAAGGGTCATCAAAAAGTAAAACACGTCCGTATTTTATCACAATTCCTTTAATGTGTAACAGAATACCAGGGTTTGTTTATATCCAATTTAATTAGGGCAAGAAATCTCGAAATGTCTTCGTGCACAGACAGAAGTTAGAACCTCTGGGTTCAGAGCTCAGCATGTTAAAAACCAACAGCCACTTTGTATCCTATTACCTTGGTTCAAGTGGACAACCCTTCTGACAGGACCAGGCACCACTGAATAAGCTGGTGCATTGTCCTTAGGTTAACTTTCGAATAGTGCATAGAAAAATACAGATCAGTCGGACGAATTAAGTACGGTGCATATATCTGTGTTTGACAACGTTTGTCGTATCTTCTCTGCTAATGCTTCCAGAGTGTTTTCATTTAGAATTAATACCATGCATTTATCAAGTGACTAATCTTTTGGACTCAACAGCAAAATAGAGAGAGACAGACAGACAGATACAGACAGACAAACAGACAGACAGACAGACAAAGGCCATACCTCTATTTCATCTCGCATTGGCCAGATGTCTCTGAGGTAGACGGGTTTACCACCCTTACCATGTCCTGTAAATAGACACCGCTTCAAATTACATCAACAAATGCGTTCTGTGGTTGTTAAGTTAGTGGGCAATCCAGACACTTGATAAAAACACATTAACAACGAACTGCGCTGGCTTCCAAGTCGTTTCCTCATTTAACTGTCACAGTGTAAAAGCTCTTCAAACATCAAAACAAAAAGAATGCTGCATTGAAACATTTTACCTCAATGGAATAATTCATGCAAAGTATAAAAAAACACTGAATGCTCTTCACAACCAATCCTAACATTATGATAACTGCTGCTCAATGCTGCCATATCAAGCATATGCTATCAATATAATGTAAATTATTCTAATGTAATGTAATCGAGCACTTATATAGTGCCCTTCAAGATATCTACTCAGAGACGCTCTCTGTGCAGGCCTAAATGATGTTAAATGTCATTATGATCAAATAAAATACTTCAATTAGCCAAACTCTGCCCAGTAAGCTGAAAAGAGTCGCCAGTGGTGGGCCCACGCACAAGCGTGGAACCAACCAACAGATTCCCATCGACAGCCGACAGATGGTTGGGATGTTCAGAATCTGTTGCTGCGCTCTGACAACAAATTAACTGAATAAATGAAAATGCAATACATAGCACTTAAACACGCAGAAATCATTGCTGTTTAGAAGCGAGGCTGTCAACACGAGGCTGAAGAGATGTTGTGGAAGGTACTGCTCACCGATTGGTTCGTTTTCAAAGTCAATGAGGACAGAGCCAGCCAGAGCATAGGCGATGACGAGGGGAGGGGAGGCGAGGTAATTGGCACGGGTCATCGGATGAATACGACCCTCAAAGTTACGATTGCCCGAGAGGACACCAACGGCAACCAGATCGCCCTAGAGAAAGACAAACGAAACATGGAGGGCAACTAAGGAAAATAATTAATCAATCAACTGAGAAAAATGATTAATCAAGAACTGACAATCAAATAGAATCTAATCTTATTAATCCTTAAAATCTGATCGAATGAATGAGTAGTCCACTAGTCAGGGCAATCAAATACAATGTCGAGATAAATCAAACTTAATAATCAATTGAATCTAATTTATTGATTAATTATAAACAATACAATGAAATCTAATCTGATTAATCAATCAATTCTAACGATTAATCAAGAACTGATAATCAAATCTAACTAATTACAATGCACCATTTATCACATTATCAAAGCCTGTCACATTACAAGCTATTGGGCACCGAACTCCAAAATAAAGTTGACTGCCCTCTCTGTTGTGCCTTGTAAAAAATAAATTACAGAACAAAGTACTCGTAAGCCAAGTGAGTACTGCAGCTGGGTAGACGGTCAAAAGGCACAACAATCAAATTTATTTTGCAGTTAGGACAAAAAGTTCGGTTAAGAGTTTCAAATTATTAATTTATACGCTGAAGAATTCCTAACATTGGATGAATTTAGATTGCTATACTCTAGGACCATTCCACTAGATTCTGTAACTGCTCAACAAGGCACGAAATAATCCCTTATGACGCATGCACTTTAAATTATTACCTTACCCTACCCGACTCAATAAAAATCTCAAGAACTCAGTGAAGATACAAGACGTGGCCAACCTTGTCTATGGCCTCTGAGACGGATTCATCAAGCGGTCCACTGTTTCCAATGCAAGTCATGCATCCGTAGCCAACAACGTTGAACCTAAGCAATCAACTGAAATGGGTCAATCAACCCTGGCAATCAATGGAACCAAGTCAATCAACCCTGGCATTCAATGGAAACAAGTCAAACAACCCTGGCAATCAATGGAACCAAGTCAATCAACCCTGGCAATCAATGGAACCAAGTCAATCAAACCTGGCAATCAATGGAACCAAGTCAATCAACCCTGGCAATCAATGGAACCAAGTCAATCAACCAAGATGAAGAGGAGATTTTTTAATCAAGATGATACACTTAATTCAACAGCTCAACTGCACAAATCTGTTACAGGCTGTTTCAGCAAATGATGACATATAGAAATAAGAAACTTTACAGAGATAATAAACAAAGAAACAGTTAGGGCTGACGATCTGACCCCAGTTTCTCCATGTACTCGATGACCCCGCTCTCCTTGAGGTAGTACGTGACTACACCACTTCCAGGCGATAGACTCGTCTTGATGTACGGCTTCACCGTCAGTCCGGCCTCCACGGCCTTTTTCGCCAAGATTCCTGACAAACACGTCATAAACATAAATATTTTAATAAAATTTCAAACTGACAAACCACAACTGATAGAATTACAAGACAAGCAGTCTATTTTTGAAAGCTAGATATTTGCATTTTGGTGCTAAGTAGACATATTTCGTATTAAATGAAATTGGGATTTGAATGATGAGAGAGACATACCATTGGATCTGCTTATAAGGCTTTTATCATCTCTGGTTGGTAGGAGAAAGAATTATTATCTATATTTGGATGCCTCAAGTTTCAATTAATAATAGTTAGGTGTCTATTATATTATATTAAAAAACACAACACTTCATGTAACGATTATGATATTTCTCACAAGTCGATCGTGGACCCCTAAAACTCGTCGGGCCTCTGGCATTTGCGCTCCCGCCCAGCGGTCCTACCTGCTCCGAGCATGACAGATGGATTGCTGGTGTTGGTGCAGCTGGTGATGGCTGCGATGACTACAGATCCATGGTGCAATTGGTAGGCGGTGTTTTCAAACGTAAATTCTACGGATGCCGATCGCTTCTCCTCCGCTATTCCAAAACCCTGCAACACGTCAATGGCCATTATTATGAAGGGCAAAATAAAGTATAACATGGGCATATTGGTTTATTGAGGAAAACATTCTGATAAAATGCTAACATGAGCGATAATGATGATAATGGGAGGTAGAATAAAAAAATATACAAGAAAATCTCTTTATATAAGTATCTTGGGATAAATGAGAATTATAAAATTAACCAGAGGGGAGGGTAGAGTGAAAATGACCGGGGGCCTGGCGACTTCTTAGGGGATCGGGCTGGACCCACACTCAACTTTCTCATGGAGCCTAAAGATAGCTTATAGATCCATGCAAGGAATGAATAGGAACCCAGATTCACGAGACTGAACCACTGCCTAGAGGCTCTGAATTTCTTAGACTGATTTCTTTCCAAGAGGTTTCCGCTGGTAGGGCCTCGGCTACCTTGAAGCTGACTGGGTTCTGGAGACATTCACCAAAGTCCGTCTTCATTGTAGACAGAGGAACGCGGTCGTGGGGTCGTTTTGGACCGGAACAACAGGGAACGACTTTTCCCAGATCCAATTCCACAATCTATTAACACACACATGCAATACAACATCATATTATAATCCACACAGGCAAACCAACAAATAACAGCCTCAAACATTAACATTATCAGAACAATGGACAAAAGGAACACGAAACACAATGAAATGAAACAGAACTAATTGACCGTTATGCACCAGGTAGTTCTGATTCCTCAGGTGATAAAAAATATTGTGTAGAGACAGAATAATAATTATAAATATTATTATTATTATAATCTTATAACTATTATTTTTATTGATAAATCATCAACATCCTTATCATTATTATTATTTTTATGAAATCGATTCCTACTTCAGAAAAGATCGGATCTTCCGAATGGTCAGCATAGTTTCGAAACAATTTAGCTGCCTTCAGATAACTTTCCATAGCAACGATCTTCTCCTCATCACGACCTCACATTGGGAATAAAATCAAATAAAAACGAAAATTATATAATAAAGATTTTTTATAAATGAAAAAACGATTCAGGTATTTATATCTTAAGAGTGGTGCATTTAATCATCTCCTCACCTGTCTGCTTCAGGTAATATCAGGTGATCACCTATAATTTCACCTCATTGCCTCTGGTAAGGTGAGGCAATCAACTTATTGATCTATTTCAGCTAAGCAAAGGTTAAGAAGACAAATGTTTGAAAATTCATTTCTTTAATTCTATTTCTTTATCTGATCTAATTATCTTATCATAAGAATTTGTCTGTTTCACCTACAAATCCCTCAGCACAGAACACCTTCCTGCCTTCAATAACAACTAACTCCTTACATCCCTCTTCATTTGATAATAATTCACTCGATAATTCATTCCATCCTATCCTTATTCCTGTCCATTTCCTTCTACCCCTCTCTGTTTCAACTCTAAACACCATCCACCTTAGTTGTCTGTCTGTCTGTCTGTCTGTCTGTCTGCCTGCCTGCCTGCCTGCCTGCCTGCCTGCCTGCCTGCCTGCCTGCCTGCCTGCCTGCCTGCCTGCCTGCCTGCCTGCCTGCCTGCCTGACTCTCTGGATGTCGAACCTCTGCCAATTGACTTTCTTTTAATTGCACATCTGAGAATAAGCCGCTTCTCACAAATATCGATTTTATGACTGTAAACAATCAATCTTAGGGACGATTGCTTTACGGAAAATTTCCTTACCTGTCTGTCGCAGGTACTTGAGACTTGTCTCATCGACTGGAAAGAATCCGACGGTGGCTCCATACTCTGGACACATGTTTGATATGGTCGCTCGGTCGGCAATGGAAAGCTCGGAAACGCCCGGACCAAAGAACTCAACGAACTTCCCGACGACACCAACAGAACGCAAATGCTGTGAATATGAGAAAGCGTTTTGCTCATAAACAACTTCTATTTATTGAACCCAAAGTGCACAACATATTTAAAGAAGATAAGCAGTGAAACTGTTAGGTACAACAGGCAGGATGAAGCCCAAGAAGGATGCAAGACCCATTAGCAGGGCCACCCGTATTTTAACAAACATCATGGTAGTTGTTAAAAATTACGCTGACAACTGAAGAAAACTAAAAAGCATTGTTTAGACAAGAGCAACAAGAATCTTGAAGAATGCAACTTATACAACAATAATTTTTTATTTCTTTCTTTACCGAAAATGCTGTACCTAGGACAAGTGCCGCCTGGTGCGGTTCACCCCACTCGCCCCCCTCACTACGCAACTGGCTAGCAACTCGCTCTGGAACATGATCTCATTGGCGTTGTGCTTGTTCCCAAGGTGTGTGTGTAATAAGTTTATTTAACGATGCATCCATGACAAGGTCCACACTAACTCTTTTTATACTTGCCTTAAAACTGTCCTTTTTAGCTGAGTTGTAGTCGGGAGCATTCCTGCCTAGTAACCATTAAGGTATATAAGTGCTATTTAAATCTCCGCAATGAATGAGTTATGAACATATGAAACGCTTGGCTTATAATTATAATGCCTTTACAAAGCTGATGCGCCAATGTAGAAAATCGATCCTATGGGTTTCTTCAAAACAGGGCTGCCGTCTGGCGAATCAAAGTGAAACAATTGTAATATACACGCGTCATATTTGGTCACGCAGTTCAAATCGATTGGTTTATTTAAATAATTGCGAGACCTGAAGCAATATAAATGCTAAATTTCACTGACGTTTATTTGAATGTTACTTATAATACGTTGGCATTTCAGTAGTTTAAAGTATAAACAACCGAAAATAGCCTTAAATGGCACATAAGCCAAATGAATTTAAACACCACTTTTTTAACGCCACCGCTGTTTGAGCAATTAAATATCATGTGTATAATTATGTTTGAGTTTTTGGATTTGGTTACAATAAAACATTTTCGTTAGTTCGTTCGCACTCTGACAGTGCTAGTCCCAAGCTTGGATAAAAGAGGAGAGCGACGCTAATGATCTTTGTTATCACAGTGTTGTTAACTGAAAACTACTACTATAAAACACAGTTTTTATGCCACTACATTTACCATTGCTGTTTTCAACTAAACCTCACTCAGCCCATTAAAGCTCTTACGCAAGGCAAATAGAAATGACCTATTTTGACCCCACCTTTCTGACCCCATTTGGCATTACCCTTTGCTGACTTTCTTAATGGATGACCCCTCTGATTTTGGTGTGTCGGTTTTATCTGATGAAGATGTAATAGTATGCCAGACGTCATACCACATCCTGGCTTTAAAACAAAGAGTTTACTAAATGTTATTAAAACAATCTTTGACGAATATGTAGAAAACTCTTGATATGTAGTTTTTATTGTCCTTTATGGGCCCTTAGGCCATAGGGGTGTCTAATGGGCAGTGGAAACAGCGGGCTAAGTATATCTTGAAGGGTGGGAGTGTATTCCACTCGGAGACAAATCTCAATTTATCCCCAGAATATAATTCAAAAACATTCACTAGATTCTTATTAAATCTAGCTGCTATTAATGTTCACTGTCACTCTTGTAAGCATTTCTACGTTATTGTCAGATTGCGTTATTTCTAAATAAACGAATATCTTATCTTATTAAATGCCAATGGTTATAATTCAACAAGATATTCTTTAGGATTGACCTCAGATATGGATAAGAACTATCTGCTGAATAAAATAGGCAGCTGATCATGCTAATATTTGCTCATAAAAACTGTTTGATATATTTAGTTCGGCGATGTCAAAGAGCCGGCCCGCGGGCCATTTCTGGCCCACTGGCAATATATTTCTGGACCGCAGAGCCTTGTCTAAAGACAACACAATTACAAGTAAAAGGTCTAATTCTATCATTTTTAAGGTTTATGAGTTCTCAGTGACGTTTGTAATGGATAATGCATATCAGAATCATGCTTCCAAAGCCTAATTCAACTTTTTGTATGGCCGTATTAGATCAATACCCCATTTTCCTCATGTACCTTCGGCACTCTGGCCCGCCACTTGCTAGAAAGTATTTCAACTGGCTCGCCATCACAAAAAGGTCCGACATCCTGATATAGTTAGTAAGAAATCTTGTCTGACTGTTGCTGAGATCAACAAACTGCTTTATTCTGTAGGATAGTTATTTGTTTAAGTGATATATTGACATACCTGCTCACACTGTATATATATTTAGACTGTAGTATTGGACCAATCACAGTATAGCCTACTAATATGAAGCCACAGCTTTTTAATGAATAAAGTGCCATGTTCGACTCCAAAGAATGCATTTACATCAATTTGAACTTTTAAAAGTTTCTCATGTAATGTAATCGAACATTCATATGGCGCCCCTGAAAGGTATCTTCTCATGACATAAGTAAGTATAATGAAACATGAAAGCCTTGGTGAAGTCTAGGTCAAGACAAACGTACCTTGGTAATGGTCAAGACGAAAGTACCTTGGCAATGGTCAAGACCATTACTACCGTACCTTAGTAATGGTTAAGACGAACGTACCTTGGTAATGGTCAAGACAACGTCTGTGGAGGTGGTCAGTTGGTTGAGATGACCCGTAATGCGATAGCCAACGACCTGAGGAAGGACCATGCTGATCGCTTGACCCAACATCACGGCCTCTGCCTCGATTCCACCAACACCTTCACAGAATGAGAAATTCATTGGGTCAACAGGTCAACGTATTACTACCTTGAATCACAAACTCACATAAATCACACATCATCTGAGAGCTTCTAATAACCCATTGGGCATCAGATTCATAATTAATAAAGAGCAAAAGCAGAAACTTGAGAATATTATATATGTGACCCATCTGACCAGAAGGAGGTTTAACTCGGATTTTTTACATTTGAGCATCATATACCATTTTAAAGAGTAAAGTCTCTTCTTTAAATTGACACTAACTTTATTGTTCTATGATACTCCAGTTCAAAGTTATGAGCGAAATATGTTGCTCGGGTGTGCGATCATAATTCCGAGAAAAATGCATTTGAGGTTTGGCCTAATTTTTTATGGAAAATTCCTAACCAACCTCAGTCAGAATTGAGTGAAATTTGAAATAGACAAACTACCTTATGTCTGTTTTCTAATGCAGCAGAGGCTAGACGAATGTCTGGGCTTTCTACTCATACCAAGATTGCTGTCCTAGCCTCAAGCTGAGTTTGGCTATTAATGGTGGGAAAATGGCAAATTATAAGAAGTCATTAAATGATTAGAATAATGGCTGCCAAAAAGTCATCTAAAAGTCATAAAAAAATTTTTAAAAAAAAGTTTTGATTTGATGTGTTCAAAACATACTTATATACCAATTTCTGTCAAAAACAAGAAATTGAAAAACTGACTTGTCTCACATTTTTGCAATTATCTCATTAATGTGTGTGGTGGCATAAGCCTCCTTTTGGTCAGATGGGTCACATATATATATTATGTCAGCTGCTCTGAGTAACTAGAAAGGAGAGCCCACCTAGTGGGACCAATCGTTCCCTTCAGGGTTTTCTCTCTTCCCACTGATCCCATCCAACACATTAATTAATCTTGAAGTATGTATTTTTCAACTGATGGAATAAATGAAAACACATGCCTAGGGTAATGGTCATCATTTTAAGAAGAAGATTGTTGATTGGCATCGTTGGAAGTGTGAAGGACTGGTGCTGTGTTAACTATATGCCGACTTAACCTTGGAGCAAATAATCCCTCCAAGACATAGGGGCAGAGATTTCATTATAAACGTTATACTCACATTTAACACAGACTATTTTTTTCAGCAATGATGAACCATATCACTTTCGGCAACCTGTCCAAATACATCCATGCACAGTTTCCACCCATTCAAAGAACAAGTGGAGAGCAATAAGCTCCACATAAAAATGCTGTGTTACATTACCTTACTGCCTCTGTTTGTGTATTATAGAAATCATGTACATCATTGAACCGGTAGCTGAACGCATGTGAACCAAGAACGTACCCCAACCGATGACTCCAAGTCCGTTGATCATCGTTGTGTGTGAATCGGTTCCCACGACGCTGTCTGGATAGAGCAGACCATCGACGTTGAATATGACTCGAGCCAGATACTCGAGATTGACCTGGTGAACTATTCCGGACCCAGGCGGCACAATCAACATGTTCCTCAATGTCTTAGCGCCCCACTAAACAACAAACGGTCAGAACCACTAGACAACAAACGATCAGAACCACTAGACAACAAACGGTCAGAACCACTAGACAACAAACGGTCAGAACCACTAGACAACAAACGGTCAGAACTGTAGCATCTCAACAAAATTTAATTATACACAGCAGATAAATCTAGTCTACAAATGAATAATAAACAATCAAATAAAATCTGATAAATCACTAAAATCTAAAATCTAAAAATTCAGATAATTGAACCAGTAGTTGAACACATCTGAATCAAACACTGACCATAGAAAGTATAATACCAACAGATAAATTCATTCTCGGATAAGCTATGAACATTCAGCAATCATACTTATACTACAGATCCCATGGTGTAGTGTTTCCCAAACTTTTATACATGGCACGTTTATGGTAGGTCTACTTTGTGACCCACTAAAATTTTCATCTCCTGTACTGGTCAATTGGTAAATAAACCAGATCTGAATGTCCATGCAAATTTCTTGTGTTTTGGTGATGCTTATAGTTGCTGGGGCAGTGACTGACTGCTTGTAACATAGAATTAATTTTCAATTTATTTAGTTTAAATAAAATTAATCAAATCAAATATCAAAAAAAGAATTAAAGGCAACCTGGAATTTTTTTCCATGACCCGGTGCTCACCGTTTGGGAAACGCTGCCATAGTGGGACCTGCTGTAAAGGGCTACAGCATTCACCAACGCACCGTGCAATATAATTGGCCCCGCGCTCATGTGGTGAGCAGAGTGCTGGGCCTTCCTTGAGACAATCGCTGCTCAGGGCTACGCTGAGCAAGTCTTTCACTCACATGCAGCGCTCGATAAATGTGCAATAATAAATATAAAAGTAAATATAACGATGAAATAAGTTTATGAGGATTTCTCAGAGTAGAACCAAAGAAAGAAACCTTCAGGAAGAGAAACCTCTCTTTGTTCCGTTCAAATTCTCTCTCCTGGTTCTTCTGAATAGCATTCACACTGAAATAAGGAAGACAATAACATTGTTTATCACATCGTTATTCATCAGAATCATTAATAATAATGCTAGTATTATCACAGGTTTTGGACATCTATTAATGTCGTCATTCTTTTGTACGATAATGACTCACTCGAGTGAAGTTCGAAACTGGATTCTTCTCAAAAGCATAGTTCATTATATATGGGTGTAATAAGAGATCGAGTTGACAAAACCGAAGCCTAAACATTTAGAAAGGTGTATAAGACGAATGTCAAGCCTATCTGGGAAGTAGGGCACATTACAGCATCATAATGTCAGTATGTGTTTAAACGAATGTGTCTAAACGAAAGACTAAATGCATCTGATGAAGTCGCAATACTAGAACCGGTATCGCATATATACGGTGTTATATCAACTTCTGAAATATTTCTAAATTGTAAAACAAAAGTAATCTAAGCAATACAATGACACAGCATCTTACCTTCTGGCAAGATCGACCTCAACGGAATGATCGACGACGAGATCGGCCGGACAGATCGGATTGACCTTCTGTGGATCACCTCCAAGGCCTTTGATCGCATCTCTCATGGCAGCGAAGTCGACAAGAGCTGGAACGCCCCTGGAAAAGACAGTTTGTGCTGCATTCTACACAGTGCTCGATATAATTATTTTACAAGTGGAAAGTGTAGGTGCTATATAAATGGCAGGTGATAAACGGTGGTTAAGCTGCATTAGAATGTGCTTGTGATGGTGGGTGATGATGATGATACAGAAGTACTCTTAATACTGTTGTAGACTGTATAATAGGATTGTGGAGATGAATAACCGTGTGACTTGTCGTTCATAGTAACAATTATTTGTGCGCTTCATAAATTTGGAGACACAACATGCCAGCCAATGCCACATGCACACACACATACAGACACATCTACTAAACACACGTTTTACTTAGGACATATTCTATTTCTATTCTATTCTATTTACGGATTTATAAAGCGCCTCTCACAGTACAACCTAATCTGAGGCGCTCCCAGTGCAAAAACCCCTAGAGAAAAGAAAAGTCTTGAGAGAACGAGCAGAAACAGTTGTACTAGATAAGATTGCAGCACGAGTCACAGCAGGAAGGCTGTTCCATAGCGAAGGGCCAACAGAGGCATAGGCACAATGTTCAGCTGTGGCAGCTCTAGACTGCGGTACAAGAAGATCATGACGTCTAAAGAACGGAGAGGACGTCCGGTGGTAGCTGAGATAGGTTTCCTGATAAATTCACATAGGTAGAGTGGAGCTTGACCTGACAATGCTTTGAATGTAAGAAAGAGAACTTTGAAATGAATCCTATCAGTCAAGGGAAGCCAATGAAGATGTTGAGTCATGAAAGTAAAAATATGTGAGAAACGTGGAAGAGGGGCAATCAAACGAGCAGCTGCATTGAGTACAGACTGGAGCGGAGTGGGGTGGAGTTTTGGTAGGCCGATGAGTAATGAGTTACAGTAGTCGATGCGGGAGCAGATGAAGGCATGAACCATGGTCGAACAAAATGGTCGAAGACACAGATCGTCGGATGGCGCGTAGTCGCCGCAAATGATAGAAGCTGGACCGAGAGAGATTGGAGATATGTGCAGAGAAGGATAGAATACTGTCCAGAGTGACGCCTAGATTGCAGACATTTGTAGAGAAATTAAACTGAGGGAACCGCTGGGCAAGTAAAGCGTAATCAAGTTTAAGCAGCTGCTGGCTGGTGCCCAACCAGATCAATTGAGTCTTGGAAGAATTGAGTGAGAGACAGTTTGAGGACATCCAACAGTTGAGATCAGCAAAAAGTGATTCAATAGATTGGCAAAGAGCAAGTTGGTTGGAAGTGGAGCCATGCACGAAGGCCTGAACATCATCAGCGTAAAGGTGACCTGACGTCGAGTGCTCTTCAAAAAGGCGAGGAATATCAGCTGTAAACATGATATATAGAAGTGGACCCAGTACTGATCCTTGAGGTACGCCAAATTGAACAGGTACCCAAGAACTGTGGGAGTCACCTAGGATGATCATTTGGGTACGATCAGTAAAATAAGAGCGAAACCAAAGAAGAGGGAGACCACTAAGACCAAAGGACGTTTCAAGGCGATGCAGTAGTATATCATGGTCTACCATATCGAATGCTGAAGATGCATCAAAAAGTGCCAAGAGAGTGACATGGGACTTATCCATTGCTGAATAGATGTCGGATAGAAGAGAAAGAAGAGCAGTTTCAGTTGAGTGGTTGGCTCTAAAACCTGACTGTCTGGGAGGTAGAAGGCCAGATTGCTCAAGGGAAGGAAGGAGCTGTAGAGAAACAAGTCGTTCTAAAGTCTTTGAGAGAAAAGCAAGATTTGCGATAGGTCGATAGTTTTGGCACAAGCTAGGATCCAGGTTTGGCTTCTTAAGAGTGGGAAAAACAATAGCTCGCTTCTGGGATGCTGGAAGGATACCTTCAGACAGAGGCCTATTAAACAGGTACTGCAGGAAGGGGACAATGTCATTTAGTACATCTACAATAACAAACGGAGGGAGGGGGTCAAGTTCACATGATTTTAGATTAGAACTAGTAATGACATGACGTAGTTCTGATTCAATGATAGGTTGGAAGTCCTTGAAGACCGATTCGGTAGAACTGAATGAAGGAGGTGGTGAGTCAGTCGAGGAATTTTGTAGATCATCCAGTTTAGTTGTGAGCATCTGTAGAAAGTTGTTCGCTGAGAAGGATTCACGGATGAAGAGGATGGTTGTCTCAATAATCCGGAGATGGTGGACCAGAGGCATTTAGGGTTCTTTGAGTTCCGCTTAACCAAATCCTCCCAATGTGCTGCCTATTTCTGACGATAGAGACGGTGAAGGGAGCGCAGTTGGTTGATCCAGACGAAGTGATCAGCTGGATCCCTAGAGCAACGAAATCGTCGTTCAAGGCAGCGGGTTTGTCGACATATTAGTGCCTTTGACTTACAAGTTGATTTGTATCGCTGTTGGGTTGGGCTGGGCTGGGAGCATTTCCAAGTAGACCTCTTGAGGGTGCTATACAAATGTCCAAATGAATGAATGAAGCAGGATAAATGAAACAAGGAGTTCTTCTAAAACGAAGGCATACGTGAAGTCCTGGAGAATGACCCTGGCTGGTTTAAACGGAATCTCGACCGCCGCCTCCTTAGTGTCGTTCCAGTTGAGAATGTTGTAGACATCCTTGTCCAAGACGTGGAATTGGTCGCAGTTGCGGACGGCTGACTCCAGTAGCACACGGATGGAGAACGGAAGATCACCTGATCAAGAGATATTGAAATATCGATTAAGTTATATGTTAATGTTAGCATAACACAGTCTTAGAGCTATGTCACAATGACTTCGATATTTATATGTATGGCATCCTAGTTCCCCGTTCTAGAACAGCTATGGCTCTCAATATTTTGCTTCAATTGATCCCTCTCTTTAGAATTCGCTTTGTGAAAGATTCTACAAATCTCATCTTGTTCTGCTTAACTCAACACCTGCATCTTCTCACGGGGTCTTGCGAACTAGCAACGCTTCTGAAAGGTTGACCCCACCTGAGGTGCTTCACAAATGGATAAAATTAAATTAAATATATCTGGTAATATCTCTGAGAGATGAATTCAGACACAGAACAACTATATGAAAGTTTGCCTGTTTTCTGGAGCACTCTCATAAACTCTCTCCAAGATGAGCAGCACTCGTACGCAGTTAGAGACCAGCAAGAAAAAGTTTGTCAACAATGTTCTAATCACATGGAATACTGTTTCCAAAGAGGTTATTATGGGTTCGATCCTCTTCCTCTGGTGTGATTATTATGTGTGATTGTATCTTAATCAAGTCATTCACTCATTATTGCCCAATGCCATTGACCAACACTTGGTCATTAGATTTGATACTCACATCTAATAAATGTGTAATGATAATAAAAAAATAATAATTTAATCTAGTGACTTCTACATTGTTATTATCATAATGCATGAATACCAGTCGATGATCAACCATCAAGTGTAATTGCAGCTAAAGGCAGAAAAGGGGTATACGCAGAACCCATGGCCCGTACAATACAGATCTATGGGGATGTCATTCAAGCAAAACAAAAGGCACATTGATAAACTGAACACTTCCAAGCATGGGAAGCTGTGTTCAATCAGATGTGGTTCTTATTTTAATGCAAAGAATAAAGAGGTCTAAGCAGATTGCAGGAAATACTTACGGAACTTTTTGTCGTCGAGGCTCTGCAGGTCGTAGTACCTGTACTCCTTCTCACCGACTTTCAAAGTCTTAAGAGACTTCAGGAATGGATTCGCTTCAGCTAAACAGATATCATCAACATTGTCATTTACAGCATTGATGGTGTTATCAGTGCAAAATGTATGTCTACGTGTATTGATGTGCGCATACGTAAAATTACGCGTGTACTGCATGTATGTATTAAACATAATAATTATAGGCATGTACATATATTTATTAATTTTTTTATCAAAATTTGATACTGCCCTTCTTCCAACATTTTTTGCACAGAAGTGCACACATATGCCTCGACGGCACAATTGCAGTTGGGACTTGCTCAAGGTCCCAACACAGTGACTCCCCGACAAGAGTCGAACCCGCTCACCCAGCGCATACTGAACATTATGGGCTGACCGCTCCAACCGATCGGTCATTGTGCCACACAATATAAATGTCCAGACATATAAATGGACATATTTACAAAAGTAGATGTATCTGAACCATTCCATTGTGCCATTGACAATTCTGATAAAGGGCCATACATGACCAAAACGATGAAACATTCATAAGCAAAATAAACAGGTAACAAAAGTTTGACTTAAGTGGCCATAGATCAATCAAAATATGTCTGCTGGACTTAATTTTTTAAATGTGAACTGCATAAGTCTTTGATTCTTCCTGGGTCAAATCAAGCCACAATTCATTATCCTCTCTCCCACAAGGTTTACATGGTAGCAACGATTACTGACTGCTGGGGTAGTTATGGTTCCTAAAGAGGTGAGATGTATCGCTATATTGCAGTAAAACGTCCTCTGTTCATTCTAACCTCTAAATTCGTACGCAACCCACGGCTTCAGCCACAAAATGACTTTGCACCTAAGTACATGTAGGGCTTACATATATCTTCAACAGCAATCTAATGGCCTCGATCGTGCTGAATTGTCAGTGAATCGATTGGGTGAGATCCTTCGCCACTGGCCATCTAAGGTCCTCGGGTACGAACTGTGGCTGCCTGTAGCGCTAGTAGAGCCGACAGTACCAGCCGGTGCGAAAGACTCGTAAAGAGTCACTCACCTATTACAATATATGCAGTAATCTAAAAAGAAAAACCAGTGAACATACTCTGAACCATGGTGGAAACGTTTGAGACTGCACAAGAATTGTGATATGTCACGGTTTGAATCGCAAGTTTGCGTCCAGAGTTCAAAATGCAAAAATAAATAGGACACGGCAATGAGGTCACAAAATCACAGACCTCTAACCAGTCGCCATCTTTAAATTTCGAACGTTGCTTATAAAAAACTTATGGCCGCTGCACGCACCAAAGTCAGCTGTGCACATTTTCTGATTTGCTAAGCAACTGCGCTTTGAAACGTATAAAAATAGTTACGTATAGAATAAAATGACTGCTGTTGAATTTTGTAATTGCGTTATTTTGTGTCTGGCCCCAGCGTAGTTTATAGATAGATTCAACTTTTGCTCAGGTTTCGGCGATTTTCAAGGGTCGGACCAGGCCCACAATCAACAATAATAATGTAAAATAATCAGTTTACAAAGCTTATGAAGTCATGATGCCTTGTAAGATACAATATTACTGACACTAAGCATCTGAATGTTATCTACCATAGCCTCGATTCCAAGAAAAGGACCATGATAAGCCTAGGCCTACTTAGTTTTTCGCTATAGAACTCGCTCAGAGGCCCGTACGTTACTCATCCGTCTATAGTGGCCCAGAATTTATCTCCACAGGCCAGGAATTCCTGCTCTAAGCCTCTAGGTTAACTGACTAAGGTCGCCGATAGAGACCCGAGTCGGAAAGATAATTTAAAGGCCCGCTATTGCCCTGCTTAGGGCTGCCTATAGGCCTAGGGTAACGTGGGGCAAGACGTCCGATGCTGGTAATTATGACGGCCCCCGTCTTAAATTTGTTATAATACATGTTGTGAGGTTGCAATTAATGTCTTTGTCATGTTAAAGCAATCTAGAATTACCACAAAACTTACTGATACGCGAAATTAAGCGATTTACGACCAGGTTATTGTCGAAACAATGTTTTTGGGGTCTTTTTATAATATTTTGATCACGCTTTATTATTTTTTACACTCACATTAATACTATTTCTTGTAGAACCGGGATAGCAGTTCGAAAGATAACTTTGTGTCGAATAATTATGATAGGGGCCTACACTTGGAGAGCGATAATACACTCATTAACGTGTTCTGCTCAGAAATTTAGTTGCCACATGCATGGGGGCAAAACGTTCCCGGGTGAAACGCCCAGGGGACGTCTTGCCTCAAAAGAATATTGATTGGTCGGTAGGCCTATGCACTTAATTGGAACAATTAGCCGCAGCCTACTATACTGCTAAGTCTTTTCATTACTTCAGATATGCATTTTGATACTAAATGATCACATAATATTCCCGCCATTCGAGCTGTGGGAAGAATATCCTACATGCAAGAAATAGTATCACGGGTACCATTGAGAGGCGCTTTATAATTCCTTAAATAGGATAGGATAGGCTAGGACGAGTCGTGTGGACCTGTGTGCTGTGTCTTGACTGATTTCATGTCAAACAGTTCCCCCTCTTAGCTTGACCTGTCTGGGCTTTGACTGACTATAGGCACAAAATCTGGTCTCTTGTGCCTGTTAATAAATTGGTTTTCGTGATGTATCGCTCGCGTGACACGGATATATGCCTACTTTAATATTTTTGTATATGTTATGGTAGGCATGCAGTTGTTTAATTGCACGTTTTAACGTTTAGAGCAATTTCGAATGGCTGTATATGCTTTACTTCTCACAACTTTCAACGTGGGGGTAAAACGTCCCCCGCATGGACGTTTTGCCTCAGCCGTGGGGCAAAAAATCCACTATTCTCAATTAGTTGTTTTCTTAAAAATAAGAAACATATGATGTTCCGTTGCTGTCTACTTTCATGGACTATAGTCGCCAATCTTGAATGTCATTTAAATAACATTAAGTAATTATCTTATATAAAACACAGCTATAACAGGAAGCAATTTTTCCTTAGATGGGCCGTTTTGCCCACCCTACCTATATATGTATTTCTGTGCAACCACGATAGGCCTAATGAGTAGGCCTACACCGACCGTACACCGTCGATGAAAGGATTAGCGGGTGAGGACAGGCCAGGACAACCTCCCGTATGTAAGACAATACAATATCCTACAACTATCATATAATGTATATGACCACCACTGCATCTATTATACGCAGTGGCGGCGCTCCAGCATGAAAAAGTTTTGTTCTGGTAAAATCCTTTTTCGAGATCGTTGTCTAGCCATAATTACTATTAGGGCTGCTATAATTTATGCCCTGTCGAGAATTTAATCGGGGGCATACACTGCAGCCCCGCACTGTTCTAGCTATTCTATGTTCTATTCTATTCTATTTACGGATTTATAAAGCTGTTCATGATTGTCCTGGCTATACCCCGTTTTTTTAAATGTCTGGCGCCGCCTCTGCATATGGTCGAAGCCAACATAACAGGACTTTGATCAGATGCTTTGAAGCAGCTGCTAATTCAAGTCCTCACAGTCGCTTGAACGGCAACCCATCCTCCTGGTTTCAGTATACCGCGTGCTCTAAGCATATTATAAGCATAAGTGCCAGAAGCGCTGATCTGCGTAACCTCGGCTGCGCGCAAATCGACTCTCCCGCATGCTGCGTAGCGTCGGCGCGGGTGAATCCACTGTTGACTGAGAGGGGTATAAGCGTCGGTGACTTCTCTGCGGAAGATGATATACACGGAGGGGTCGGTTGATGATGATCTGGTGGATTGGTTATCGTTTAAAAGAAATAACAGTTTAATTGGTCGTCTGCCGCGGTTGTCATCAATGGAGAGGAGTGAAGCGTCACCGTCGTCTCCCAACAGAGATGCTAGATTCAGCGGGTGACAGCTACCACCACCGTCTTAATGGGTTGCGTCTGCCTGTCGAAAGGTAAGGTGGCCGCCTTCGCCGCCGTCTTTTCCTCACTGTCGCTGCATCTAATTTGCAGACGCTGTTGACGCGAAAGTTGACGAGAGGCTGTTGGGGACAACCGCCTGCCATGTCGATCCAATTTAATTAATCACATGTTGGTAATTGATTAAGGCTGCTAACGAGATGACTGGAGGGAGGTTGGTGCGCTGGGAGCGATGGCCAAGATCGACAGGTGGGATCAACGATGGTTTACCCGTCCATGACCTAGTTGCTGTTGCTGTTGCTGGTGTTGTCGTCATGGTTTCAATTAACTGGCAGTCGAATCGAATCGATGAACCCTGGGTCGAGTCAAAGGTCGGTCTACGGGAGTGAGGCGTTTTCGACGCTCTTATTACGTCTACGCAGAATTTGAATCGGAACGCGATTCTGCTCAGCAGCGACCATCGAGCATTACGATGACGGCCCTATAAAAATGGTGGTCTTGAGCTATAGATGAGCCGAGGGTAATTATTGTTAATGAAGGAGTTTAACCAATTATCTAGATTCCTTGCAATCATACTTAATAATAGGGTTATTTAATTTATGGTGGTAATTTGGTACAAGTGCTGGAATATGGCATTGGGTAAGCCATATATGTGTGTAACTATGTATATATGTGTGGATGTGATTTATTTTATGCATGTATACATGTTGTATGTATGTAGGCCTATGTGTGTTTGTGTGTATGTATGTGTGGATATGATTTATGTATGTAAGTCTATATATGTGGCTTTTTATATAGATGTTTGTCTATTTAAAGAGTCTATATAGGAGGTAATCATAACCATATTCCAGAGAAGGTCCAAGTGGTCAAAATTGTAGGACTAAGTTATGGCAAGTGGATTGCCTAGTTCCATTTGACCCTTTGAGAAAAATCCAATAGTAAACAGAGTCCTCTAGTTACCTCATTTATATGGGACTTCAAAGACTGAATAATGTTTCCAGTTCTCTTGTGTTCTGCAATATTTACTACTCAGTTCTTTCCAAGCTACTTTTTAAAAATCAGAATTCAGGCCACAATGGAGAAACCAGCTTAGACCGGCCAGACTTAAGATTACATCTGAATAACATGGTGAGAAATTGTTTTGAACGCTCCGAGAGGGTAAGCATGGAGCTACCGTGTAGTAACCATGACTGCGTGATACGCTTTGCTTTCTAGTGGCGCTTTAGAAGTCTGGAGATTATGATTACGAACGACCTTGAACAAATCCTTCACTCACAAGGGCTCAGTGAGATAGTGGTGCTCAATAAATGCATAACAAATCAGGTCGCATGTTTTTATTTTTACAACTTCTTGTTTTTAAATGAGACGGAGGTCAGTGTATTAATCTGCTGAGCCCCTGAGGTGAATTCATTAATCGGCACGATGTTAATTTCTGATGAAATGCATCTCATTTGATCACCCACTGTCTTTCAAACTCTGCTTCACTACTAGTCAATCAACAGCTAGAGTCCAGCTGCAGTCTTGAACCATTTAAATCTGATGGTGGGAGAGACAAATCAAGGACAAATGAGGAAAACCAGAAGAAATTTCTTTTACATTGTTATCATCATCATTATTATCTGTTATTATTATTATCATTGTATTTATCATCAGTATCATTATTATCATTACCATTATAATCATTGTCAATATTAATATTATTATCATTATTATTAATATTATTATTGAATTATTATAAAACATTTATTAAACACCACTCCCCCAAGCGCTGTAATCAATCTGGTCCCACGATATTTGGTTGAATAGAGGGCAAAAACGCAGAAGATAATAAATTATATTGGAGATGAAAAACAAGAGAGAGGAAATAAGCGAGTGAGTCATAAATAATAGGAGATAAAAAAAGTTGTTCTGGTGGATTGAGATCAACAACAACTGCCTCTTATATGGTTCACGTATTTGGTAGATCTATGCATTGCATTATTGTTGTTGTCGTCGTTGTTGTTGTTGTTGTTGGCTGAGTCAATTACTCTGCCTATCTACACATGTGTATGCGCGCATGGTATGTGTTTATATGTGCACCGTATGTTTGTATGGTGTGTATGTACCGGTGTGTATGTGAACATATCTGTATACACTTTGTGCATGTATATCTGTAAGCATGAATGCTTAATGTATGCATTTATGAATGCATGCATGTAATATGTACATAGGACCCTTTAGTGAACTCAACTTTAAAGTGTTCACAGACTGTACACTAGTTGTGAGAGTGATCTCACCACCCACTTACCCACGCACCCTCATAAGCTTAGGCTAAGGAAATTAAATCACCAATGCTTGACACGATTTGCTGCCTCGTGGAGTAGTCTTGACCTCCTCGGCCTTACTCTTCCCCCCGTTTCAGAAATACCCGAAGATTATCGTATAAGTCCACAGACACCAATGACCTGGATCGAGAGAGCCTCCGAATCTCTCAGAGGCTCTACATAAATGTCCTCTTACAATTACAATTACAAAGAGTTCTTCTGGTTTGTTTAGCGAATGACGTGAAGGACCCATCCGGTCAAGGGGCTAGCGATGGGTCGGAGACGCGCTCAATACACAGCCTCCATTCGCCTAAGCAGAACAAGACTCCTACGATCGTCCAGGTCATCGATCCATCGGACGTAAGGACTTCCGTCACTTCCTCATCCTCTTCAGTTCCGTCTCCCACGGAAACGCATCGACTCTACAGCCCACACTTCAACGACCGGCTCCGTGCTTCACCAAACACGTATGGTAAGAAACCTGATGAGATGAAATAAGAGGTACTAGACCATAAAATGGTATATATGGTTAGAAAGGCCCTAGATGGTAAGAGAGCTACTTTACGAGGTTCTATAACATAAGACATGTATCACATGGTTAGAGAGGTACTATAGATGACCAGTAAGAGAGCTACTATAAGAGGTTCTAGACCATAAGAAATGTACTAGGTGGCAAGAGGTACTTGACCATAAGAGAGGTACTAGATGGTATCAGAGGTACTAGACATTGACAGAGGTATTGTAAATACTTAGAGGGAAAAGATTGAGAACTTGGAAAACTAAGTTATGCATTTCGTCTCATCAGGGAGCCGTGGAAGGAGTAGGTATAGGTATTGCAGATTGGGATTTGGGAAAAGATTGAAGTAGTTGATCCTGTATGTCAATGGAAATATTGTCAATTGAGGATTTAGCCCTATATCTACAGATGAAGAGGTGAAAGATTGTCCAAAGAGCATCAACCATCAACAGTATGGAGAAGACCACATACGGCTGATTTACGGTGAATGAAGTCTCCAATTTCAGCAAGCTCTTAAATGACAGCACACTACTGTGTGTTACTTGCTGCTTGTTACTTGTTAAATGCTGCCTTTAATTTTAAGAAAGTTTTTAAAATATAAAGTGCTTATTTTAATTTTAGAGCACTTTACAATCTCAAAATGCTAATTTTAATCCTAACAGATTTTACAAGTTCAAATATGCTAATTTTAATTTTAATTGATTCTTACAAGTTGTTTCTGTATTTTCTGTTCTGGAAAATCTCAGTCAGTGGACCGCGAAACTCGCTAGTCGTGGGTGGATCCAATCGACCGGGAAAGTGTCATTCTCAGTCGAGCGAGCAATACACTACCCCCGTTCAGGTCTGTTTCTCAGACACGGCCCTGCCTCACGTGACGTGGGCGTGCGATTCACGCCTCAGCCGACCCATCACGCCTCCACACTCGCACCGAAACACAATCGCAGACATGCAGTTCAACCAGATCCTACAGAACGTCATTGAAAACATGGCGATGAGGCAGTCAGCGACAAGTCAGTGTCAGAGTAGAATTCCTCTTCATTTGGTTTATTGTTTTATTTCTGTTTAACCTATTATTCAGTCGACAAAACTTGATGTGGCGACTCCTCAAGAAATCCACTCAGTCCAACCTCGACCAAAGATGACAGATTTCAGGGTGAACTATAGAAAGGGGTAGAGAGTTTCTGGGCAAGATCCAATGGAAGCATAGATACATATGTATGGGTAGCAGGTTGCCTGTAAAATCTCACATCGACTCTTAACTGTGTGTGGAGCTCGGCTCTACCCTTTGCAAAATCCTGCCAGTTTTGTCCAGTTGTCTAGAAGGATGTATGATTTCGGTATGGTTGAATTGCAGGCGAAAGTCGGTCATCCGTGTCCCCGAAATCGTCGCCACACGTCACGGGTTCTCCACGGATCCGGATCTCCGTCGGAAGCTGCAACCGCAGCACCCGAGCGACGACCAACAGCTTACCAGGTGAGGCAACTTCCGCAACCTGGAGGCCGGCGGTCTCCTCTTCTTCCTCGAACGCTCCGGACGGAAAGGCGATGAGACAGTTCCAGCATCAGCTGCAGCAGAAACTGGAGCAGAAGCTGGAGCAGAAGCAGAGGGTGGAAGGGTTCGTTCCGCCTCCCCCCGTGCGGAAAGGCACGACCTGCCTCCAGGACCCCGGGGGGCGAGGAGTCCAGTCGGCGTGCTCCGAGAGGGTGTCGCCCTACAGCTTCCCACAGCGGGCCGGTCTCGGGTCTTCCGCCGTAAACAAGGGAGCAAGTCTTATGGACTGGAATGGAGTTCCGGAGATGGGACACCAACCGGATCCAGGCGGATTCAGAAGCTGCGTTGGGTCAGTCAACAATTCCCATCAACTGATTAATTTTTATCAATTGATTAAATGAATTGTGAATAGTTGCTTCGATTTGCCAGTGTCTGATGTGCATGGCATCAATAATAATATATATTATACTTAGGTATATACCTAAGGTATCAGGAGTTCCTCAACGAACGTATAACAATTTCCTGAAAGTTATGGAAAAAAATTTCGGTAATAAATAAATAGAAATATAATTAAATTTATTCTTGATCATACTATTAATGTGATTAATCGTAATTCTGAGCGTTTTTGTCTCTTTTAGTCTCATCGAGAATTCGCATTAATTCGATATATTAGAAGAGAATTCAAGTATTTATTATTCTCTGATTATTGTAACAGAATGCAAACGCCGTATCGACCAAGTCACTTGAAGATGGGTTATGACTGTACGACCAACAGCAGCAGCCACCAGTCTCATCACCACCTGCAGCAGCAGGAGGCGTCAAGTGATGCGGACGATGATGACGATGAGATCCTGTACAGCTATCGAGACACGCAGAGTCAGTCTCAGCAATTCCTCGTCTTCTCATGTCGTTGATCGCGTTCATGCATCAATACGTGCAATGATGAATGGATATGTGCATTGGTGAATGGATATGTGCAATGATGAATGGATATGTGCATTGGTGAATGGATATGTGCAATGATGAATGGATATGTGCATTGGTGAATGGATATGTGCAATGATGAATGGATATGTGCAATGCTGAATGGATATATGGATTGGCAAATGAATATCTGCATTGGTAAATCCATATGCACATTGGTGAATGAATATGCACTTTGGTGAATGGATATGCACATTGGTGAATGAATATGCACAGTGGTGAATGCATATGCACATTGGTGAATGAATATGCACATTGGTGAATGAATATGTGCATTGGTGAATGGATATGCACATTGGTGAATGGATATGCACATTGGTGAATGGATATGCACATTGGTGAATGAATATCTGCATTGGTAAATGCATATGCACATTGGTGAATGGATATGTGCAATGGTGAATTTATATGCACATTGGTGAATGGATATGTGAAATGCTGAATGGATATATGGATTGGCAAATGAATATCTGCATTGGTAAATGCATATGCACATTGGTGAATGGATATGTGCAATGGTGAATGGATATGCACATTGGTGAATGGATATGCACATTGGTGAATGGATATGTACATTGGTGAATGGATATGTGCATTGGTGAATGGATATGCACATTGGTGAATGGATATGTACATCGGTGAATGGATATGCACATTGGTGAATGGATATGTACATTGGTAAATGGATATGCACATTGGTGAATGATATGCACATTGGTGCATGGATATGTACATTGGTGAATGGATATGTACATTGGTGAATGGATATGTACATTGGTGAATGGATATGCACATTGGTGAATGGATATGCACATTGGTGAATGGATATGTACATTGGTGAATGGATATGTGCATTGGTGAATGGATATGCACATTGGTGAATGGATATGTACATCGGTGAATGGATATGCACATTGGTGAATGGATATGTACATTGGTAAATGGATATGCACATTGGTGAATGATATGCACATTGGTGAATGGATATGTACATTGGTGAATGGATATGTACATTGGTGAATGGATATGTACATTGGTGAATGGATATGTACATTGGTGAATGGATATGTACATTGGTAAATGGATATGCACATTGGTGAATGATATGCACATTGGTGAATGGATATGTACATTGGTGAATGGATATGTACATTGGTGAATGATATGCACATTGGTGAATGGATATGTACATTGGTGAATGATATGCACATTGGTGAATGGATATGTACATTGGTGAATGATATGCACATTGGTGAATGGATATGTACATTGGTGAATGGATATGCACATTGATGAATGGATATGTACATTGGTGAATGGATATGTACATTGGTGAATGGATATGTACATTGGTAAATGGATATGCACATTGGTGAATGATATGCAGATTGGTGAATGGATATGTACATTGGTGAATGGATATGTACATTGGTGAATGGATATGTACATTGGTGAATGGATATGTACATTGGTAAATGGATATGCACATTGGTGAATGATATGCACATTGGTGAATGGATATGTGCAATGGTGAATTGATATGCACATTGGTGAATGGATATGTTGATTGGCAAATGAATATGTGCATTGATGAATGAATATGAGCATTGGTGAATGGATATGAGCATTGGTGAATGGATATGAGCATTGGTGAATGGATATGTGCTTTGGTATGTGGATGTGTTCATTATAACATTTGTCGTGTAGTTAGTTATTTTAACTTGCACTTTATTAACCTTCACATAATGACAGTATTATTATGATTTATTTGTGTGAGTGTGTATAATATTATGTATGTATATATTGTATGTAATGTATATAATTATGTACTTTCGTATCTATTTATTTATGTATTGATTTATGTGTGAATATTTTTATGAATGGCCTTTTTAATGCATTATGTACGCATGTGCTCATGTGTGTAATTTTTTTATCTATTTAATTACGTCTTTCATTTTTTCTCTGTTTATAGACATTGGCCTCCTATTTTGCTCAAGCTCTGTTTTTTAAGTTCAAGGTGGCTATCCTCCTGTTTGTGTTTCTCTGCCTGTCAGTCTCCGTCTCTCCTCATCCTCATCAGCCAGTGGCTAAGGTGATAAGCCACTTGAGATAATGCAGCTGATGCCGACTGCTATAGGCCGAAGCATCGCTTGCCAGTCTCCTCCGTCCGCATCCCTCCATCAATCTCTCCATTTGATTGACAACGCCCTTCAGTGGCAAACCTCCTTTACTCTATCTCCCTCAACAATGGCCCTGTAGGCCTAAACTTAAGGCACACGATGTAAACATCAGACACTAGAATGCCTCAATTGACTGGCTGCCGGGCACACCAAGCAACACTGAGCATGGGTGGATGCCAGGCAGTCGCTAGGACTCTGGTGTCTGCGGTCAGCAGACCTTAAATATTGTGAACGGTGTATTACTGCAGTCGTAATGGGATTTGCCTGGAAGGCTCTAATGGAGCTATCCTTAAACTGTACCAAATGTTGCTTTCAATCATCCAATGAAGCTTTTTGTTCCTGTTCTCTGACTCTCTCTGATTTTAGGAGGTTCTGAACAAATGCTATGTGATCAAGTATAATAGCATCTATTCTCATCTAATTCTTCCAGTTGACAGGATTGTTTAAATAGGATCAGGACTGATCCCCCAATAGAAATTCCAGGCCCCATGGCAGAGAAATTCAGGGCCCCTAGGCAGAGAAATTCAGGGCCTCTAGACACACCTCTATGGAAATTGTCCAATTCCCTCTAAGAAGGGAATTGGACATTTTCCATAGCAAAAAATTTTTAAGTATGATAATATTTAGATGCCAGAAGTTTAAAGTAATTGTGGTTAAGTATCAGTAATTTTGTTTTTGGAAGACAAAGTATAAACTTTGCATAAATTATTAAAACATTTTTCAAAAGTTGATTGTGGACCCGGTCCGGGCATTTGTAAAGGGGAGAGAAAGGAAGGGACAGAAAGAGAGAGACAGACAGAGGTATAAATAGAGACTGACAGATACAGAGAGAGAGAGACATAGAGACAGAGATAGACAGCCAGTTGAAGGTGTCAGTGTGTATTAGATTGAATCTTGTTGACTGTTGGTTGTGCAGGTATTTTGGCGTCTAAAGTGGAAAGACGAGACAGCCTGGCGAAGTTCCTAAGCAACCGACCGGCGAAGGGTGACCTCATCCAGCGAAATATTATTCCAGTCAAGTCGGACGCAGAACGCCTCGAAGATCGAAACATCATTGGTCGGAAACTGGACAGGTTGCCATGGAAACAGACTTATTGATCGTATTTAGGAAATTTGTAAATGGCTTTTCTTTTGTTACGATCTTTTCTCGAGATCTTTAGCGTGGTTCTGGCCAGTCGCACTCACATGCCGAGGTCAAGAAAATGAAGTTGCCGACACTTCATAGTCAATGGCTGTCTTCGGTTCAACATTTCAAAAAGAAGCAGGAGGTCGGCTGAAGAGAATTTCTGGGAACACAAAGAATTCCACACATTATCAACGCCTTTGTAGCTGAAGTGGTCCAACCTCTACCCCCCTGGCATATTGGACATTGCCTAGGCTACTCTTATTCTTCATCTTCAAGATCAGTTGTAAATGCACACAGTTTATGGCCTTTGACCCTGTGCTTTTCTCACAGATCCTAAAGTTGGCTTTGAGACCAGTGACTGCTCTGCATATGGATTTCTTTTGGCCTGTATTAATGTTCATCATCGTTACTCCTCTCGCTGTTGTTCCTCTTCTTTGAGTTATCCATATCCCTCTGTCATTATCCTATCCAGCATCATACTGTATTAGCCTTCCTATTGTCCTCCTCCCCTTCATTTTTCCTTCTATGACCATTCTTAGTAGTGAATCTCCTCTCAGCATATGTGCCCAATCCATTTCCATTAATTGGGTTTTTTATGTTCAAAGTACTCGGTGACCCTGCCTGCCAGCTCAAGAGCGCCTGCTATTAGTGGCCTCTCTCGCTAGACCAGATAAACAGTGTCATTATATATGAGCTGTAAAAATGTGCAATTATGCCAAGTTTTTATTCCATGCTGATTTGATGCTAGCCAGATAAACCCAAAAAAGGAAGCCAGACAACTTTGCTGTAAAGGTGCATATGTGGAATGAAGAGAGTTTTTAAAGTTGTGAGCAAGGAGGTGTTAACCAGTGCATCTGTGGTGGTGTTTTTTGGGCTGGTGTGTAGTTGACAGACATAGTTGGAAGGGAAACATCTGGTGCCTGATGTATGGGAAAAGTTCTTTGGAGGGGACATTCATAGCCTGCATTTGTTGTTAGTCCAGGGTTGTTGAAGTTTAGGTGATGAAGAGAGTTTTTACAGTTGTGAGCTAGGTGTTATTAAAGTGTTGTGTGATGCATTCATCTGGCTAAGGGTAATGAAATCACACATCTAGCTACTACAATGACCTCCTGAATGACCCCAACTGGCTTGTATATTCGGATCAGTCTGTTGGGTGAATTTTTGTGCCAGGTCAGAGAAACGAGGTCAAGCCATTGCAGATGGTGTGATAGCAGGGTTGAGGTGTTATGATGGCTGCAACAGTGAGTCACAAAACGAGTGAACTGATCACAGACTGTCAGTGGGGAGAACATGTGGAGAGGGAGTGGACTGGCCTTCTACCCTCATAGGCTGAGGCCAAGAAAATGAAGTCGCCATGGATTCACAGATCACCAGTAGGTAGATATCAGAAGATAGACAGCAACAAAGAATTTGCAGATAATGCAAAACAATTTACCAGACAGAAATTAATTAGCATATGTGAAGGAATTGAATTAAATGAAGGAATTTTACTAATAGATTTAATTTGTTGTTTGACTGTTGCCAGGCGATTAAGTTTAAGGCCAACTCAGGAAGAACTCGAAGAGAAACACATTCTGCTCAGTAAGATTTTCCTATTGTCCAGATCTTTTAGGAAATTTACACTAGTTATATAGTAGTTAAAAGACATGAGTTTACTAATATTTGAATAAACAAAAGTTTATTGGTTTTTGGGTGACAGCCAGTTGTTAACACCAACTGCAGATTACGATTATAATGGCTTGTAATGCCTCATTGCCTGAGAAAAGTAATTTTTGGCTTTTGACTATTCTAGAACAATCTGCAGACGACCTGAAGAAAGAGCGGGAAGAAAAAAAACAGACGTTGATCAGAAAGGTCAGAGTTCAGCTGGACTTTCGAAAAAAAATGTCTCAACCTTTTCCTTAGTTTTTCTGCATGACAACATTTTATTTTCATCCATTCTCAAAAGCTTCCATCCTCTGCCGCATTTGACAGTAGACACTGGTTCATGGGATAGACAGAAGTATGTGCAGATTGAGAATAGTATAACATGGGTAGAGAATGGCGTACATGATGACAATGAATGGGATGAAGATGATGTTGAGGATGATTAAGATGAATACTATGATGATGAGGATTATGCTGATGAAGATTATGATGAGGATTATATGGATGAGGATTATGGTGAGAATGAAGATTGGGATGGCAACTAAGAAGATTAAGATGATGATGATTTATGATGATGATTATTGTGAGAATGATGATTGTGATTAAGATTATGATGATGAGAATGATGATTAGGACTATGAAGTCAGTAAGACAGACGACAATGAACATGATGATGACAACAATGATGACGATGATGTTTTTCTTGCAGTTGAGTTTTCGTCCAACTGTCGAAGAGCTGAAGGCTCGTCGCATCCTGAAGTTCAGCGACTACATAGAAGTGACGGACTGCGAGGCTTACGACAGGAAAGCGGACAAACCATGGACGAGGCTCACTCCAAGAGACAAGGTAAGAAGTCTCCTCCTGCTCAGACCGTCCTTCATGCACAACTTATATAGCGACAACAGTTATTCTGCAGCAGCACTACACATCTGCAACGGCTCCATGCAACTATCAAGTTCTCCAAATACCTACGAGGGCTCCACATATCTGTTAAGGGCTCTAAACATCTGCAAGGGCTCTACGAGTCTGCTGGTCTCATCACTGATGACGTGTGGCTCTCAGTGTTTTTATTGATGAAAGTCCTGTCTCACTGACTTAACATTATTCAGAGTGAGAGATTGATGTATGAATTTCCCAATACAATGACGATAGTTCTTGGTTTATCTCCTCTCTTCAACGTTCATCTGATATCTGTTGTCTTTCTGTGACAGGCTGCAATTAGGAAGGAGCTGAACGACTTCAAGAGCACCGAGATGCATGTACACGAGGATAGCAAACACTTCACGAGGTCAGGCTCAGCACTGATCTTTAGCCACTCTGTAGTCTAGCTGGATGACGCCCACATGCGCCATCTTCTCTCTTCTATGTGATGGAAGGGTGTCCCTTCCAGGAGAGTAGTTTCTGGAAAGAGTGCTATATAAATTTCTGGAGTGAATGAATAATTCAATGGCTGGTGGCTAACTGAATGTATGGTGGCTTCTGGTAGTTATGGTGGCTAATGGACTGGCAGGAGGCTAATTGACTGCATGGTGGCTTCTGGTAACTATGGTGCCCAATTCACTGTATGGTGACTGACTTTATTGTGGCTAACTGACTGACTGCTAACTGACATTGTTCTTTCTGTTTTTCAGATTTCATAAACCATAAGAAGGACTGCTGGATGAACGATGATAAAAACCGTTGATCCATCTATTTTATAAGTTGCAGATGTTGTACACTTCTAGTAAGACGACTATTTATTGTAACAATAACTACTTCACATCCGTTGAAATATAATTAAGTCTCTTTACGTTTCTCCGAGTCACGGTCAGTGCATGTACACATTGCAGGCAATGGCCACCAAGGTTCGATCAATCAAAAAAAGGCTTGATATAGCGCCCCTTCAAGATATCTACTCAAGAGGCGCTCCTAGTCTGACCGCGGCTAAAAAGGACGAATTTCAGAGGTATAAAATGAAGAGTTCCTAGGTAGGAGATGGACGTCTATGCCCTCTATGGAAAGTCCATTCCAGACAGATGGTCCCACAACCAAGAAAGCCCGACGCTGCATTAGTTATGTACCGAATTTCACGATGTTATCGAAGGATTTCATATGATAGACCTTGGATCCTTGTGTGCAGGCTCACAGATGAGGAGACAAAAGGAGCAGATACTCAATGGACAGGCGATTTTTAAACAATTAAATATATTACAATTAGTTATACAAAGTTTGATTTATGCATTATAAATATGATATTACTGACACTTAACTACATTTAGTTTAAATTTGAAGCATCTGAATATTACAGTACTTATCGTATTTTGCTATAGAGCACGCTCACTTCTGTCTGAGAAGCCAGTGACTGCTCTGCCCTGGGGCCCGGAATAACTCTGCCTAGGGCCCGGAATAACTGTGTCCTGGGGTCCACTTTGCTATCCCTTCACAAAGTTTTTCAATGATGATTGAAGCCAAAATTGCTTGAAATCCACCACATTTGATTTGTTAATTTATATTGTACTGGTCACTCAGTAAGACATCTGGTGGCAGACGGCTAAGAAGCAGCTTCCTTTCAAAACCGCATTCAGGGTCTCTTGCTTTGACTCATACCCAAACCAAAATTTCAGGTCTTTAACCTTGACCTCAGTCCTTGTAAAATGGCATCAAATATCACCATAGTTCTTGTAAAATGGCATCAAATATCACCATAATTCTTGTAAAATGACCTCAAATTTCACCTTAGTCCTTGTAAAATGGCCTGAAATGTCACCATAGTCCTTGTAAAAATGACCTCAAATTTCACCCTAGTCCTTTTTAAAAGGTCTAAAACAGCATTTCCCAATCCCTTCTGGTTGTGAACCGTTTTGCTCTTAATATATTTTGGCAGAACCTCTGTCACAAATTAAACATATTCTGTTGTAGTAAGATACGCTTGAGAATGCAGACAATCATAGGTTTAGGCCAAGATGAGATAAATAATAACACAAATATCAAGGACAAATATCAAGTTCAGTTGCTAACTAGAATATATATAGGACACTTAATAGATTCTATATAGTGACTATATAGAAAATTATAGTAGAATTTGTTCACACTGAAAGTTTTCTGTGGAACCCTTGACTTCCCCTCACCGAACCCTAGAGTTCCACGGAACACAGTCAACAAAAACCTCAAAACACTTTTAATCATCATTTGATCGTTTAATCCAAAACTACTTCTGAAATGAAAAAAACTTAACTATTTTTGAAGCTACAAAAAAAAACTGAAACTACTTCTGAAACTGCAAAAACAACTTCAAGAAGACATTCGAGGGATTTGACACATGTACTGTTGTCAAAGAATGAACTGGTTTCTCTGGTTACTGTAACTAAAATTTCATTACTATATCATTACAAATACAATTTCCTTTGCAGTATATATATACACTACTTTCTAAATTGACACTGGTAAATAACTTGGTATTCAATAAGTTAAAAAAGCTCAAGATGCAAAGTTGAACTACGAATGTAGCAAATAATGCGTGATATACTGAAGACTGATAAACGTTTTCAGCAAGTTACAGCTTTTTAGATGACCACACATCAGTCCCTTGCAATAAGACCATAATAATAATAATAAAAATTTCCATTAAATTTCAAACCGACAAACAGTAAATTCGACTTCGGTAATAATTTGTCATCATTCCTTCATCCTATATTTGTAATCATACTGCCATTTGTCACTTTGAAATTGAAGAAATATTATTATCATTAAAGAGCCACGAAAACTGCAGTTGAAGTTAGAACACGTTAAGTAATTACAGGCAACTTGTAAAATCATAATATGCTTTTGTTGGTAACTCTTCGAGCAAGCTTCAAATTCCAAAGCGATATAACTTTGCACAAATTTGTCATTGAATTTGGGATCAACAAAAGCAATGATGATGGGAAACCAGAGAAACGTCCAGTACATACGATACCCAAATACAGAGTTATCTTCATTAAGTACATATTTGAAACATGTAACAAGCGCAGCAGTATCATCCTACGTATTACTGTCAAAAGTAAATGAACAATGTTGCACATAAGTACAACAAAGTGGTTGCCCCAAGGCTTGTTGTCACATAAGCAGTCGCTTCCCATAGCCTGTTGTCACATGTAACAACAATGTTGCGGATAAGTGCACTCGCTGTCCCATGTTCTACAAACAAAACCCACAATTTCACAAATGCCAAAACATGTACAAAAACGCAAACACACTGAATCCTTCGCATCTATTCCTCCATCGGTGATTCCTTCAGGCTCTCTCCATCCAGAAAGCTCATCGCATCGTCCCCAATCTGCCCCTCACCGAGAGCCATGAAAGGGTCGTCACCAAAAAACGCAGCCCTGTCCATGCTGAGATCGTCGCAAGCCCTGTCCACACCCGTCTCTTGCGTCGAAGTTTCATCAACGCAACCAGACTGAACATTCTCATCTTCCTCCACGATCTCATGACCTTCAGGTGTAGCTTCGACCACTTGCAACTCCTTAGCAGCATCTGGAGGGAAAGTCGAGCCGAGACCTTCGAGCGGTGGAGAGCTCGGCTCCGGTTCATCCATCGGCTCATCGCTTGCTCCCTCACTCGGCACACGCTTCAGTGCTCCATCAAAACAGTCGGCAAAATTTGATGAGTTTGTGCAGACGATGGTGTCGGTGCACTGGCTGAGTACCTCCGAGACCGACCGACAGGGTCCGACGACTCGTGGCTGGATCGGTGGCGGCAGGAACTCCCCTCCAGGTGGCTCCTCGTCAAGGTCCACCTTGGCACGACGAGGACGCACGATCAGAGGCGTCCGGTGACGCACGGCCTGGACCTCGGTGCGGAATCCAACGCAGAAGTCGACCATGTCCTGCTGGAGCTGGAGCGCCTCTGCCATGAGTCGCTCCTGGCGAGATTTTAGGTCGGACAGAGCGAGCATGTTCTCGTGCATGAGGCGGAGGCCCTCGCACGTGTGGACCTTGGTCGGGTCGTGAGGGATCGCCTCTCCCGTCATGTAGCGGTCGAACTCATCCGGTGGCATGCTCAGTGAGTCGGCATCCAGCTTCTGGATGAACTCGACGGCGCAGCACTGAAAAGGAGCAATGGTTAGTTGACGGCGTCTTTAGCAGTGCCAGTCACAGGCTGGGATAAAGGGGGAGGGTGATGCCAGCGATCTGAGGCGTTGTTAGAAACTGACTATTCTTGGTATTAAAATTCCATAACAGCTTGCAGTGCCAGTCCCAAGCCTGGATAAAAGAGGAGGGCAACACCAACACTGTATCACTTTGTTAAACCAAAACTGACTATTTTCTGCACTAATATTCTGTCACTGCTCGCACCGTCAAATCCAGTCCCACTCCTGAATAAAGCAGGAAGGCTATGCTAATGATCTCACACAGTGTTGTTAAACTGATACTGCAACCATCTGTCGTACGTCAAACAAAACTGGGAAACGGTAAGATAAACCTCAACCAACTATCTCTCTAGTAGAGGCGCTATATAAATCATCGTGACAAACGAGGCTTACCAGATTCGTGAAGTAGTATCCTGCCTCTCCGCTCAGCAGACGACTTGGATTTGCGAATCTTGTGATGAACTGAATGTTCGACTGGAGAAGTGGAGGATTCGCTTTGAGGACGACGTAGATGAGAGCGGGAAGGAACTCATCGGCGCTTGCCGGAGCATTCTTCGACTTCCGCAGTGCCTCAAAGATGAACTTACTGCACTTAACGATGTAGTCGAGTTTGTCCTGTGGAGCCGGCTTAGAGTTCATCTCGATAATTGCTGAAATGTCACATTTAAAGCAGAATTGTACCAAACTTAAAGTAAAAGTGTAAGTTCGATAGCAAAAGTGTAGAATGCTCACCACGACCAAAGTATTATTATCAGGTCAGTATTATGTACAAGATCAGTGCAAAAGAGAGGTAGCCCATATGGTGAATGACCAAAGTTGAGATGCAGTTCGAGAGAGGTGTGAGGTGTTTGTGGCCAGTCTTCAGTCATCTCCCAGAAGCTTCTTCCTCATTGTACTCACTTTAGCTAATCGAGTAGACAAACAGCTAAATATAATTCTAATCGATTACCAACAAGATTTTCCAAATCTGAAAGACAAAACAAGTGCCTTGACAGACACACACACACACGTGCAGTCATCCATGTACAAAAAACTCCTAAGACTGATCTCAATTCTCGTGAATTAATTAATGAAATAATTAATTTCTGGTGATTAATAATACCAGTGATGGCATGGTCTATGAGGTCTCGTACGCCTTCCTGTGCCTCGTCTATGGCCGCATCCAATAGATGGACGTTGATCCAGTGGAGGCTGCGAATGCGCGTCTGCAGTTCAATGTCTCTCTTCTCGTCTTCCATCGTCTCTGGGCAGAAGACGATCGGATGGAGTCGTGTCATCATGTACTTCTCAATGTAGTCCATCAACTGATCGAGTTTCTCAGATGCAACACCTGATCCAGAAATAATGTCATGTAATGTAATGTTGATTTTCAGAAAATTTCTCGGTCACCACAAAAGCTATGTTAGGGACACCGCTTATTCACCGGTGCCATACCAAATTAAGTCTGCAATAGCCTAGCCTCTCATTTTGCTGTGGTGCCTGGTGAATATTTGGGGGACAACCATTCGTCACGACCATGTTATCGGCTACGATCATGTTTAACAAATGATTACCTATTTCCCATAAAAGTCGGTTTCTACTAGAGCTGTACTGATTATTCGACTGGCCGATTAATCGGGCCGATTATAGAGATATCGGCTATCGGCAAGATAATCGGCGCCGATATTAAAAATTATTTTTTTATTTAATAATATTATTTTCAGTCCAAAAAAAGCAACATTACTGGGTCTGTGAAGGACGGCGTTTCATTCATTTCCATATCGTGTCGTCGAGCCAATGGCTTCTTCAGACCAGTGGTGAGACCACCCAGTGTGCTAGTATAGACCATGGGAATGTGTCAACATAGGTCTTGTGCAGAGTGAGTCATAGTGCCTGTTTATGGGCCAAGGAATGGCTGGCCAATTCAAGCCAATGAACGGATGACCAATTCAACAGAGAAACCAATGAATGTACATCGTGGAAGCATGCCTAATGAATACATGCTAGCTGCCAATCAGATATCCCCGACACATGTCAGTCACCAGAGAGGCTGAGACTAGATGGGTGGCTGTGAATAGGACAGCCGTGCCTTTAATTACCCTGGGCACAGTTCGACAGCGGGCGGTGTCTAATCTGTATTGCCTGCCTAGGATTAGTCTCCAACTACATGCATACGTATCCTACAGAGCAAGTGTTTGCTTGTATCACAACAATAGGCAGTAGCAACAGGTCTATCTTTTGAAACTGAACATCTTGGGAAACACAGTGAAATAATCGGCAAAATAATCGGGCATCGGAAAATGAATAATCAGCAATAATCGGTATCGGCATAATTGGCAAAAAGTGATATCGGTACAGCTCTAGTCTCTACAGCTATCCTCAACAGTTTCAATATATACTAATACCGAATTGAGTAAAAAATAACTCATATTAATCGACTGTTTAATCAAATGAGCATCTAGTCATTTCAATAATCAATAATATTTTCTTTTGTGTAAATATATATATATAACAAGTTTACAAGTCACAATAAAGATACTATAATTCACATCTTATTGAATGAGGAATTTCCGTTTTCACCTCACCTCCATTGCGGATGACCACAAGTTATTGCAAGAGTCAAATTTGACTGTATGGCAGCCCACCAAGTATGGAAAGACCAAGTCGAACTTTTGGAGGGTAGCGGCAATTGATCCTGCGTCCAAGTCGATCATCTACTCTTCACGCAGGAGAGTCACCATTCACCTAAACCCCTCCTCTCCTAGACCATTGTTAGAAGATGCATTGTTCCTACCTCTGTACATTGCCTTGGTATGAATGCGGTCGCACATGGCCTGGTAGAAGTTGGTGACTATCTCTGAGAAGTCTTCTATGGGAGCGTCCCTCATCACTTGCAGCTTCTCGATGATTCCCTTCACGTTCTTCGACACATCCAGCATCATCTCCGTGTTGCCAAGACCTCGCAGGAAGTCGGCAAACTCTCCGCCGATCTGTTGGCTCTCGGCGTTCGATCGTCGCGTTCGATCTTTCTTTGATGCCGTCTCCGATGCTGCAAGAAATGCAACAGAATGCAGTAATTCAATCTGTGTTCTAGGCATAACCGAGTACACCATTTGCACCTAGTACCGAATTCGAGTATTTGGATGAACTATTTGCCAGATCCAGGTACGAACCAAATAGTAGCAGCAAATCTGGCCAGCGACTGGCAGCGAGTTCTTGGGCTAGTACCATCCGTAGGCAAAGCGTAGTTAAGCTGCCACATCTTAACACCTGTTGGGCAAGCCAGCACAGTGATATTGAGATATATTCCGTGTATGGAAACACCTAATGCATTCAAACATCCACCATTACTGCACACCCTTCAATGTATTAACCAATGTCTTTGTATGGAGCATCAGTGATAGTTAGTTAGCCTTTGCTGAATATGTCTACGACCTCGATGCATTACCAAGATATACATACAAATAAGACAAAGCTTCTATTTTTGGTATCTTACTGACCCGGTTTGCAACCGAAGCCTCAGACAATGCAAACTGAATCTTACTCGCTGGAGATGACATCTTGAAAATGGATTTCACAGCCTGTCTGCGTTTATCCGAACCGTGTTTCTTCTTTTCTTCTGGTTTTGCTGTGTCAGGGCTTCTGCCGTCCTCAACTCTAACAAACAATAAACAGAGGCATACATGTATGTTGTTTATTTACCAGTCATGTCTTCATGGGAAAAAAGTACACAATGGCAGGAGAGAGACCTTATAGCCTTAGGGAGACTTAATGGGCCAATCAGAGTGGAGACAAATGGCCTGAGGGAGAGACCACTGGACTGAGGTTAAGGGAGACCAAATGGCATGAGAAAGACCTAATGGGCTAACTGCTGTGACCTAATGGCTTGAGGGACACACTATTGGACTGAGGGGACCTAATGGCATGAGTGAGATCTAATTGTCTGGGGAGATCTGATGGTGCAAAGGAGACAAAATGAGCTGAGAGAGACCTAACGGGCTAAAGGAGGAGACCTAACGGCCCAAGGTAGACACTGCAAATGCTGTGTCCCAGAATTGCAGCTATAAACTGTAAACATGTGATTCCAACGCTCATGAATTCAGCCAGGTCGAATGATCAGCCATAAATACATGCACAAAGTCAGCAGATCTTAATCTGGGGCAAGAAAGTTTCCAAATGAGAGTATGAGTCATACCGGTTAACCCTGTGCTTTGTGGCGGCTGCCTCGTCGCGGTGATGGTGGCCGGTCGATTTCACGTCCTTCCAACACTTGCTGCAGAACCCCTGCCATGCTGGGTTGCCATAGAAACCACAGCCATTCTTGCACAGCAAATCGGATTCGTCGATCTTGATCGCTGATCTCTTGCTAGACGACATGATGTTCTGTGGACAGACGACCTAAGACAAAACATGAAACGGAGCAAAACATTATCGGAATGTCAAGAACAATCTACATAATCATTGGCATGCAGGACTGGAAGTTGACGATATATGGTGCCTCGCAGTGAGCAATGTCAAACACTGACCACTCTGGATATATCTATATACATATATATATACATATATATATATGTACATATATATACATATACAATATATACATCGTGAATGGATAAAAAGCAAACCTTTAGAAGTACTGAAATAATTTGTCCAATAATTAATGCATTTTAATGAAATATGTGAAAAACTTCAGTTTAATGATTACAAAGCACATATTTATCAGTTATTAGTTATAATATAAGTTAGAAATGTCCTCATTCGGCCTCAGCTCATGCACCAAGATGTGTTCGAAATTCAGTAATTGCTGCATCGATTACAACTTCATCAAATTCGCCTCCCATGTGCAAAACTTTTCTATAACACGTTTACCTATAAAATCTCGGTAGTGATGCAAGAAAAAGTTTACAAGACAAAAGTATGCGACGTTGGAGAACAGCGTCAACGTATCATATACTTGAGACGAATTTAGTCAAGTTGCAATTGATGCGGCAATTACTGAATATATAATATGTATATATATATATATCTAGTTCGTGTACATTTTACTGAAACCAACGACAGCACACCAGAATTCTTACACCACGTCATAATCTTACGAATCCCGATACTGCATGTTTTCCAACAAATCCTCACGCCTCATGATATCAGCAAGCAGATAAACAAATTTGTCCCGCAATCCGAAAACTTGCTTGGCGATAGTTCTGACCATTCTAGAGCATTGCTGTTTGATACGCCCAGCCCTTGTGATGTTGATCACACAACCGACACCCGTGGTTTTGCCTCAAATGTCGTTCTTCGCATTTAAAACGATAAAACAAACAAATTGACCAACAACATAACAAAATCTACTGAAGCCTTTGTAATTTTACCTCAGTTTCTAGTGCAAAAACCTCTAAATTCAAAAAACAACGACAAACATCTTCACATCCACACGACTGATACACTATCAATAATAACATCCGGGCGTCCAGCGCATGACCATATGACTGACAGATTGTTCTAAACCGAACATACGCAACATCATATGACTCCGCGTGAAGTACAATAGTATATTAAAAATAATAAATTCTTATGACATTTAGGCAAAACTCCGCAAAACAGCAATAAAAACGATAAATATTAATACCGATTATGATAAAATGATGAGAATAGTTTAATAGTAATATTAATAGCAATGACAATAACAGAAAAAAGAAAAATAATCTTATGTTGGATATGATAAAAGGAGTGATTCAGAATTAAATTCCTTGATATCCAAGTCAACCAGTCAACAATCATGGGCTCATCGCCCGTAGGTGTCTGATACTTTTCTGCCATGTTTCTGGTCACATCTCTCCACATGTCTCTGCTCATTGCCGCGTGGCTCAATTCTTGAAGATTTGTTCCACTACTATCTTCATTGTCGTCTGTCCATTCCTTATATATGTGATCTTCCTCTTTTATTTGTCCCAGCCATTATTCCAAAAACCAGCGTTCGAAGTTTTATATCCTCTTTTATTCTGCATATATGTCCAAATTAACTTAGCTGTCGCGGGATCACATTCTGGCAGTTTCTGCATGAGGTTTTCCGTTATGCCGATTCTTCTGTACAGGTCATCATCATCGACCTTCTGAGTCCAACCTATTCTAAGCCTTTACTTTCAAATGTGAGCACCCTCTTTTGTGAATCTTGTGGTAGCAGTAGTACCCAGGTCTCACATCCATACATCATGCTGCTGAAAACGCATACTTATTTATTTCAGTTAAACCTGAGACTAGCTCAATTTTGACAAGCTCTATTGGGCGCCTCTACTTTCTCTGTAAGGGATATGCGTTGCGTGACCCAACTGATGGAAATCTGCGCTTACGCCAACACGATGGCTGCCTAAGAATGATGGCTGCTTGTAAATAAAGATGCTAAGTGGAGTGGTTGTAGCGCTTTGCCACTATAATCGTGTAAAACGTTGTTCTTTGTGTAAGCAATTGTAAATCTCAATTACCAGAACGTGAGAAAGGACTTTTTCCATAATCTTATACTTTGTATTTCTTTGGTGGCGTGGAGCTTTGTTGTAGTTTCGGTTTTGATTGGTTGGGGTCTCAGAAGGTCACGTGACAAGAATGCTCGACTATGATTGGTTGACGAAGATGGTCACGTGACAGAATGTGCGTTGCTGATTGGTTATGTCCCAGCCGCTTAGTTTTTCCTCTACTCAGAGACCTCTGCAGAGGGATGGCTAAGATGGCAGAGATCCCTGCAGAGGGATGGCTAAGATGGCAGAGATCCCTGCAGAGGGATGGCTAAGATGGCAGAGATCCCTGCAGAAGGATGGCTAAGATGACAGATTTCACTGCAGAGGGATGGCTAAGATGGCAGAGATCCCTGCGGAAGGAAAACGAAGGATGGCTAAGATTGCAGAGACCCCTGCAGAAGGATGGCTAAGATGGCAGAGATCCCTGCAGAAGGATGGCTAAGATGGCAGAGATCCCTGCGGAAGGAAAACGAAGGATGGCTAAGATTGCAGAGACCCCTGCAGAGGGATGGCTAAGATGGCAGAGACTGCAGAGGGATGGTTGCAAATATGGTAGATACAACAGAGGGATGGCTAAGATCCGAGCGTCAGTCCAGACTCCAGATAGGAAACCAGAAATGAAGTCATTATCTCAAACACTGCAGAATACATCGCCTTGCCTCCTTACGCGTCATGCAGCGAGGCCGCTCCCTATACCGTCTGGTTTTCCATGGAAAGGCTCACGTTCAGATGTGTGTCGCCCTATTAAGGATATTCATGGTTTCTGCCCGTGTTAAGCGTGTATGTGTGTGAAATGTCTGTCAATAGACCCTTGAAGCTGAAGCGTTTCCTTCTGATAAGGCCAGGCAACGCCAAACTCCTCAATGTCTGAAGCAGTTTCCACGCGTAAGGCCACGCGGTCTGCGTCAGCAGAGCTTTGCGAATGGTATTTTGCGTCCATGATATTACTATGGGTATGTTTTGCGATTGCGAGGAAGGGGTACTGTGGGAAGGGAGGGAGGTGGGTACAGGTAATTGGGGAGGGACATAGGGGCCAGGTTTGTAGGGTATTGGGAAAGGAAAGTTAACCATAATTTTTCAACATTATTGTAACCTCTGCATCTAAAACATGAATTCTGTGCTGCAGCCGATAAATTATTTTGATATTATACTTGTTGATTTTTATACTTGAATGTAGCCCATGTGGGTACGTCTTATCTGTTTGCTTATGTAGGCCCCTATGTCTGAGAATATGTATGTGTGTCTGCCAGTCTGTATACTGACGTATGTTTTATATATACTTATGTATACAATAGATACGTAGATACATGAAAAAATAATTTTCGTTCCATTTCAAACTGACAAACCGCCGTCTGATTACAAACACAATAATTATGGACGAACGATGATAATTTGTTATAAATAGGAGTCGAATTTAACTGTTGGCAGCCATGCAAGGTACGGTAGGTAACCATTACGTTATAGGAATACATCTGATTTAATCAACGCCGTCGCCTAGCGAAAGAAGGACTAGTCACTTTTCGGGTGAAGGGGTATTGGTATTGAATTCGGTTCCTCAGTTCTGCGCCCCATTGTGTCACATTGATTTCACGAAGTGTCATTATGTATACACAGCCTAGCATAGGGTAAAATGCCCAAATGTGAGCACCTGTACGATAATTTTAAATTATGGGGAAAATGATAGAGTGCAACAAGCGTGTGACATGTGCAAGAGATAACTTGAATGAATGTCTATACCACGTATGTGCATTATAATTTGACATTTTAAAATAAGAAATAAAATTTTGAAAAAGGTGCTCTCATTTGGACACCCGAATTAATTGTGAGCACACCTTGGTTCCTAATGTGAGCATACATGCTCAGTGCTCACGTATATTGAAGGCAGGTTCTACAAACGGTATATATATATATATATATATAAGGCCTATAGTCTAATACTAATGCCTATAACAGGAGACAGAATCTCCGATAAACCAATTGTCACTTCAAATGTAAAAAAATTGATTGAGCAAAATGCTCTCAATGCGCCTGCAATGTGAACACCATGCTCACAATCCGGTCCTTAAGCATATAATTATGGTGTTCACATTTCGGAACATGCAGTCAGCGTAAGAAAAAATCCTTACAATTAAATGGCACAAGATAAAAATCTTATCATCGCTCAATCATAAAGTGGACATAATACACATTCTATCAATAACTGTAGTTAGGCCAATATCATGGCTAAAAATGTGGCCAAGTTATCGATCATTACGAAAAGGGAAAAATAAGTTTATGTATAGGTTTTTATTCTAAAGCATTAGCATTCTGTGAAAAAAGAAATTTGAAAACTCTATTAACGTTTTCGGAAATGCTTGTTGTTGCAACTACGGATATTCACTGAGTGGCGCCACCCTCTATGCTAATTAAGTGAAATAATGAAAGTTGCCCACTTTTGGGCAGTGCTCACCTTTGGGTACTTTACCCTACATTATGTATCCTTTCAACATCGCATCCATCCATTCATAAATTGGGTGACCGATTCATCCGCCATGCCATCCACCCATCTTACCCCACCCACCCATAGTGCCACCCATAGTGTTGGGCACGAGACCAAAACCTCGAGACCAAGACCAAGACCAAAACCGAGTGGTCCGAGACCAAGACCGAAACCGGGTGGTCCAAGACCAAGACCAAAACCGGGTGGTCCGAGACCAAGACCAAAACCGGGTGGTCCAAGACCAAGACCAAAACCGGGTGGTCCGAGACCAAGACCAAGACCGAGGGTCCGAGACAAAAACCAAGAACAAGACCGATACTTTTTTTTATAAACAATGCAATTTATTAAGACGCTAAAACAGAATAACACGCTTAAAACATTGAATGGTGTATGGCTGTAGGCCTACTTGTACTCAGAATTGTTGGTTAACAGTGAGTGCCCGTGGCCGACCACATAATAATTAGATTGTTCCAAAACCTTAAAATTTATGAAAGCAACTTTAAATGGCTGATTCCGTTGCAAATGAAATTTTTGTGCCCAGAGTAGCCTAACTTTTATAAATAGATGGTGAGCACGTCGTAAATCAATACCAAGCGCGTAGGGCCTAAACAACGGTCTCTAATAATCGAAAATAACCGACAAATATCAAAGAAATTGCTCTGATACGGCAAATGACCAAGAACGCTGGCCTGAGACAGCGATCAATCCCAAGACCGTTCCTTTAAGACCAAGACCAAGACCGACGTAGTCGAGACCAAGACCGATGGTCCAAGACCGCGGTTTTCCGCTCTCGTCTCGAGACCAAGACCGCGGTCTCGAGACTACATCCTTGCCCACCCACCCTATCCCACCCACTCATCCATCCATTTTTAGCAGTTATACAGCTCCGCTTTAAGATCATCTATTCGTGGAATCATTGGAAGACTTACTCGCTAACATTTCCGTCACTTTGACCGACCAATTAGAGATCGAGCCATAGAATAATGAGAAAATGCCTCTTCTTCAGCACAGGCTGCCAGAAACCATTTGAAGAATGGTCACTGGTTGTTAAAGACTTCGCACGTATTTAGTTCGGTCGCCCTTGATAAGGTGCCTAATTGACGCCGTTAATTATCCAAACTTAGATTATAAGACGTGTGATCTGTGTGAGGTAGGGTAGTTTTGCCCTAATGATACATTTTCGGAGATGGGGTGTGGCTTCTCTCGCCCTGTACCTCTCACTGCTTCTGTCCATGTCCCTCCTCCTCTTCTTCTTCTTCATCATCTTCTTCACCATCATATTCTTCTTCATCATCCTCATCCACCTCTTCATCGTCTTCGTCATTATCATCCTCCACTTCATCGCCTTCCTCGTATGCAAACTGTAGGGAAGAAATCTGTTCTGGCCCCAAATAGGCAGACAGACAGACACGTCTAGGTACACAGTGGCAGAGAGAGTGGCATACGTCATATATCTACCGCTTTTCATTGCTATATGAAATCGTCATCTGCAGACAGACAGACAAACGGTAATTTTTTAAATTTATACATTTTCCAATATATTTTGTAAAAATGAAATGCAATTCCATTTCTCCTAGTAATGTTCCCATCCTTGGCGACGATGCCAATAAGACGGTATACGTCATCCTCATGTGCATATAATATGAGTGTAACAGAGACAAAGGCAGAGATACAGAGGCAAAGAAAGAGGTAGGGAAGTGACAGAGAGAGCCAGAGGGAGAGATGGAGTGATCCAATACACAGACAGAAACAAAGGTAGTCAGACCTGCATAAAGAGAATGAGTGACGGAATTATGTGAAAAGACAGGCATAGGAACATAGAGACAGGGAGACAGAGAGGTTGAAAGAGAGACAGACAGACAGACAGAGACAGGCAGATACAGAGAGAGAGACAGAGAGAAAGAGAGAGAGAGCAATTGAAAGGATGTAGCAGAAGATAGGTCTATCAGATGCATTAGGTTAAAATCACTCAGCTCTGACCGGAGTGGCGTAAGTGATACCCGACCCACCCACCCACCCACCGACCAACCAACCCTCGCCTCCTCGTCCTCCCCCTCCTCCTCCTCTCCTCCTCCTCTCTAGATCTCCCTTAGGCTGCTGCTGCTGCTGATGCACGGACCAAATCGATGGCGCTATCAAAGCTTTGTTGCAGCTGCCATGGATGCATGCGAGAGGAAAACGCTTAAGATGAAACTTCAGTCGCAAAGACGAGGAAAAAGGAAACGAAGAGGAAGAAGGCATCTGACAGCCGACGACGGCGGACGCACGGACGGACGGACGAATGCACTGGAGATTAAATTGCACGGATTGCTCATCCAAGTTCTCTTAAGTTACAGGAAGAAGTGGAAGAGGAGAAGAAGGAGGAGGAATTGTCACCGTCTGCTGTCGATGCTGTTCACCTCTACCGGTCTGTAGACTTTTCTCCATGCGTTGACGCTATCCATCTTTCTATCTATCTATCTATCTATCTATCTATCTATCTATCTATCTATCTATCTATCTATCTATCTATCTATCTATCTATCTATCTATCTATCTATCTATCTATCTATCTATCTATCTATCTATCTATCTATCTATCTATCTATCTATCTATCTATCTATCTATCTATCTATCTATCTATCTATCTATCTATCTATCTATCTATCTATCTATCTATCTATCTATCTATCTATCTATCTATCTATCTATCTATCTATCTATCTATCTATCTATCTATCTATCTATCTATCTATCTATCTATCTATCTATCTATCTATCTATCTATCTATCTATCTATCTATCTATCTATCTATCTATCTATCTATCTATCTATCTATCTATCTATCTATCTATCTATCTATCTATCTATCTATCTATCTATCTATCTATCTATCTATCTATCTATCTATCTATCTATCTATCTATCTAATTACCTAAGTCACATGGTTTGTCCGTCATATCTAAGGCGCGTGAAAGTTGAATCTAAGACGAGTGATTTAACAGAAGTTGACCTAAATATCAGAAGTTGACCTAAATATTTGCAGCGCAAGCGTAAGTTGACCAATATGGAGCGCAAAAGTCACCGTAAGCAAACGTTCGATTCGCGTTACAATTTTTTTATTGGCGTCTATATTAGTGTATAGCCAGTTATTAAAGTTAAATTCATCGTGTAATGTAAGTATATTTGTAATTATTGAAACTGAACGGAAACTTAATGAGTAATTTGTATTTTTTGCGTATTTTAGCTGCGAACTTGCAGTATTACAGTAGTCACGTGACGCACAGTTCGTCGACAGTTTCGTTTAATTAATGTTTAGGCCAATTAATTTTTAGCTCTGCGTCAAAGTGAACAGTTTTCTTATTGCGTTCTTATCAGAAAAGGAATGTTCATAAAAGCATTTTAAAAGTATTGGTGACAAGTAACCGTAATAGCAGCAGCAACAGTAACTACTGGTAGCGGTAGTAGGCTAGTAGCGGTAGTGGTAGTGGTGGAAGTTGTGGTAGTAGTGTTGGTACACGTAGATGATACCCGATTGGTCAGAAAAGAATGCCAAAGATATACGTCTATGTTTTTGAGAGTCTCCCAAGACGTTTACAGTGCAGGAACATGGAACAAGTCCTTCATCCACAATTGCGCAGCGCCATCAATTGATGCTTGGTAGGCTAATTAGATGGCATCGTAGGCCCTATCGTATCCGATAATTTATATAGCGCTTCTTACAGTACTGGCTATTCAGAAGCGCTTGCAGAGTGACAGCCCTGAGGAAAGAAGAAAGTCTTCAGGCAATGAAGGGATGAAGGACGGAGCTGAAATAAGAGATGCTGGTAGCTACTGATTATGGAGTATCGATTATAGTGGCGCCTAAGAAATGCGTAATGAACGATGAGTAGAAGTACATGTCCGAAACAAACGTAAGAAGAAATAAGATAAATAGGGCCTATAATCTGTATTTCAATCAGGTGCGTATACCTCACATTGGTTTACAAGATGTTTAAATAACATAAAGCATATTTGTTGAAAACGCTTTCCTCGTAAGGTTGTCTGCCATGGGGATTATTCAGTCATGCAGGGTCTCAGCCTCATGAATGGAGTAGGGCTTGCGTCATCGGTGAAAAGATTGTAATCAACACATGGCAGTCATCAAGCAGGACAGCTGCAAGGAGGCTATGGGTCCTAGAAGGCTATGGGTCCTAGAAGGCTATGGGCCCTAGGAGGCTATGGGCCTATATCGTCCGCCTAGAGGCAGATTAATTCTTAAAGAGCATATTATTCTAATTCTTTATAATTCCTCAAACGCAGTAAATTGTGGTCATACTGCATGGATGAGAATCTATTGGCTAATGTATGGACTCTCTTGTGGTAATTGGCCAAAGCGAAGCAGGACAGCTGCTGCAAAGAGGAACTTGGAGTTCTTGAGTTGTTGAGAAAAGAGAAACAACAACAGAGATCTACACAACACTAACAACTTCTAAAGTATCTGCAGAACGCAGAGTTAATTAACAATTAACGACGTCTTCTCGACAGATAATTACCTAAATATCACGACGGTCGTGAATTCGTGATCGTAATCACCAGCTGGAGAGGGGAGACAGCAGACAACACGGAGACAATTAAATTCATTCTCACACGATTATGCTTTTTTTCTACTGTTGTCTTCCTGTGTCCTTGTCCGTATATGTTTCTTTGTCTTGCTGTCAGTAGGTCTATGTGTACATCGTTCCTGCGTATATTCGTGCAATTCCGCAACACCTTTCATGAGGGACGTATTCAAGTGTACATAATATGTGCGCTAACTCATCCATCTATGCATTGGTTGACCAATTCATTCATCCGACAAAGCAGTAACACTGGTCATTGGACCATGCCACTGGAGGTCCTGATGTCATTGGCCGTCTCATCAATCTGTCTGGAACTGGGGGGTGGGTGGAGCGTAGGCGGAAAAGTTGGACACGGTCATGGCACCGTGGAAAACAGATTGCGGTCTAACGGAGCGGGCCGTGCCAAGAGCGTCACGGTTCAAGGAACTCCATGCAAGCAACAGCTGTTGGCTGCTGCGTCTGCTGACGATGAGGAGGCAGAATTGCGAAAAAACTCTGCTGATAATCGTAACCGTAATCTCCGAACTGCCAAACTGACACTCGAAATTCAGGTGAAGGGCACCAGCTTATTTACGAGCGCTGCGTTGAATCAAATGGTTGCCAAAGGGTAGGTCTATAGTCCGACGGAGGTCGTAGTCTGGTTTCCAGAGGGTTGGAGGAGGCAGAGCAGGTGGCTGTTAAGGGGGGGTGCGTTTTGGTCGAGGATCTGAAAGTGGACGATCAAGTGAGACTTGATAAAGAGTTTTTGAATAGGTGGGACTTAAGTTTAGAATAGAAAGTAGTCCGAGGAGTGATGGATAGATGGAGCGTCAGACAGATGATGTTGGATGACAAACAGCGATGGTGGAGGAAAGTGCAATCGTACATGATAGATGCACATTTATGTTTCCTATAGAAACTGTGATTGCAAGATCTAAGTGCCGCCGTTTTCACGTTATGAACGAACGTAGGTGACATGCATATAATCGATCGTCTGTGAACGTGTTGGCCGTTATAGTTGCTGCGATTCGCTCTGTGGCGTCCTAGGTCTCAAACCCACCGTTGTGAGTCTGAGGTTCTGTGTCACCTCATTCCTCATTGGACGAGTTGCTATTGCACCAATGTCTTTGCTGTCGCAAAAGTGCTGAGCTACTCTGCATGAATGACTCGTCGAATATCAATTAACAGTAACCATGGAGAAGGTTACCATGAACGGTGGACTGAGTTCCCATTGAAAGCGCTACATAAAGTGCAGGTTGATATTATACGCGTACACCAGACTGATGTATAGGCCTACCACTACAAGAGGGAAATATACCAGAATGATGTACGATGATTATTAAATGCTGCCTCTTAAAAGATCCACCACATTGTTTTTCTTATTTTCATGGAAGTGCGTACTTTGTGACTCAACACTTTGTCTATTCTGGATCGGTTGGGTTCAGCAACATCTGTAATTTATACCCTTTGAGCGGTACTTGAAAGACTTCTGCATTCAATGTCTGGATAAACACTTGTGTAGGTGCATCACGTGGCCCGGGGTCAGCGCGAGGTTAATGTCGCCTCCCCTTCTCATGATTGAGATTAGCCACAGGGAGCGCTCCTATTGTAAAACACTTTCACGTTAATTCACCCCTTGGGTACTGAACATCGGGTCCAAATGATCATCCGGGATGCAATCCTACGAGAAAGTTCCTCTGCCTATCTCTCTCTCTCTCTCTCTCTCTCTCTCTCTCTCTCTCTCTCTCTCTCTCTCTCTCTCTCTCTCTCTCTCTCTCTCTCTCTCTCTCTCTCTCTCTCTCTCTCTCTCTCTCTCTCTCTCTCTCTCTCTCTCTCTCTCTCTCTCTCTCTCTCTCTCTCTCTCTCTCTCTCTCTCTCTCTCTCTCTCTCTCTCTCTCTCTCTGACTGTCTGTCTTTCTCCGTGTCGCTTTCTTGTCAATGGCGTCTCTATTTTTCTTTTCATTTTCAATGACTGTGCGATTTCTGTTCTGCTCTGCTTGTTGCTAACGGGGTTGTAGAGACGATACTATTTGATGGCTTCGTCTGTCTGTTTCTCTCTGTCTCTGTCTCTGCGTCTGCCTCTATCTGTCTCTGCCTTCGCCTTAAGCAGAACGATAGAGGAGTTTTTGGGTTGGATGAATTACCTGCTTATTTATTTCACGTGTCTTTCAACATGACGGACCCTCGGAGCCATCGACCTTCCGCTGCTGCCGAAGGATATTTCGACTGATGTTCTAAGACAACAGTGTTTCACTTGCGATTAACTTGAATCGCACCTCATCATCCTACCTTCTGTATGTCTGTCTGTCTGTCTGTCTGTCTGTCTGTCTGTCTTTCACACTATCTCTGCCTGTCTTGGACCAGTCTTCCGTTCTCTGTGCCTACTCTTGCAGCTGACTTGTGTTGCTCCTTCCTCCCTTCTTGGTTCTCGATCGAACTAGTCATGGAATTCGACTGTAAAAGCCACCAAGCTGAAAGCCAATCGCAGGGCACCAGCTTATTAACGAGCACAGCGTCGAATAAGAGGAATTGTCGAAAGATTAATTAGTCCGAGGGAGATGAGAGTCCATTTTCCAGAGGAGGCAGAGTAGGGCCCATAGCTGTCGATGCGGGTTTCGTTTTTGTTGGGCATTGGAAGGTGGATGATCAGGTGAATCTGGGTAAGAGTTCTTGAATAGATGTGGAAAACCCGACGGGTGATGGATCGATGAGTCTGAGACAGAGTGATAGGCTACTGGGGCATATAATACAACGGCGCTACAGAAAGGGATTTGATTAGATTATATATCTAATCCGTGCTTCTTGAGAGAGAAATGCAAAGGACGTCTCCTTGATGCATATCAAGCACATCGTTAATTCCACGGGTCGTTACAATTCACGCGCAGTTTGAACCCTGTAGCGATGGGTTGAAGGCAGCCAGTCTTCCTTCGGCCTAACAGCGGAGACTCTTAGGAAGAAGGGGAAGAAGGGGAAGAGGTGAGGAGGCAGCGATGGAATCAGAAATCATTGTGCATATGGATTCGTCCGATAGATATTCGTTGGATTGGCTGCGGTTGATCCGCTTGCGTCAAAACAATTGCATTAAGGCCATCCATGCGAGTAGCTTATCCAATTAGGGTCCGGCCCAGCCAGGGTCAAAGGGCATTGGTATCATCTGATGTCCATAACCCTTAGTAAAGGGTCAGTGACCTCTGACTGACCTGGTCAAGACGGATGACCATCTCTTCTTCATGGAGCTGCATTTGTAAATGGCTCGAATTTGCGGTTACAGATATCAGAGGATCTGTTTGTCGCTGTGCAAAAATGTTTCTGTCTTCTATCACAGACGAGATTCAAACAAAGAGAATCGCAAAGAAGAAAGCTTGGAATGATTTTCTTAAGTTGAAGGAGGAAGTAGAGAATAGACTGGACTGCGAGAACGCGACAAAACTTGAGAATTTAAAACTCGAATACGTGAATAAAAAAAACAGTTAATCTAACGAGAGCGGGAAAGCAATAAATAGCTTGAAGCAGAAGCTATCGAATAATATCCTGTCAAATATAACTACTTCGGCCTACAGGTACAATCCAAGCGCCCGGATCAACTCGCTCATCGTCATATCTCTCGCTATCTCGGCATCCAGTCTCATCGTCTCTGAAATTCTGCAACTGCTCCTTAGTCTATGCTGCTCCAGCTCGTTGGAACGGACTCCCTAAAGAACTCCGCCAGTTTGCTCATCCCCACATTTCACCTCCAATTATAACCTCTCCTTCACTTTCACCATCGTCTGCTACTTTTCATTCAGGATTGAAAAGCGAACTATCCAAGGTGTCCTATCCAGATTCTACTCCTGCGTCACTACATGACCAACATTATCACCGACTATCACCGTAGCACCATGCTTTCTCCTCAGTTTGACCCCTCCCCCGGATTTCGACCTGGCACCGGAAAGAAACTAGATGATCGGCTATTGCGGACTTGATTTGTGCGGCGCCGGTGGTAAAGCTGGTCTCCGTGACGTAGCTTTTGTGAGAAATTTTCGAATATTTACATTAGGCTACATTACATATGTTAGAAGCAGGCAGTGCCGTTGGGAAAGGAAGAGAAGATCGGAGAAGTTACTGTGGGTGATGTGGAAACTGCTGAAGCACTCAATAAATATTTCAGCTCTGTCACCTCTGTGGTTAGGCTACTTTGGACGATTTGGGAAACATACCTGAGTATAGGCCTATATGCCTTTTAAAGAGTGAGAAATGGATTAACAAAGATGATGTTCGCTAAGGAAAATGTTTTGGAACAACCGATAAAGCCAAAAACTGATTTCTATTTTGTAGTTAGAATATCAGAACGTCAGATCAGGAATGGTCACCACTGTTTAAATTCAGAAATGCTTTGTTACATCAATAGGACCGTTTTGACACTAATGCTCTGCAAGCAACGATGCAACAGTTGAAGGCTTGCGGACTCGATTGGAGGATAGCACAAGTATGGATGGATGGATGGATGGATGGATGGATGGATGGATGGATGGATGGATGGATGGATGGATGGATGGATGGATGGATGGATGGATGGATGGATGGATGGATGGATGGATGGATGGATGGATGGATGGATGGATGGATGGATGGATGGATGGATGGATGGATGGATGGATGGATGGATGGATGGATGGATGGATGGATGGATGGATGGATGGATGGATGGATGGATGGATGGATGGATGGATGGATGGATGGATGGATGGATGGATGGATGGATGGATGGATGGATGGATGGATGGATGGATGGATGGATGGATGGATGGATGGATGGATGGATGGATGGATGGATGGATGGATGGATGGATGGATGGATGGATGGATGGATGGATGGATGGATGGATGGATGGATGGATGGATGGATGGATGGATGGATGGATGGATGGATGGATGGATGGATGGATGGATGGATGGATGGATGGATGGATGGATGGATGGATGGATGGATGGATGGATGGATGGATGGATGGATGGATGGATGGATGGATGGATGGATGGATGGATGGATGGATGGATGGATGGATGGATGGATGGATGGATGGATGGATGGATGGATGGATGGATGGATGGATGGATGGATGGATGGATGGATGGATGGATGGATGGATGGATGGATGGATGGATGGATGGATGGATGGATGGATGGATGGATGGATGGATGGATGGATGGATGGATGGATAAGCATTCCAAGTAACTGACAATGGTGCTTATCACAAAAAGATTAACTGTCTTCCTAGCCACTTCAGCCCTCATTATATCATGGTATTTGTTATGGTTAGGGCCTATGGATCAACAGTTGTCCTACAAGAGACGGAACGATATGAGCATGTCGAAAGATAAGCCATCTTGAGCATAGATTTGAAAAGCAACAACGACTAAGCAAAGAGGTCTACTTGAAAGGGCTTTCCAGGTCCATGATCCATGGTAGGCACAGAAAATTAAGAGTCCTGCAACAAGCTTAATACAGTTGAGCATAGAATAGCTTCCCTAGGACTGTTCTATTCTAACCTTAAGACTGCTCTTTAGAATAGAAGTGTAGCTGGGAGCGCCTCTGAGTAGACTTCTTTTATGGGTGATACATGACTGTTAAATATGAATGAATGAATGTCATAACAAAAGCAGAAAATTATATGAGGACCTACAGTGAGGGGAGTTATAGTGGTAGGGGAGTTCTGAAGGTCTTAAGGGCAGACGTCCGTCCGTCTCCCTTCCTCTTTGTAAACTTGCCCCATAATTGAGATTCGATATCTCGGTGGAATCTCACCCTCTCTTTTTTGGATGAAGCCCATACGATTTTTTCCAAGGCTTACACGGCGCATATAAGTCCCTGTTGAAAGATGCTATATAAATGCTTCGTTACAGTACATTACATCCATTGGTTGAACGATGCACTTCTTGTTTTAGGTATTTGAATTGGATCAAGTTATTCGGTGGCATTTGACCTTTGAATCCCAGCGAAGGCACAATGGAGTCGGTGGGTCAGTAATTGTCAGAAATGGGAAGATGCGGTGTGTTCTCCATGGTCTGTGCAAAAACCATTTCCGTCATCATAAACTTTACATTCCTGGTAAGTTTTCGATGCAGCTGAGTCACACAGGCCTATATCACGCAATATAGTTGAGCTAAAAGAAATAGGAGGTGATCATTGTAAATTCCCACCATATATAATGAGACTGTGGTGGTTGGTTCTACACGTATGTTAGGGCCCGCTGGCTGGGTATTTTTTGGTTGTATGAGCATTGCATGAAGAAGAATGAGGTGGAGAGTGACAGAGAGAGAGAGACAGACAGAGACAGAGAGAGAGAGAGACAGATATATATATATATATATATATATAGAGAGAGAGAGAGAGAGAGAGAGAGAGAGCCATATTACAGGATCCCATACGGTGCACTACATGCATGAACGATTCAAAGAAAAAATCAAACAAGGCAGAGCAAGACTAAGCTGGATAGACAACATAAACGAGGACATAACATAACTTGAAATGTAATGTAAATGTTCGAAAATTTCTTAGCGCCCACAAAAGCCATGTTAGGGAGATCAGCTCAAGTCCGCAATAGACGCAAGCCCATCGGTCCGTTCCAGCACATGCCAGGTCAGAATCCCACACTTGGACCAACGCTGAGGACACTTGGCGACTGACCTAAAGATAACGGATATCATTTGTTCGTACACACCGTCGCCAAATGGCTGGCGTCTGGACACGACGATGAAAAGGTCATAAGTTCAATGCAAACAGATCGTAGGCCTATTTAGAGTCCGAGAGGCAATGGCTAAAGACCGTTGCTTGAGCCATCCGCACGTATCTCGTGAGTGCGAGACCTTGTGGCATCAGGTTGCAGAGGCCTGCAGCCTTCATTTCATCCACATCTCTGGCCCTGTACGGCAGCAGCAGCAGCAGCTGTTTGCATTGTTCATCCCCACCAGATGATCCTTTCGAGACCTCTTGCCACCTACCGACGCAATTCGTCTTCTCTGATCCTAGGATTTATCTAACGTTTGGCTGCGGAAACGTACGTAGAACTAAAGGCAACGGCAGATGGATTCTGGCAAATGGGTTCATAATATATTGTCAACTAAAACGATGCAGATATACCTACATGTATATATGTATAGTTGGTGCGAAGGGCACTGCTGCATGGCTAGCAAAGTGTCGTTAAGGACAGCAGAATGTCAGATCAGGCTGAAGTTTAGATATTACCACAAAACATCAAATGCTTTGGCCAAATACAATATGTTTAATATTGTATATATAATAGCCATATATGCGTATCCCCAGTATGGTTGACTAGTCCTTCTTTAGCTAGGCGGTTGGTTAAATCACATGTATAACGTAATTGACGCCTTGCATGGCTGCCGACAGTTAACTACGACTTCTGTAATAACTAATCATCATTCGTTCATCCTGTATCTGCAATCATACTGTGATTTGTCAGTTTGAAATTAAACTAAAATAAATTATTATTATTATTATTATTATTATAACTTAAATTTTCACTGCAAGGTCAATAATTAAGACTGATGAATGGCAAATGATCTAACCCGCTAGGGCTTTCAACAGTTTCTCGTGGTTCAAATTCTGCAGGTGAGCATGCTTGGCCAGAATTCTTTCGCAGTGACTCTCGGTCGTGGACGTAAGTCCATTAGACGCATTTGATCCGATCTGAAAGAGCGTTTCTTCTCTCTGGTTTTCATTCTCCTCTCGTGTTTTCATGGCTCCTAAATCTGCAACCATACATTTTGGATTATAGCTTCTCTTTCATGTCTGAAGACTTAAATAATATCGGTTGGTCGGTCAATCGGTCGGTCGGTCGGTCGGTCGGTCGGTCAGTCAGTCAGTCAATCAATCAATCAATATTCGTTTAATAAAAAAAAAACTAATCAAGATGTGGGCGACCTTTGAGCCAATCCTTTAAAAACTCTGATCCGTGCAGTTATCATCCTTTGCCCTGTTAAGACGCACTTTTGCAAATCCCTTATATCCGGTTGGGCTTAGAAATCCACATGCAGCTGCTGCTCTTAGTGATGGATGCTCAGACTACGTGCACCTTATCACCCCGCAGGTGAGCTGATGCTGAGTATGTTTACCTGCCTCATTCCTCTTCCTGTTGCAGCTGCTGGGCTTTGCTGTCATTGGAGCCGGGGTTTGGATGCAGGCCAATCGAGATACCTTGATCTTCATGCAGGTGCTGCACGGGGGCATGACCGACATCCTCCACTACTTCCTGCTTTCCGTCGGCGCTGTTCTCGTCACCATTGGCTTCATGGGATGCTTCGGCGCATGCACGGAAAGCGTCTGCTTCCTCGGCTTCGTGAGTCTATAAGAATGTTCTATTTCTTTCTATTTTGGCGCTCGTGAATAAGCTGGTGCCCTTCTTCGGCTTCGTAAGTCAATAAGAAATCATTTCGTTCTACCTCAGTGCTCGTGGATCAGCTGGTGCCCTACGCTTGGAATTCGAGTGGCGCTTAAGAAGTTTGGAGATTAAGATTACGATATCTGACTTTGAATGTTGATTAATTGTGATATAAATGCTTCTTTTGTTGGTGCGCTTCAAGAGCGAGCAGAACGTTAGCACCAGAACATGATGTATGAGTGTGTGTGTGTGTGTGTGTAGGACAGGTGTATGTATGTTCATATTGAAGCTTTGCGTTTTAGCTGGGGTTAGGGGTTGGGAGGGATCAATTCTCTGGCTCATCTGATGGGTCATAACACTGACAGTTGGCAACGGTTTGTGAAAAAAACAATGCTGCAGCAGAATGGAGGAATTCCATGACTTACGGTCATGTATACGTGGACTAAACTTAATATGTATGTCTGTGTATATGTTTGTGTATGCATGTATGTGCTATTTATATGTATGTATATTTCGTTTGTGTATTTATGTATGTATGTGTGTCTTAGAGATCCGCCATAATTGTTGCTGAATGATTGTTCTTTCTCTTGCAGTGTTCGTTCTTGTGTGTTCTTATTATCGTTTGTGAGATCATTCTCGGTTGTCTTGTGTCGTTCATCAGCAAAGAGGTTCGTTCTTTCATTCGTTCATCTGCCTCTCTTTATCAAATTATCAATTATTATAAACAACGGAACTAAGTCAACGTATAGCCTACCTGAATTGTAGGCTTCGAGCTGTTCTCAATGTTCTCAAAGTTTTCAATGTTCTCAAAGTTCTCAATGTTCTCAAAGTTCTCAATGTTCAGTGCCTTAGCACTGCTTTTCAAATCTTCTACTCCGTAAATGTACACGTGTAAAGATGTATACACTATAGCTGTATGTTTGTGGTCCTAAATTTCTACTCATAGTTGTAATATGTAATGCAGTGTAAATCTCAGAAATCTTTCAGCCCAACATAAAGGCCACGTCAGTGCGACCAGCGTTACCGCCGGCGCTATATAAATAAAATGGCGTCTGTAATAGACAGGCTGCTGTATCCGTTCCGTTGCCAGATCATTTGTATTGTATTGTTGCAACCATATACAACGCTTCTTAACTAACCAGAAGGTAGAGTAAGCTGATATGAATAAGCTATTAGGCCTAGGCTATGTATCTTGTGGGACTGCTAATTTCATCTTATAATGAGGCCTACAATACAACCTTAATTTGCTGATGCCCTCCATAAAAGTTCCAAATTGAGCATTGAAACCGGGCAACTATTTAGAGCCATAGGGTGACTGGAATGGGTAACCTACTCTGCACCCTCTGGAAACCCAACTCTGACCTCCCTCGGCTCGGTCTACCCTTTGAACAACCCCTTTGATTCGACACAGCTCTCGTGAATAGGCTGGTGCCTTGCGCCTGGCTTTCAGGTGGTGCTTTAGGAGTTTGGAGGTTACGATTTCCAGCTGGAGCTCTCCATTGGTTATAGATGGAGGTTTTGTTTTGTTGAAGTTGTTCCAGGTCATGTTGACCGGGATGCAATATGGACTCCAGCACCAATACAACACAACAGGTCGACCAGCGGCGACCAACGGTTCAGCTTTAGACAGAAATAACTTTACGATCGCCTGGGATTTACTTCAGGTCAAAGTAAGAATCTGTTCACACGTGTTACACAGCATATCTCCGCAAAGATACATTGGAGAGTAGCCATGGACCGTGGAGTATTGCTTAACAGACTGGGGCGCAGAGCTGAGGAACAGAGTTCAATGCCCGTATCTCCCGTAAGGTAGACCGGTCCTTCTTTCGCTTGGCGGCGGCATTGATTAAATCATAGGTATAACGTAATGGGCGCCTTGCATGGGTGCCGACGGTGAAATTCGATTTTTGCAGTAACTTGTAATCATTTGTTCATACTGTACTTGTAATCATACTGCCGTATGGCAGTTTGAAATTAAACGATGATTATTATGATACCTATGGAGATATTATCACTATTACTATTATTATTACTATTTTTATTACCTTGATACGTTTAATGGTGAATTTAATACACTGTTATCCGAACTAACTAAAACACACCATGACACTCATCAATATTGATACACTAAAATATTTGGATCATATATGCTCCTTAAAATTGCCTCATTAACTGTATTACTAAGCATCATTTACTAGTACCTATGATCACCCGTCCTATTAAAAATTAATAGTCCCACATCAACCCTAATCAACAATCTCCAAGCCAGGATTATTGATGCTACAATTCTGGCAGCTGATAATTATATATATATATCCAACCACCTGCTTGTTTTGATTACTCTTGGCCTAGTTCAATAATTGTCAAACACCTAACCCAATGCTCACCTTTCACATAATAGGGTCTGTAATTGATTGGCAATAATATTCAAATGACTCCTCACTGAAATCGATTTGTCATTGGTACTAGGCTGATGTAATCAGAACAGTATGTCCGACTGCTGCCAATTCACTGGCTATTCTAACTCTGGCTTCACCTCTCATTCTTTGTATACAGTGCCAGGATAGCCTTCAAGTAGGCATATAGAGCGACCTTTGCTCACACAAATTAGGCCTAACCGTAGATTCTCTATTAAGATTCTCTATGCTCCACAGTCTGTAGCAATCTTCCTTCTGACATCCTTGGCATTTCTCGTCTCCAGTTCTTTCAAAGACTTTTGCATGCTCATCGATCTCACTGTAAATGTATCGTTATCATTATCTTCGTTTTTTTCTTAATTAAAAATGTCAAGCAATAGACAATGCTAATTATGCTAACATTTCATTTGAAATATGAACCACTCAATCTCAATCTTATAATCATGTAATCAGCCTCTATTAAACTGATCTGGTCCATCGGGACTCTGATGGTCACTTAGGCTAAAGTCCCCTTTTGCATCCCAACATGATCATTAATATTTATGATCATGTGTTGCTGTATTTCATTTCTGGTGACAACAAACAACCTATGTCATGCTGTGTTATCATTATTATCATTATTATCCTTATTATTATTTTTATTTTTATTATTTTTATCATTATTATTATTATTATTATCATCATCATCATCAATATAATTATATTATTAATAATAATTATAATCATTATTATTACGTTTCTCTCCAGTTCAACTGCTGCGGTGTTCTCGGTCCTCTGGACTACCGTTTCAGCACTTGGTACAATCGCACGAATGATGCCGATGGTGAATTCGTTCCTGCTTCGTGTTGCCTTGTGGATGACTCAAAGATAAAATTCAATAAGAATGATGATGAGGAGGAGGAGGAGGAGGAGGAGGATGAGAAGCAGGAGGAGGTGAGCTGTCAGGTTGGGGCAATACTCTACCCACGACCCACAACCCGAAGATCACCACTGAAAACCAGGGTAAGGGTTCTTCAATCGTATAATGTGATGAACAAGTTTCGCTATAGCAATGACATTTAGCATCATATAACATCGTTGCTCTAGCGAAACTATAGGCTTAGGCCTATATATGCCTATACCCTAGCGCAGAGTAGGTATCTTGAAGGGGCGCTATATAAATGTTCGAATGAGTAATTAATTAAGGTCCGGATCGAGCGGAACATTCTTCGGTTTTAATAAGCGTTGGCACGGACCGCACGGTAACCGTTTCGTTAGAGATACCTGTAGCTCCTCGGTCTGTATTGCTTTGGCGTAGGGCCTATACGCTGTCTTACACGGTTTTGCTCAACACTATTCTCCAGTAGGCCTAATTATCTGCCTGTTGGTCAGTAGTCGTAATTGTAATCCCAAACTTCTTGAGCGCCACGTACTCGAAGGCCAGGCGCAGGGCACCTGCTTATTATGATCCTTGCACGTGCGTAGGCCTATACATGGGCCTAAATGTATATATAGGCAAATCATATTAGGCCTATAACTTGGAAGGAGCATATTAGTGCAATCGCCAAAGAATATATAAAAACTTATAGGTATTTTGTTTAGCTAACCAAAATTTTACCTGCTAAAGCCCGTTCTACTCCTTGCCTCTCGCTCACATATCCCTACATCACCTATACTGTACTATTATCTGGGCCTCGGCATTACACATTCAGTCTCAATAAATTATCCATCATGCAGAAAAAAGCTATAAGATTATGGCCGGGTTGTAATTTAATGCTCACACTAGCGAAGTATTTAAAATGAATAGATTACTGTCAATCATCAGATCTATAAATTACATAGATAACCATTTTTATGTTTCGAAATAGTCTAAAAAATGACCTAACATATTTTACCATCACTTTTGTTGTAATAAGGGCTCCTCGCACTACGCCACATGAAGTCCTCACGTCTTAATGGTTCCCTAGCCATTTCCAGAGCTAATGCTAGATCAGTATCTATTAGGTGCCAAGGTCCCAGGATTTGGAATGCTATTCCAGACACCATTTACTTGTCACGCGGCATTAACTCCTTTAGAACCAAAATGATTTATCCTATTCTCGACCAAAGTAAGGACAATTACTTAGCTACATAAATAAAGATAGCCTGTATCAACTAATTCTTTGCTGCATCTATTGTCGTGTCTTTTCACCTACTAGCTATGTTTGTACACCGATTAATCTATTTCTTCTTCCTTTAATCTTCTTCTACTGGCTATCTCTATTCCATATAAACCTATCTTATTAGGTGACCATAACTTGCAGGACCTTTAGTCCCCATAATTGGGTCACCTAGGCTTATCTCAACTCAATAACTACTTCACTCCTTTCTCAAATAGAATTGACTTATTTACTATTTCGTTGTAGATTCGTTGTAAATTGTTGCATATTATATAATGCTGATCAGCCAAATAAATTTCTTTGATTGATTGATTGATTGATTGATTAACAAAGCAAGAGGTCTGCTGCTGAAGAACAAGTTATTGTTGGGTTCACCCGAGGATAGGCCTACTTGACGGAAATTCTTTGTCTCTGTATTAATTGCTACAGGGCTGTCAAATGACGATCATCGAGTGGATATCGGAGAATAGATCGCCAGCAATAGCAGCGCTCTGCTTACTGGCAGTTGTACAGGTTGGTAGAAGCGGTCTCCTCCTCTCCTCTTGTCACCGTATCTATTAATTTGTAGATTGTAATAGTAATCTCCAAACTTCTAAAGCGCCGCTCAATTGCCAAGCGCATGGCACCAGCTCATTCACGTGCGCTGGGTCAAGTCAAAATATAGAGGTTGTCCAAAGAGTGGCCCGAAGGTGATCAGAGTTCGGTTTCCAGAGGGTCAGAGGCTCAGAGGAGAGAGAGACAGACAGACAGACAGAGACAGAAACAGAAACAGAGACAGAGACAGACAGACAGAGACAGAGACCAAGAGAGAGACAGACACACACACAGAAAGAGAGAGAGAGAGAGAGAGAGAGAGATTAAAACTTAAGGCTCTATGGTTTGATGAAGACATATCGGTATTTTAATCGTCAACTCAAAGTATTTATAAGGTTAACCTTCGCCAGCGAATCAGTCGACAGCTGCAGACGATGTCGTACACGAACAGAAGACACTCTGGCGGACGATACGTGAACTAGACAGGAACCTCGTTGTCTTCATGAGACAACGAAATGAGAGCTAACAGTAATTGAAACTAGGATAACACTTAACAACTAAATACTAAAATGCATCTTCTTCTAACAGCCACTGTATTCAGAAACAGACTGAACATCAACAGCACCCTTAATTATAATTAAGGTCTACTCTAAATGTCTGTCGCCACGTCCTTGATGTATTGGTGCTCACTTTCCTATATAGGTTATAAGAATAGAGGACACGTGCACCCACTACAGGCACTCTTTGTTACTGCTTCATGCTAGCAGGTATCAGATACTGTATATTAGAGATAACAATAGAATAACTGAATAAGAGTTATTATTATAGGATCAAAGAGAAGGCATCTATTATTACCCCAGCCATAGAAGCATAGGTAGGCACATGCAAGTAAAGATAGGCGTCAATTGTGTCTTATCTAACTACACGTTTGAACACATTATAATTTAATAGTAGGCCTACATCCATGCCATTTGTCAGCTGTCGACGTGAATCCGTTGGCTGATTCCACGCTTGTGGTGACTCTTTTGGCTGTTGTAACACATTTAACACCATATAGACCTTTATGTAGATAAAGGGCGCTATATAATTGTTCCTATTGCATTGCATAAGTTAGTGTTGTTTGGATTGTGGATCAATGTTCTACTTGATTTCCTGTTGACTCAAAAACGTTCCAAGTTTTAAAGCCCACTTGGATTGCCACGTGTTGCATATTCATAGATTCACTGACGTTGTATATAGGCGGCTCCTTTGAGGGAAACTTTCGTCTTTGAAGTCTGTCCTTCGCTATAGATATCAAAGGGATCGCTAATTTCATACTTTCATTCCTTGTTCTCAATTGCAGATCGTAAATCTATTTTCGTCGTGCGCTTTGCTGAGTTCGATTCGGAAGAAGATGTCAGATTATTCATGGAGCGAAGAGGAAGAGGAAGAAATGGAGATGGAATAGAATCCATGGTTCAACGACGGAGGAGGAGGATTCCTTCTGCGAATGAAGATTTTGTTTTGAACTGTTCGTGATTACGAGTGACTGTTAGTAGGCAGATGGTTATAACGATGCTGCAATTCACTTGATCAAGTAGCCTATTATTGTTATTATTATAACTTCTATAGCATCCAATGCATGAGACAGACTTACCACCGATGACTGATCAAAAACAAGCCGTAATAATCAGGTAGGACAAAGAGGCTGCTGCCAATCATGTATGTGAAAATTTATAGGGCCTAAAGGTTGTTAAGCCGTGAATGAAATACATAAGCGACTGAGCTGAATGAGGGAACAGCAACTCTGTGTGATAACAACGATTACTATAGTGTCGCCCTCCTCCTTTACCCAGGCTTGAGACTGGTACTATCAGAGCGCAAACAGTTTTTGAAGGAGCAGATACAAGAATAGAGATATAAAAGCTGTAGAGTTCCAGCAATCAAAAAGCTTGTTCACCAACAATTCATTAATTTTAGGTATGACTAGAGAGGGATAAGCAAACGTATGCGTGTGTGTGTGTGTGCGCGCGTGTGTGTAGCCAGAGACTGTACTCGGTTCCAGACACGAGAGATGGCTCGAACTGATGCGATGAATAGCCTATGAAGGCTATGATATGTGGAGGAATTGCAATGATCAATGCAAAACAGCGCACGAATGTTAGTGCATAAGCAGATTCTGAAATTGAAAACTGCTCTCAAATCTTAATAACGACATTTCGTTTTATTGTATTTACCCCAAAATTCACACCTACTTCTCTCTCAGAATTCCCCTATAGTAGGCCTTTGGGCCCACTTGTAATGTTAGAGCTTTAAAAATGCAAAGAAACATACAAATAGCGAGCAGCGTAAACCATTGAACAACAACAGATTCAACTCCTCAAACAACCCGTCAATTAATCCTAGGCTCCGACTTTTTGGCCAGATCCGCGAGTCACTCTCTCCCTCTGTGTCTCTGTCGCTGTCTTTGACTCTGTGCGTCGATCAGTTGAGCAGACATGATTCATAAGTGGGAATCATGTACTTGATGTTGATGAAGGCATCGTCTCCTCCACATCGCTCGAACATCTCCAGAGTTTCACTGATCAGATCTCCGATGTTTTCTCTCTTCCTCTGACTGTACTCGATTCCGTCTCCGATGTTCACTGTTAGACGCAAACAGAATAGAGAAACATTTGTCAAGCAATGAAGCTGAATGGTCTGAGGGTGACACAGCCAATGGATAGACCGATAGGCATATATGTATACCATATACAATACAAGCCTTTGGTATATATCACCCTTCTGCCTAAGTTTCTCAAAGCAACGGTTTGAATGCTCAAAAATAGAAGCATAGGGTCGGTTGATGAGCATTTCTGGGAATCTTAAGAAGTCCAAAGAAGCATATGGCCTACATCAATCAAATCCCTTGTATAGCTGAAGCTGCTGGGAGGGGTAACAGTACAAAACAAAGTAACTGTAATTTTATAATGTCCTCTTTGCAAATACTTCAGAAATACATATTGTTTTTTGCTATTTAACCTTTCAATGGGGGGAGGGGTAGAGCTCAAATGTACGAACGCATGGGGAAAAGGTCCACGAAATGTATGCGGTGCAACAGGGGAGGGGGTCCGAAAATCCGATTTTTTTGCGTACGTAATATATGGATGGCCCTAACGAAATTGCAAGTAGGCTTATGTGGCTGATGTGCATTGCTGCAGCGTCCGATCTGTGATTTGTTGTCTGGGTTTCTATATATATATGCAGCCCTGGCTTCTGCTACAAGGATTTTGATATAGCGGGGAATTGTTCAGATTACTCCCAGAAATTCTCATCAGCCGACCCTCTGATTCTTTTCGGACAAATCTGATCCTGCAGGCACTTCTATGATGAAAGCATTAAATGATTGTCCACCTACCAATCCTCGACCAAAGTAACATCCGCCTCAACAGCTACTCTGCCTCCTCTGAAAACCGGACTCTGACCGTTCCACTCCCACGGATTGCCCTTTGAACAAGCCCTCTGCTTCGATGCAGCGCTCGTGAATAAGACGGTGCCCTGCGCTTGGCTTTCAAGTGGCGCTTTAGAAATTTGGAGATAACGATTACACATTACACAGTGCTGACCATTTACCATTTTTGCAGCGAAAGACGTTGAACATGGGAAGGATCTGCCTGTAGTAGGGAACGAGGGCTTCACCGATCATATCCCCAGAGACTACGAGATGTTGCAGGACCTTCATAGTGATGCATAGGACCTTCTGATTGCGTGTACTCAGAGCATCTGCCATTTAGAAAACACAATCAATTCTAGAAGTAATCGTCGTAACGACTTGGAAGGAGACAACGCTGATGATTATAAGTAACTAAAGTAACAAGACGAAAGTAACAAGCACCTATAGGGCACCTATAGGCAGAGAAATTCCGGGTCTCTTAGATGGCAGTGGGCTTGCTCTATGAAAATGATTAGCAAGGTAATAATCAGATGCTTAAAGTTTAAACTGATTGTAGTTAAGTGTTGATCAGTAAGGCATAAATCATGAAATTTGTAAAGCTTATATAATATTTGTAATAAAGTTATTGCTGGCCCGAACAGGGCCCCCATAGATTGCCCCTCTGCCCCTTCTCTATCTGCAGGCCTGCATAGAGTTGATACAAGCACCTGGACTCATATAATACACATGTAGGTTATGTAAATCAGTCTGTGTGCGCATATGTATGTATTTTATCCATGTATTTGTGCACCTATGTCTGCCTGCCTGCCTGCCTGCCTGCCTGCCTGCCTGCCTGCCTGCCTGCCTGCCTGCCTGCCTGCCTGCCTGCCTGCCTGCCTGCCTGCCTGCCTGTCTGTCTGTCTGTCTGTTCAGATTAGTATAGATGGACCTACTTTTGATGGGTATGATGAGCTGAGGTATGACCGGAAGGACCTTTGTGCTTCCGTGTTCCAACATGTCGTGGATGCCCTGTCTGGCAAAGAACTCGAAGGGAAAGTCCAACTCACAGAGTCCATCGAAGAACAGAGGCAGATAGTGATGGTAGTCCAGCTTCTCAATCTCGATCTTCACAACAATGAACATCTCTCTTAGGCCTATATACACGTATTGCGGTCTCAACTGGTTTTCTTCTTCGAAGGCTCACAACTTGGCAATCATGTAATCAGTTGAAGAGCTGCAGTAAGGGTTGCCCCATAGACATACTGGACAGATACACATGCATACATACAAACAGGCATATAGACCTATACATAGGGACTAAATAAGTACTGAATGACTGCATGACTGACTGACATATATCGAAGAGCAGAGGACATACACACACAACACCTACAGACACCTACATATAGATTGTATATATATATATATATATATATACCATACATAGACCTACTTACATACACGTAACAAACAGAAGCAATTTATGCTTTTATCTGTCCGCTTCTGACACACAGAGACACACACATCACTGACACAAACGCAAAGACAGACAGACGTGTATATATATATATATATATATATATATGCCTACATATATAAGCAGACGCAGTCATAAGCCTACATATACAGACACAATAGACATTGGCACAGATACGAACTGATGCATTCAGTACCGCACGTGGCTCTTATTTTATGGCACTAGTTCTTAAGACTCCGCGGTTACTAAACCTACTCCAACTGACCTTCCATGCGATCTTGTTACCCATCGTACTGTGTTCGACGAGGATGGGGAAGTCCCCCCTCTCGTAGAACTTACGGAAGTTCGTCGGATTGGAATCACGTCTACGATAAGCACCAGCGCTCGGAGGACCTCCAATCTTACAAAGACAAAACATCCCATTCAACAATACAATCAGATACAATACAACATGTACACTAGGCTACAACTGTCGTTGATATATTAATCACCCTTCCTTCTAAGTTTCCCAGAGCTTATTCAGATTTCACTGCATTGAAGCACTCTGTCTCTGTCCCCGTCTGTCTGTCTCTCTCCAATTACCTACGAGGCTTACAATAGTTAACACACTACAACCCCAGATAACCATCCACGGCGGGCCGACGTCAGTAACATGCCCACAAACTCATCAGTATCCGACGTCTGACCGACGTCTTGCCGCTCAGCGGGTGCTCAGATATCCGGCGAGTTTTTCAGACGTCGGCCTGACATCGATTTCCGACGTCAATCCGACGTCTCTAATTCGCGTCGTCCCAACGGCGTTTTCCGACGTCTTTAATTCACGTCGGTTCGACATCAGTTCAAATATCAAGACAGTGCTTCACAATCAGTTACCGTGCCCAACGCATGGTACTTTATCAGTCAAATTTTCCCATTGTTACAAATGAAGTGGCCTACAATGATTATAGACGATATCGTCATAGTGTTTAAGCTCAGATGAAGACTTTTGTGAAAAGGTAGATTTAGCTCTCACTCAGTCTTTACTCAACATCAGTTTAATAAATGTATGAGTACATAATATGCAATTTATGGGGTTCAAGAAAACCAGAAAACCCCAAACAGAAAACTAGAGGTAAAGGACTTCTCCAATGCTTTGCTCTAAGCAGATTTGGGTCTACTCTAATCATATCTTGGCCACAGCTGTTGGGGAAGGTATGTGTTATTTATAGTAGGCCTAGTCACAATCTAATGTTCATCATCTTTATGCACACAATGATAGTTTGTAATGTTGAAGTAGAACATAGAAATCTATAATATAGTCATTTTAACTTTATATACAACTCAGTTTCAATTCCATTTTATTGTTTCAATAGTAGTCCAATCTTCAGATATAACAGGTAACAATCATAATAAACAGGCATCAATAAAATAACACATTGGAAGCAATAGGAACCCAGTTGGGACTGTCTCAATTTAGCATGACATGGGAGGAAATTCTTATCGTATTGGTACATAAATACACGCGCTTGCACAAATTCAATTTATAGATATTTGTTCTGCAGGATGATAAGCGTAGTGCAGGCTTTAAAATAAAGGCTGTGCTTTAACTTACAAAGTATGCATATATCACAGCAATTAACTCACAAGGGCACTCAGGTACAGCTACCTAGGGCAATGTGTCAGTTCGTAATGTTCTTTATGTAGACATTATGAGTTCAAAGCGTTCTCAATCTTGACTTGTTCGATGAGCATGAACTCTTCCCTGTAGAAATTCTGAGGAGGGGCACTTTGGTGAGAAGCGTCTCAATTTGACTCCTGAAGTCTGCTCTCACAAGCGACTCCAGTTCTTAATTCACAGGCATCGAGGAGTTGCTGGAGCTTTTGACCACAGTGCTGAACACTGCATATGAAAAGGCAGGCCCGTCACACAGCGTTGATTACGGATGCATGGAAGTCGAAGATGCCAATTTCGTTCTGATTCCAATCCTTTCCCTTGGATGCACCAGAGACGTGTGTGCGTTTGCAGCCCCGTGTTCTCCTGTTTGTCGGAGGGAACAGGTCTGTGGGCATTCGGAACAGTCAAGCTTCTTGCTTCTCAGTGACTCTTTGCAAGCCATGCTCTGCAAAAACTTAGCTATAGGCCTACAGACAAAATGAAAAAATAAAACAGCATGTAGAAGGCAGCACAAATTCACTAATCATAAATGCTAATCCATAGCCAACCTCGTTGTGGGGACCACGGCACAGGACATATTTGTGAGGTCCTGAATTGTGCGTAGGAGCATGTGACCTGTTACGTAGTCATGTGGCAGCACATGGTTCTGTGTTTTTTCACCAAGAGAATCCCATTGCTGGTATGCCTTTCCTTAATCTATTTCTATGCTTGGGCTCCTCGGATAATTTGTAACTAATTCACGGATATGGATAACTATTAAGACTCGTGAATTAGTGACATCATGACAACTAGCGCTAATCAATGAAAAAATATACCATACAATACTACATAGCTAGGTGGTGCTTGGATGATTTTTACCTTAATGATAAGAGAATAGGGATTCAAATACAAATGCTAGCCAGTAACATCAAAAAGCACGATAATTCCACTACGATGCAATATCGGGCTTTTCCAGCTTTGGACCCGACCATCTGGGATGGGCTTCGCCAAGAGCTATGCCTCCTGCCTAGAAATGCCCCGCCTGCATTTTGCTCTACGTTTAAATCCGTATTTTGAACCGTTGTCAGTCCAGGAGCGCCTGCGAGTAGATATCGTTAAGGGGTGCATAATTAAGTTCACATTGATTAGTATTAATGCCAAAAAGAAGGCTACCCAATCAGTTCAGATTTGGCATCTTGTTTAAAAACAATGTGTATGGAGTCAACAAACTGGAATGTCACATCTTATACAAGTGTTGTGCATTCAATATTGCATCTGTGAACAGGGCCGTACCGAGGGAGGGGCCAGCGGGGCCGTTGCCCAGGGCACAAATGTGGAAATGGCGCAAACTTCAGGATGGAATAACTTATTATTCCATAAAATGCACTGTTTTAAAAACGTGGGGGCGCCAGATTGATGTTAGGCACAGGGCGCAAATACTATTTTCAAAATGTGGGGTGCCAGATTGATGCTGGGCACAGGGCACAATTATAGCTCGATACGGACCTGTCTGTGAAGTATTTTGGCTAAGAATTTCTGCACAATTCATCACAAAAAGTCAAAAAATTGTTAAACCTGCATCAATTTCCAATATGTCAAAATCTTGTAAGTCCTCATTATACAATACAATACAACTATCATTTATAGCGCACCTTAATAAAACAGATCTTACTTAAAGGACGTGTTACAGAAACCGTTATACGCACTTCTAAAGCGTAATTTGCTGATATAATGTCACATTGAAAGACTAGCCATCAACTTTCAATTGCAATAATCTTAAGCTGTGCTTGCCATGCTGCCCACAAAAGTTGAATTGCTACATATATGCCAACCCTTCATCAGCAGGGCCATGAGTATGTCAACTGTAGTGACCTACTAACCTTGATGATCAACCCTCCGATGACTCCATGGTAATCGTGAGGGATGAACCAAAACTTGAGAATTTCTGTAAATGCGAAAATTAGAGGCATGGCTTTTAAAATTCACAATCGAAGGCTGACTACAATTTCTTATACCATAATAAAGTTCTCCCAACAGACTTTGATTTTCATGTCCATTATGGGCAACGTATCTGATCTGTAACAATAATTTGAGTATGGAAAGAAAACTGAAATCAAAATATCTACACGCATGTATGCCTTCCATCAGAGAAAATGTGCTGCATGATTATTTCACAAATGCAATATTTCTTAAGAAATTGTAAATTTATAAGAATTTTTTTTATATATAATAATCTTAATTGGGTGTGTTGGCATTGTTCCCAATTACAGTAATGGTTTAAGTGAAGGCAGAAAAAGAGCATCTAATGTTTACAAGCCCATGCTATTTTTCTGGAGATTTCAACAACGTGGCGGGTGTGGATAAAATGCTAACCGCGAATAGGCAAACTGGTCAAATGTGAACCGTTTGCGAACTTGTCTTCGATTGGCTGCCGAAAGCCACGAGACAGGTTCGCGCCTATGGTTGCCATTTATATTTTTATTCATGCGGCCAAAGGTTCTCAGCAATTATCTATAAACGATGCTAGTCATGACTCCGAACGCTATCTATCAACTACACTAACCCTAACAATAACCGACCCTCACGATGCCCACCCTGACCCTAACCGACCCTCACGATGCCTTAACCTGATCCGTTCGCATCTATGGTTCTCGTTTTACCGGTGCGCAGTTCGTCGCTTCGCATTTTACCAACACCTCAAAGTGGTAGCCGCCATATTGCAAACAACCAAAAACGAACAGTAAAAATTTTCCACGTGCTTCTCCTGCTCAGTTACACAACATCTATTGCTGTGAGGGCACGGGTAAAATGCTGATTTGCTGATCTGCTGAGGTAAAATGCTGATCGGAACTTGCTGATTGGTCATCATTTTACAAAGCAGACAATCAGCAAAGTGAATGGTAAAATGCTGGTTGGTAAAATTAACAAACAAGTATTTATGAAGCCTTTAAGCCCGTTTGGTTTAAAGAGTTCATGAAGCATTAATCAATGTACTAATTGCATTAATGACAGTTAATTAGAACTTTGTTGTCTTCAATATAGTTAAAATCAACGAACAGACAGCACTGTTTATGAGGCATTGGTCATCATAGGCCTACTAATGTATTAGTCACAGTTAATCAGAACCTTATTGTTTTCAATACTGGTTTAAATAATAACAGACTTAGTTCATGAAGCATTAAAATAAACTAACAGACAGCATTGTTTATCAGTAAAGTCAATCAGAAATGGTTGACTGACCCTAGACACCATATGCCAATATATTTTCATTACCCAAAGAAATGTTAAAATTTGAAAAGTTAGGATACATTTGATTTGAATACAGTGAAAACATGAGTGATATCTACGAGTTATTTACTACTCAAGCAGTAAATGCAATTGAGAATCGACCGACAGGTGGAGCAATTATTCATTAATAAAACAATATAGGCCTACATTCATGATATGTAGGCCCTAGAAATAATAGGTGTTCAATAGTTTCTTCATTTTGTTGTTTATATATATATATAGGTATATGATATCTAGGGTCAGTCAACTATGTCTGATTGACTTTACTGATAAACAGTGCTGTCTGTGTGTTGATGTTAATGCTTCATGAACTAAGTCTTTTATTATTATTTAAAACCAATATTGAAGACAACAAAGTTCTCGTTAACTTTGACTAATACATTAGTAGGCCAATGATGATCAATGCTTCATAAACAGTGCTGTCTGTTTGCTAATTTTACAAGTCAGAATATTACCAATCAGCATTTTATCATTCACCTTGCTGATTGTGTGCTTGGTAAAATGCTGACCAATCAGCAAGTTCCGATCAGCATTTTACCTACCCCGATCAGCAAATCAGCAGATCAGCATTTTACCCGTGCCCACATTTAATGTGTAACTTTGAGTAATCTGCAACCATTGAACGCGCCAATCTTCGAGCAGATATGGTGGCTGCTAATAACCGAGGAACTTTACCCGACCCAACTACAGTGATAGACGCCTGCCGGTGTGACAACCTGTTTGACTATATAATATGCATTATTATAATCACCCATAATCGGTAGCACTAAACATCGAAAAAATACCGAAAGCACCGAAAATTACGTACCCGTATAGTTTATCGATACAAGGCTACAGAAGCAATTTCTTTGTGCTTTTCGGTATCTTTCGGCCTTTTCCATGTCTTTTAGGTGTTTAGTGCTACCCCATGTGATCGGTAATGAATATCACGCCTATGAATATTACGCAAAGGATTAAGGATATACAATCAAAATAACGTTTAATTAGGCCCAACGTAACGCTCCTATTTGCGGTTATAACGTTTTAGTGATAAATATAAGACAGCGATGTGCATACCTCATTCAGCGCTACTTCACAAAAGAACGATCACGCATGGCATCAATTTAGAATGACCGCCATTAGCCCGCAGATGATTCGCTATCGCTCGGCCACGTGATCCAACTCAAGCAAGCCGCAGCCTCCCGCACTGCCAACGGAGCGGGAATTTTCGGCAGAGTTCTTCTCGTCGGGTTGAAAGTCAAATCCGCGAGCACCCTACGAGATGCCGCGCAACGATGAGTTGCCGATTACGAAGACGTTAATTTGACGTCGGACCGCCGAGTACTGGTTTACTGGGACACCCCCAACCCTCCTACATGCGTCAGTTGTTCACAGTCCAGCCATCCTACGAACTAACCAAAACCTCACTCTTTGCTATCTTTCTTTCACTTAAAACTGAAAATACTGCTTTCTCGCAATTCCTATATCCTGATTCCACTTAATTCTTCCCCCTCTACCTCTCTCGCTGTTTCAACTCTAAACAAGAGCCTATCCCTCTTACTCGTCATACTTTCTGCCTGCTCGACTCTCCCTCTTAGGTCTCTGGATCTCAGGGCTGCAAACATTTTGGTTTTTTGGTTATTTGGTTTTTTAACAAAAAACTTAAAGATACGAAAAATGCCATTTAAAAAAAAGTTTTAGTCAGTTTACTAATATTACTATTATATTAGGCCTACTAGCAAATTGTGTGTTCTTCAGTCCGAAATCAAGATAAATTACTTATAAAAACGAGTTGGAGCTCTTTTTCATGCTGTTTTTGATGCTCTTTATAACAAAACTGTTGTGACAAAATGACAAAATCCAAATGAAAACAAAAAACCAAAACTTTAAATAAAACCAAAAACAAACTATTGATTTAATAAAATCTTGTTTTTGCACCTCTGCTGGATCTTGACCTTTGTTTTGATTAAGCGCCTTGGAATGGGTTTCTTCCCGTGACCTCGTTTATACAGGCGGCAAGCGCTACAGAAATCTCGTGATTGATTGAACTGGTTTGATTGTAACGTAACTTACATCGAGGTGGTCTGGTCTGACATTGAAGGCGTGAACCCGCGGGCAGTCGAGCTTCAGCGACAGAGGGTTGATGCAGACCTCCTTCTTCTTTCGATAGAGCAACGGACCGTGAGCGCAGGTAGCCATCGTTCAACAAAGCGCAACGCAAAACGTACAGACCCCTTTACAGTAAACCTACTTCGAAATAATTCACCAAAACAGATTCTATTCAACTAACGACTTCTCTTTTTTCTTCGTTTTCTTCTTTAAACGACGTCGACCAACAAAGACCGAGGTTTGGCTGTTTCATGCAATAAACGTTACCACGGCAACTGTCGTTATTGTAGGCCTACGGGGTTGGCATGACAACAGCTCAATAGCATCATTTACTTGCGTCTTCATTATTCGTTATTGTTTCCAATTCGTTTCTGTTTCCGTTCAACCACCTATGTATGTCTCTCTCGGCCTGTTTGTTTCTCTCCGTATGTGTCCCTCTTCTTGTGTGTCTCGATATAAATATCCCTGTATTTGGGTCCCTCTGAATATCAGTAAGTCAATCATTCATACGTTCATTCAGTCAGTCAATCAATCAGCAAGTTTTCTCCTTCCTCTTTCATTGTCAGTCTCTCTGCATATAATTGTGGATTCGTAGAAAGCAGTCCTTAAGTCGGTAAGTTTGAAGCACATCAAAAAGTCGACAGATTCCTATTAAGAAATTTATTGCAAGCAAAATAACTGCAGCTAAACAAAAGCTGTCCGTATAATTATATTTACATGAAATAGAGAAGTAAAGACACAAGAGAGCTGCTATCAACTTCCCAGAACTCTAATTCTATCCCTCTCCCTGTGTCCCTCTCAATTCCTCTCCTGTGTGTGTGTGTGTTTGTCTCTCTCTCCCTCTCCTTGCATCCCTCTCAGTCCCTTTCTTGTCTCTCTTTCTTTCTCTTTGTCATTTCATGATTGTTTAAAATATTCACCAGACAATCAAAGAACATGCCTAACAAACACAACCTAGATGGCTTTGCTCTGAAACAATGCCCAGAAGTTAGAACAATGCCACCCATCAATTGTATCTTAATACACGTCATACCATTATAACCGTTTTGAATAGTTACATTTCAGAGTTACATCTCTTGCCGTACAATTCAGAAGCATCAATTAATATGTAGCACGCATGTTTTTTAAACATAATTATTATAATGATTGGTTTGCTATTGGCACTCAATACGCCTTGCACAGTTTGTTCAACAGAGTATTCATAAACCTCAGCCACACCATTGCAAATCAACAACAACCCAGTTCAATCGCTTAGAAAAACCACCATTCTCATACACCTCTGCCACCTGTTAAACATCAGTACAGCTCGAGTGATAACCAAGTGTAATTAATTATACATCAAGGATTTGTTCAATGCTCTTGGATATTGGCAGTGTGTTGGTGCTATAGAAATTACAACCTGGTTGTGGAGGAAGGCTTACAATCCACACTCTGTTTAATATTGAAAGCCTAACTTGGCCAACTAGTCACATTGTAATGTGATTTGATCACTCTTTCCGACACGACTCTGTCGATATTGGCCAACGGATGCAAACTATTCTGACTTAGAAACAGTAGAAACCCAGCCCAGAACAAAATACTATACACACACAAAATGACACCATGGAAAACCAGGACAATGTCGTAGCTTTTAACATTTTGCCTATAAAATAGATTTAATTTCAGCTACAAAGTAAGAAATTGTCAAGGCCAGAAACACACGTATCACATTTTCAGAAAAGCTAATCACACAATTCACCATTTCTGTATTCTGCCTAAAACTAATGACAAAAGTCCTGCTAGGGTCGAAAGGCAATCGTAATTGTAATCCCCAGACTTCTAAAACATCACTCGAATGTTAAGAGCAGGGCCCCAGCTCATTCACAAGGGATGTGTCAAGTCAGAAGGGTTGTCCAAAGGGTAGTCAGGAGAAAGTTAGGCGACAAATGGATGATCTCCAACTGCACAAGTTCCATTCCATGGCGATTGCTCTGGATCTCCACTCGCACACTTCCTCTCTGCTCTGGTTCCATGCTTGTAGTAAGGAACGCAGACGGGCGTTGTGGCCACCCCAGGACTGCCCACCCTATCACCCCGATCGGCAAAAGGCCAATACCCAAACAACAATATATAATCACGACTCTACTCTTAGAGAAACAAATATTAACACGATGAAACCACAAATCAAACGTCGTGCAGCACGTGACAAAAAAATACGACTCTTTGAAGGTCTTTGAAGCTTTGAACTGCACGAAGAACACAGTTCCCGACAGACCAAATAAACATAATTTACAGCGTACACAAGACATTACGACGGTACGTCAGGTCCACCACAAGAGAGTTGTCGTCGTCAGAGTACGAGATTCGCTCTCAGGTCAGTTTGCTGTAGTTCGGAGGCGCAAACTTACGTCGGATGTACTTGAGGATGAGCAGTGGAATGCAGCTGACAGAGGTCGCCACTAACACCTTCCACACAAAGTCCCACGACAACAGGAATTCAACGTCTGACGAAAGAAAACAGAAACATAATCTTGTATAGAGTTCTAATTGCAAATACTATGTATGTGTGGAATGGACTTACTCTGGCAGTTGGAACTAGGATTCTTGTTGTAATTTCACCTGCATCTCTTTGTTGCTCAAAGATGTTCCTTTCATAGAGCGCCTCTGAACAGTCTGTTGAGAGAGGCACTTTACAAATGTCCATAGAATATTTATAATTTATGTAGAGACTATGTAAGGTACAGAAAGAGCAAAAGCCTTTCTGGGTTTGTGTTCTTGGGTTTCTCTGTGGTAGCGGTACATGTGGAATATTGAATTCGCAAGATTCTTCTCTAGGACCATAGTTGGAAGGCAGTTGTTCTCTTATCTAGCCCTACACAATGATTGACTGATTGATTGATTGACTGATTGATTGTCATGGTCTCAGCCCAACAGACAAGCGTTGGTAGCGTGTAAGAACACGGGCAGAGATTAAAGGTCGTTTAGAGTAGCTACAAAGACTGTGACTGTTGACCTTACCAAAATAAGATTTGAATATGAAGAGCGACGCGATGTAGAGTCCGAGGCTGAGGAATTCTCCGACGATCATCAGGTAGTGCCAGGTGCGAACGGTCAGCGCCACCATCAGCAGCTCAGTGAGGATGAGCGCCGTGAATGTTATCGATACAATGTGGATGAAGTTGGCCTCGAAGAGAAAGAACGCGAGAAACATGATGATCCCACCTGTTGATAAGAACAGCAGAACACAGACAACTATTATGCTTTGTCTTATAATAATGACAGATCACATGTCTGTCTGTCTATCTTTCTATCTGTCTGTCTGTCTGTCTATCTTTCTATCTGTCTGTCTGTCTATCTTTCTATCTGTCTGTCTGTCTGTCTATCTTTCTATCTGTCTGTCTGTCTGTCTATCTTTCTATCTGTCTGTCTGTCTGTCTATCTTTCTATCTGTCTGTCTGTCTGTCTATCTTTCTATCTGTCTGTCTGTCTGTCTATCTTTCTATCTGTCTGTCTGTCTATCTTTCTATCTGTCTGTCTGTCTATCTTTCTATCTGTCTGTCTGTCTGTCTATCTTTCTATCTGTCTGTCTGTCTGTCTATCTTTCTATCTGTGTGTCTGTCTGTCTATCTTTCTATCTGTCTGTCTATCTTTCTATCTGTCTGTCTATCTTTCTATCTGTCTGTCTGTCTGTCTATCTTTCTATCTGTCTGTCTGTCTATCTTTCTATCTGTCTGTCTGTCTATCTTTCTATCTGTCTGTCTGTCTATCTTTCTATCTGTCTGTCTATCTTTCTATCTGTTTGTCTGTCTATCTATCTGTCTGTCTGTCTATCTTTCTATCTGTCTGTCTGTCTATCTTTCTATCTGTCTGTCTGTCTATCATTCTATCTGTCTGTCTGTCTATCTTTCTATCTGTCTGTCTGTCTATCTTTCTATCTGTCTGTCTGTCTATCTTTCTATCTGTCTGTCTGTCTATCTTTCTATCTGTCTGTCTGTCTGTCTATCTTTCTATCTGTCTGTCTGTCTGTCTATCTTTCTATCTATCTGTCTGTCTATCTTTCTATCTGTCTGTCTATCTTTCTATCTGTCTGTCTGTCTATCTTTCTATCTGTCTGTCTGTCTATCTATCTATCTGTCTGTCTGTCTATCTTTCTATCTGTCTGTCTATCTTTCTATCTGTCTGTCTGTCTATCTTTCTATCTGTCTGTCTGTCTATCTTTCTATCTGTCTGTCTATCTTTCTATCTGTCTGTCTGTCTGTCTTTCTATCTGTCTGTCTATCTTTCTATCTGTCTGTCTGTCTATCTTTCTATCTGTCTGTCTGTCTATCTTTCTATCTGTCTGTCTGTCTGTCTTTCTATCTGTCTGTCTGTCTTTCTATCTGTCTGTCTGTCTATCTTTCTATCTGTCTGTCTGCCTATCTTTCTATCTGTCTGTCTGTCTATCTTTCTATCTGTCTGTCTGTCTATCTTTCTATCTGTCTGTCTATCTTTCTATCTGTCTGTCTGTCTATCTTTCTATCTGTCTGTCTGTCTTTCTATCTGTCTGTCTATCTTTCTATCTGTCTGTCTGTCTGTCTATCTTTCTATCTGTCTGTCTGTCTATCTTTCTATCTGTCTGTCTGTCTATCTTTCTATCTGTCTGTCTATCTTTCTATCTGTCTGTCTGTCTATCTTTCTATCTGTCTGTCTGTCTATCTTTCTATCTGTCTGTCTGTCTATCTTTCTATCTGTCTGTCTGTCTTTCTATCTGTCTGTCTGTCTATCTTTCTATCTGTCTGTCTGTCTATCTTTCTATCTGTCTGTCTGTCTATCTTTCTATCTGTCTGTCTATCTTTCTATCTGTCTGTCTGTCTATCTTTCTATCTGTCTGTCTGTCTGTCTATCTTTCTATCTGTCTGTCTGTCTATCTTTCTATCTGTCTGTCTGTCTATCTTTCTATCTGTCTGTCTATCTTTCTATCTGTCTGTCTGTCTGTCTATCTTTCTATCTGTCTGTCTGTCTGTCTATCTTTCTATGTGTCTGTCTGTCTGTCTTTCTATCTGTCTGTCTGTCTATCTTTCTATCTATCTGTCTGTCTATCTTTCTATCTGTCTGTCTGTCTATCTTTCTATCTGTCTGTCTGTCTATCTTTCTATCTGTCTGTCTGTCTATCTTTCTATCTGTCTGTCTATCTTTCTATCTGTCTGTCTGTCTATCTTTCTATCTGTCTGTCTGTCTATCTTTCTATCTGTCTGTCTGTCTATCTTTCTATCTGTCTGTCTGTCTATCTTTCTATCTGTCTGTCTGTCTATCTTTCTATCTGTCTGTCTGTCTATCTTTCTATCTGTCTGTCTATCTTTCTATCTGTCTGTCTATCTTTCTATCTGTCTGTCTGTCTATCTTTCTATCTGTCTGTCTGTCTGTCTATCTTTCTATCTGTCTGTCTGTCTATCTTTCTATCTGTCTGTCTGTCTATCTTTCTATCTGTCTATCTGTCTGTCTATCTTTCTATCTATCTGTCTGTCTGTCTATCTTTCTATCTGTCTGTCTGTCTATCTTTCTATCTGTCTGTCTGTCTATCTTTCTATCTATCTGTCTGTCTGTCTATCTTTCTGTCTATCTTTCTATCTGTCTGTCTATCTTTCTATCTGTCTGTCTATCTTTCTATCTATCTGTCTGTCTGTCTATCTTTCTATCTGTCTGTCTGTCTATCTTTCTATCTGTCTGTCTATCTTTCTATCTGTCTGTCTGTCTGTCTATCTTTCTATCTGTCTGTCTGTCTGTCTATCTTTCTATCTGTCTGTCTGTCTATCTTTCTATCTGTCTGTCTGTCTATCTTTCTATCTGTCTGTCTGTCTATCTTTCTATCTGTCTGTCTGTCTATCTTTCTATCTGTCTGTCTGTCTATCTTTCTATCTGTCTGTCTATCTTTCTATCTGTCTGTCTATCTTTCTATCTGTCTGTCTGTCTATCTTTCTATCTGTCTGTCTGTCTGTCTATCTTTCTATCTGTCTGTCTGTCTGTCTATCTTTCTATCTGTCTGTCTGTCTATCTTTCTATCTGTCTGTCTATCTTTCTATCTGTCTGTCTGTCTATCTTTCTATCTATCTGTCTGTCTGTCTATCTTTCTGTCTGTCTATCTTTCTATCTGTCTGTCTGTCTATCTTTCTATCTGTCTGTCTATCTTTCTATCTGTCTGTCTGTCTATCTTTCTATCTATCTGTCTGTCTGTCTATCTTTCTGTCTATCTTTCTATCTGTCTGTCTGTCTATCTTTCTATCTGTCTGTCTGTCTATCTTTCTATCTGTCTGTCTGTCTATCTTTCTATCTGTCTGTCTGTCTATCTTTCTGTCTGTCTGTCTCTCTTTCTATCTGTCTGTCTGTCTATCTGTCTGTCTGTCTATCTTTCTATCTGTCTGTCTGTCTATCTTTCTATCTGTCTGTCTGTCTATCTTTCTATCTGTCTGTCTGTCTATCTTTCTATCTGTCTGTCTATCTTTCTATCTGTCTGTCTATCTTTCTATCTGTCTGTCTGTCTATCTTTCTATCTGTCTGTCTGTCTATCTTTCTATCTGTCTGTCTGTCTATCTTTCTATCTGTCTGTCTATCTTTCTATCTGTCTGTCTATCTTTCTATCTGTCTGTCTGTCTATCTTTCTATCTGTCTGTCTGTCTATCTTTCTATCTGTCTGTCTATCTTTCTATCTGTCTGTCTATCTTTCTATCTGTCTGTCTATCTTTCTATCTGTCTGTCTGTCTATCTTTCTATCTGTCTGTCTGTCTTTCTATCTGTCTGTCTGTCTATCTTTCTATCTGTCTGTCTGTCTATCTTTCTATCTGTCTGTCTGTATTTATTCATCTGTCTGTTCTCTGATTTAAAATCATCATTTTTATCAATTCAACAAACACAGACAAACCAGATCTTTAAACTAGCTGCGAATAATGAGCAAAGCTCTTATGCAGAGCTCTGATATATGCCCCATGTTAGGGCAGACGCATTAAGGACCTCAATAGAAATCAATAACATCAGGTAACCAAGCATTTACCCCTCAAAATATGCCTGTGGAATAATGGAGGCAAGCAATTTACATTCAGTTAATACATAATCATTTATTGTTAAAATGGATCACAGCCTCTTCATAGATGTTATGAATTAGCGAGAATCTAGATTGATACCTTGGTAAGTACTGATCAACACCCACATGAAGAAGGTTCTGTAGTTTAAAGATCTACCCTGTCAAAAACAACGGCAGATAAAAACCATTAAATTAACAAGGGAAATAGATTCTGACAAATGCTCAGGGCCTAACACAATGTTAGGAGACAGTGCAGGCATCCTTCGTACAGTCGTCGTGTCTTAGATTTAGAATGGACTAAGCTACCTATATTTATAGCTGTGTACTATTGGCTAAAGGCCGTAAGGGACGCTCCTATACATTAGCGGCTATCGTACGCACCTGTTGGATGTGTGGCTTAATACTAGGATAGACCTAGGTGCGTCTAGGTATGCGTATGTGTTCGCTAGGCTAGAGTAGAGTGTGCTAGGTGTGTCGTAGAGCTCTGGACAGAATCCTCGTGTGAAATAGACGGCCACTTTGTAGTTCGTTGCTGCGTCGTCTTATTTAGTTCAGTAAGAACTGTCAATGTCTCAAATTGTACATTTAAGACGTTTAGCTAATGCTGTGCTTAAAGTCAACCCTAGAGCTCTTTGTTTCGAACCAAGTCAGGCCAACCAAGTTGCTATATCGCTGGTTCTGTTCGCTTCTCCGTTCTCTTCTTGGCATTCACGCTTTGTTCAGGTTGTGTACTATTACGTCAATAAATATATTCTTTATTCTTAAAGAATTCCATAGTCTCATATGTCCGTCAAAGTAGTATCATCACAACAGTTACTGCCTAGGACGACGATCGAACCCTTACTCTCAGTGTTACAGTCAGATCGCCCTAACCAATCAGCATGTGCTAAAAGGGACAGACTTTTGTAATTTGCCATTCTGGAATAATTCGCTTTCTACCTGTTGTAGAAACCTTATGAAAAAAGAAACTCTACCTTATGAGGGCTATCAGAAAATGGACGGACCGTTCGACAACACAGATGATGAGGTTACAGAGAACAGACAGAAATGGAGAAGGATTGTACTCGACGCAGCCTACCTTCGTATCGAAGATGGCTGAAGAACAGAACAGAACTTTATTGTACCCTATGTACAATTCCTTTCTCTTTGGCTACAGTTAAGTTCAGAGTGGTTCTAAGTATTTTCTTTATTGGGGTGCAATATAACTTTCCAGAATGAATTAAATCTGTTTTTGCTCAAGCTATAGCAGACAAATAATGGAAATACAGTTTCACCTGAAGACAACAAGTGGTCCTAACCTTCGTCAGGTCTTTGTAGAGTTCAGGATAGGTCATCGCGATTTCAGACGAAACATCCTTGTCGAGAACGAGTGAAAATACCGGGAAATTGGTGAATATTGTGGCATATCTGTGTAGACAGACAGACAAACAGGTCAGAGGTCATCTCTCTAACAACACTGCTATTTCAGGAAATCAACCATAATGAAAGAACAAGAGGGTAACCACAGAACACAAAACGTCAAGGTTATCATTACCTTGAACAATCCTTCCCAACTGTTTCAGAATTTGCTAACACAGCAAATGCCAAACTCCTGGTTTTCTCCATTTTACACAAAAACCTCAAAAGCATGTCTATCACTAACTCCTCCCAACACTCCACTCTCACTTCATTCACCAATTAATATCTAGAGAACAAAACCATATTCTTCCATTCAAAGACAACTCACAATTTATCCCCACATCATTATACAAACACATTTACTAATTTGTTATCAAATCTACTGTCAGTGCATTAATGTGAGCATTTCCACATTTTTGTCAGATTGTTTTCTTTCTAAACAAACGAATTTCATCATAAAAGAGCTGAGATTAAGAGAACATAGACATAAATATATTAGAAGATTCATAGACTGACCCAACCATGAGAAAGCCAGGAAATAAGGCGATAGACGCGAAATAGAAGACGGCAGAGAAGACGGCCTGCATTGACGAAATGATGAGGCCTCTGTGAATGACAAACTGACTCAATGAGGCCGATCGTTTGTAGCTGAAACAAACACAAACAGAAAACAATAAACAACAAATGACAATAACAACAGATAATAATAGTAATAATTTTCATTTAATTTAAAACTGACAAACAGCAGTATGATTATGAACACAGTATGAACGAATTAAGACTAGCGATCATAGGAGTCGAATTAATCTGTATTGGCAGCCCTGCAGTGTTAATTATGTTAAAGGTACATAATCTGTGTTAACCAATGACACCATAGAATGCAGTGGCAATCACAATCTCCTCCTGTGTAGAAATCAGAATAAAAATTATCAACTATTTCATGGACTGAAACAATCAGCCTGCTTTTGAGCATCAGGAGACTTCAGAGACAGACATCGTCACTGACCTGTTTCTTCCATGGACAAGGAGAAGTCGGCCAAGATAACTGAACTGAGTGATGGAGAAGTCGGCCGCAAGAGCCGCCTGCTTACCCTCCTACAACAAACACATCAACACATAAAATTATGTGTATTCAGTTTATTTTCATTTATTTGGAGGATTTATACAGCACCTCTTCAAGAACATCCACTCAGCAAACAGAGGGACACACAATTGAAAATGTTCTATTCTGTCTCATTTCTACAATGTATGTATGCACGTATGTATTTATGCATGTATGTATGTACGTACGTATGTATGTATGACAGTGCATATGTATTTATGTATGTATGTATGTATCCAGGAAATTGAGATTTGTCCATTACAAGCTCAAAGAACAAAAGATGAGTGCCCTCCAAATATTCCACTCTAGCACCATGAGGTGCCTCACAGTCTACCCTAAAATTCCATATCAAGTCTGGAGATGTCGTCCGGGAGTGGTACATACCTTTCCGATGATACCGATTCCAACATCCGCAGCTTGGATCATGCTCACGTCGTTTCCTCCATCACCTGGAACACACAGACACAATGAGATAAAACTCTTTCCATGTAGGCTTGCTTTGTCCAATCCATTGTAATCTAATGAGTTAATTGACTCCATGCTAATTAATGTCCATGTGCAATCTGCTTTCAGTGAATTTAAATTTCTCTTTAGTCTTGGACCATTTCTTGCACAATGAGACGGGCGATTTCTTACTGAAAGCTCAGACATATGATAAACTACTTCTCAACAAATGTGTGGCAATTTCTAACAATTGCCCCAACATGTTTATCTGTCAAGTGTGGTAGTTATCTCCTAATTGCCTAGAAACAGTGTGTGCCGTTCTTATCAATCGCATTTGACAGTTTTCTATCGATTGCCCAGACATAATTCTTATCAACTGTAGGTGGCAATTTCCTATAAGTTGCACGAGGCAATTTACTACCAATTGCCCAGTCACACTTCTTATCTTCTATTAGAGGCAATTTTCAATCGATAGCTAAGACATACTTCTTATCAATTGCCAATTCCAAAATTGCATCCCATTACTGACAAAGTAAATCTACACTGTGTCCGGATGAAAAGTAGTACCCAACAAAAAGTGTCACAACTCGTTCAAAACTGTAAGTATTTGCCTGAAATTTTAAACTCAACAACAGTGACCATATTTACACGAGATCCCAAAGTCGTTTGGAAATATTCGTGAAATTGTCAAATTTATGAGCGATTGCGATGGAACACTGAAAAATTAAAGTTTCCAACATAGGCCCTTACTTACGCCAATGCTGTGACGTCGTCATCAATGATATACGTCACTTGGTTTGGTGTAAGCAATAAAAAAATTGGCGTTTACAGAAGAAGATAAAATTTTAATTAAAGTACTCAGGCAAGAACATGGTTATGGAGCAAAAAGGTTTCTGAAGGAATTTTCGAAAAAAGGCTGGTGTCTTTCGTCTGTGATTAAGTTATTGAAGAAGATCGATGAAACGGGCACAGTGGAGCGAAAACCTGGCAGTGGCCAAAAACGCACGACACGCACTGTTGAAAACGTTGATTTGGTTGAAAGGCTGGCATTAAACCAAGAAAATGCACCAGGAACCCATAGAACAGTGCGTCAGATTTCGAGGGATATTGGGATTCCGAAGACCGCGGTTCACGAAATCATTTCCAAGGACTTGAAACTGGTTTGTTTTAGGAAGAGGCGAGCACAAGAGCTAACAAGAGCAAAGAAACTGACACGTCTTGTACGCTCGAAGCAGCTGCTAAAGAAATACCCCGAACACACAGTTCCATTCATATGGTTTACGGACGAAAATGTTTTTACCGTCGCTCCTCCTGTCAACCTCCAGAACAATCGCGTTTATGCGGCGGATGGAACGCGGAAGAAAAATATGCTTCACATTCCAACAAGACAGTGCCCCTGCGCACCGAGCACGTGAGACCATTGCTCTACTGTCCCGGGAGACACCCGACTTCATATCACCGCAGCTGTGGCCACCCAACAGTCCAGACCTCAATCCAGTTGACTATCAAATCTGGAGTGTACTGGAGGAGCGCGTTTATCGTTCCCGTATTCGTGACATCGATCACCTGAGGGCACGTCTGGTTGAGGAGTGGCAGCTCCTTGACCACGTTATCATCGACCGAGCCATAAAACAGTGGCGTCCACGTCTACGGTCGTGTGTCCGTGAACAAGGAGGACATTTTGAACACCAGCTGTAGGCGAACTTCACTTCTTATGTAAGGGCCTATGTTGGAAACTTTAATTTTTTAGTGTTCCATCGCAAGCGCTCATAAATTTCACAACTTCACGAATATTTCCAAACGGCTTTGGGATCTCGTGTAAATATGGTCACTGTTGTTGAGTTTAAAATTTCAGGCAAATACTTACAGTTTTGAACGAGTTGTGACACTTTTTGTTGGGTACTACTTTTCATCCGGACACAGTGTAGTTGCAGCCATTTCAGTCAGATGTTCTTTGCAAATTAAACCAATTGTGTGCATGTATTCAGTAATTCATTCATTACAAAGATTTATATAGCACCCCTTCAAGGTAACTATTCAAGAGCAAGTATGCGACAATTTTTCCAAGCAATTACACAAACAAACTTCTCATTGACTGCAACTGGCAGTTCTTACCAATCGCACACGTCTGTTTGCCTGTGTGCATTTTGAGTAGTTTGACGATGTCGGCTTTCTGCGTTGGGGAGCATCGGCAGACGACGACCGCCGGACACTGACACGCCAACTCCATAAACTCATGCTCGTAGTATTTGAGGCAAATCTAACAGAATGAAGACATCGCATTCAACGTTATGATGATTACGACAAAAATGTTCTCTTCACAATTACAATAATTCACTACATGATGCCTATATGATGATGATGTCATAGAAGTTCAATAAGATAAAATTGTGATCCGTCTGTAAAAAAGTGATATTGGGATCACTGGAAAAGTCACCACTGAGAGACACTCTCAAACATGTATAACCCAATGCAGATGGCACTACGTATGAACAATGGACTTTTGTTCTTGATTGACTGGAAAGACGTGTAGAGCCCGTAGCATCACGTTGGGCTTCCCTTTGCATAGGCTCTGTTATTGAATAGTTTTCACCTCTGATAATCTTGACATGTAAACCTACTAGAAGTTATTATTGACTTTTGCATCTAGACAAGTAAAGTAGGAGTAAAGTTATAGGTAAAATTTCTGATCTAACATAGTTGTATTTATATATTGACCTCTATTAATTTACTGAACTCAAAAGAAACAATTTAATATTTATAAAAAATCAACTGAAAAGTCTTCCAGGTGGAGTCGATTTCATTAGATGAGATTTGAATAGACACTCCGTTGAATAGCTAACCTCAAGAGCTTCTCCTGTGATGACAAGAGCGCAGTCGCTCTTTCGTCGAAAGGCGTTCAACTCAAGATGAGCCTCGGAGCGGTCAGCGATCGGTCGAAATATGTGGATGGACTGAGTACGCGACACGAGACGGGAGCTCTTGGCGATACACGTTGCAGTCTCCAGTTTATCACCAGTCAACATCCACACCTGCAATTTCATGCATGTTACTCAAGTTGCTAGTTTCAGTTTAAGAACACTGTGTAATAGTAGAAACCATTAGGTTTGCCCTCCCATTTATCTCCAGGCTTGGGACTGGCACTGCCAGAGTGCAAGCAGCTAGACAGTTTCACTCACAGTACTAGGGTCTAAATGCTGCAGCTATGGTTTAAATAATTTCAAGCTTCAACTTCAAATTCAACTTCATTGGTGTTTTTATTTCTAAAATAAAAATTATGAAGATTAATATTATAATTATTATTATTATCATCATTACCAGAAATTTGCCTTGGAGGTGACTCAGGTCGGTAAGAAAGGTCAGTCCTTCATAGCTCATTATCATCATAATTATTATTAAAATTATTATCATTATCATCATCAGTATAATTTATCATTATTATTATTATTAAGAGAGCAAGGTGTCTATGGGCAGCATACCCTGATGCCTGCGTTTCTGAGCAGTTCAAGTGTCGTCCTGACTCCATCGTGTAGTTTGTCCTCGACACCCGTCACGCACAGTAGCTCCATCTCCCGTTCTAAGCTCTCGACTACGGCTGCGACCTTTGCCGTCCTCTCGTGAACACTCATCTTCGCCTGATGATAGCGACTCTGTTGGATAACAGTAATCAACAAAACGTCGTCCATCACCGACGCTAGCGACAGATACGAACCCATGGTCACAATTCATTCTTTCATTTTAAAATTTATTTAGCAAATTATCTACTCAGTGCTGCCCTGTTTGATGTAAATAAATAATAATAATTATCTTTTAATTTCTAACTGACAAACCACAATATGATTGCACAACTACAGCATCAACAAATGTTTACAAGTTATCACAGAAGTTGAATTTAACTGTTGGCAGCTATGCAAGGTGCTCAATATGTGATACATCTCATTTTAACAAATGCTGCTGCCTATAGAAAGATTAGTCAACCTTAAGGGGAAACAAGAATTGAACTCGCTTCCCCAGATCCTGTGCTTCAATTGGTCCCTCTATCTGTAGAATGCACTTTTGCCATCTGTGTAACTTCTATACATTACTCATTACTCTACAATTAGCTATCCATTACACTACGACCTCCAACCCAAAAAGTTAAATGTCATTAGAAAAGAATATTATACATTTGTTAGCAAAAGATTGCACAGTAAGCTGAAAAGAGTCATCAGTGGTGGGCCCACGCATACACGTGGAACCAACCAACAGATTGTCGTCAACAGCTGACAGATGGGATGAATGTTCAGAGTATCTCTGGCAGACACAATGAGCCCAGTAGAGTCATAAAGAGTGACTTGTACAGCCGAGAGTAGCATACCTCGAAATCCTGATATTGGTCTTCAGTCAGCGTCTTCTTAGCCACGACGAGCGTCCGCAATCCCTCTCTTGCCATGTTGCCACACTACAAACACAAATGTAATGTAAAGGAACATTTATATAGCACCCTTCAAGATATCAACTAAGAGGTGCTCTGTGCACTAGCCTAAACGATGAAGTGCTTATAGAAAACAATGATCTCAGAGTTTTCTCACACATACTACACCTATGATGATGACAATGAGTACGAAGATGATGATGGTGATTATAATGATGATATTTATGATGACAATGATTATGATGATGATGCTGCTGATGATTATTCAATCAATCAAAAATACTTGATATAGCGCCCCTTCTAGATATCTACTCAGATGATGATGATTATGATGACAATGAACATCATGTTTATCATCATCTTCATAATGATGATGAATATCATGATGATGAAGATGATGACATTTTAACCTCTTCATCCATCCAGTCATTGTACTGTACGATGTTATGCATGACGACATCGGCTCCTTTCATGTAGAACGTTATTTCCCCTCCTCCTCCGCCTCCTGCTCCTCCTGCACTCTCTTCCTCCTGCAATTCAACGAAGAGAAATCGAAGTCAATTCAACAAAGAAGTTTCATCTCCGTAATTGAATCGATTGCTTAAGGGCAGAAGTAAAAACAAGATGACTAACAAAGACCCCTCTGCAGCCAATGCAAGCTATGTTGAGTTACATGGGTCAAGGTACACGACCACCACTTAGAACACCTCTCACAACTAAAAAGTCCTCTTAGGGGCTAACAGGTAATTCTTCAAAGGTAGACATGCAATCTTAAAAGGTAAAAAAAGCACTTTTCTTAGGTAAAGCATGCTTTCAAAGGTTCTCAAAGGTTAAAGTGCACTTTTCGAAGACATAAAAAGCACCTCTCCAGGTAAAATGGGTGCCTTCAAAAGTAAAAGGAACTTGCAAAGGTTAAAAGGTAAAAAAGGTACTCTAAAAAGTGAACAGGTACCTTTCACAGGTAAAAAGCTACTCTTAAAAGGTAAAAAGACACTTTTCAAGGCAGACTGTTTTCAAAAGGGCTGCACAAGCAAACATTATTAATTGCTAAAACCTCATAGAGTTTATGTCTAATACAGTAAAGCCAAGGTATGATCAGAACACCCCTCTGTGCCTGGAACACTGTCCTCCACAGTTCCTGTGCCTGGAACTACCAGTTCTCTCACCTTCTCAGTTCCAAAGACACCTTGAGATCAAAGCTCCATCTCAGGAAAGAGAGGCACAATCTAAGGAGATTTAGTTGAAACTGAGCACTTACATTCGAATACACAATTGTTTCTAGGGTGGAGGGGCAGCATACCTTGACGACAATGCCCATTCTTTTGGTCTCGGAAGTGAATGGAAAGATCTGGAGAATAGTGAATCGGAGCAGTTGTGCCTGAGGCGTTCGGAGGGTCATCGAATTGAGGTCGCGCTTGATCAGAGTCAGACCGACGCTCTCCGTCCAAGACACGAGCGCCACCTACAGATACGGAACACATCGCACGACAGTTAAAAATGTAGTCATGTCTCCGTAGAAAAAACATGCAAATTCATTGTCTATTCATGCAAAATCCCTTTCAACAACGGTCCAAGGAGAAATACTAATGTGGCCACCAGAGATCAAATCAGACTGATTGAATCCACCTCCAAAACAGACATCCTGAACAATCCTAATGAACACAGACATAAATGACGCTCACAGTCTGTTCTAAAAGCATACAGGTATGACTCTATGTTTCAGAGCTGTACTCTTATCACTTTCTGTTGATTTGGTCATTAAACTGAAATCAATACAATTACTGCTATCGGTCGTTTTCACCAGGGCCGTACCGAGCTATAATTGCGCCCTGTGCATAGCATCAATTTGGCGCCCCCACATTTTGAAAATAGTGCATTTTATGGAATAATAAGTTACTCCATCCTGAAATTTGCGCCCTTTCCACATTTGCGCCCAGGGCCTAGGCCCCGCTGGCCCCCTCGGTACGGCCCTGGTTTTCACTCTGACAGCGCCAGTCCCAAGTCTGGATAAAGCTGAAGAGCGATGCTAATGCTCTTTGTTTAACTGAATCAACCACAACGAGAACCTCATCTGGACTGGATGCCTGGTAGACGACGTGCTCGTGGCTCTGTTGGTCGGCCTCTGTGTCGCTCTGTTCCGTGTCGGAACCCTCCACGCTCTCGTAGACGGGTGTGACGTTGTGGCAGAGCGCCAGTGCCTTCACAGCCTCCGAGACGCGAGTCACGGCTGTGCGGCGAACCTTGCGGCTTCCCTCGGCCCCTGCAGCGACCGGAGCAGGGGAAAATGAATTCTTCAGGTGGCACTGGACCTAAAAGGGACGAGACGACAGGGAGTAGCATTTTATCAGTAGCTGCAGATCACAAACATTTGCTCAGAAATTTATATAGCACCCTTTAATGGTGCTCCCAACTCCAACCTGGACAAAAATGTAAGTTTTCTAATGGCGTTAAAATGTATCACTACACGATTTGAAGAATAGACATAACTGGAGAGATAGGCCATCTCGAGCAATATCTCTCAGTGTACAACAGAACAGACAGACCAGATCATTTACTGGTGCTACATAAAATGAAATCTGCATGAGCCTGTTTGAGCCTTGATGTTTAATCAGCAGAGGCATTTTGTCAAACAGATGCTATCATCTGTTAGACCTCTATCACTTAATTGTAAACAAAACTCATTGTTATTATTAGATCAGCTGGGACTAGAGTCAAAACAGGAAGAGGTGTTAAAAGTTCCAGGTAGATATATACGAAATTGATCCCACATAAGCAAGATTAGATTTCAAATTTTGATTTATTATAAACATTTTTTAATGAATCAACAGCTGTTGCAAAAATACATTTGCACACCCACACCTCATAGTAGTGACTGAGCTCTGCAAGAATCCTAATTCACCATAATGATTAAAATACCATATAAGTTTTCCAATGCGTTGTAGACCTTGAGACAAGTAATGCCTACCTCGTCCATTGTCTCAGATGTATAGGACACAGTTCCAAGGTGCAGCCTCTTGAAAATCTAACACAAAAGCAGAAGAAGAAGAAGAAGAAAGAGGATGATGAGCAATTCCAATAAACACAATCACATGAAATATCTAATCTGTAAAAAAATCCAGAAACTTCATTGAGTTAAAACAATAAAAATAATAATGAGAAAACAATGAATATTAAACCAAAAAAACAAACAACTAAAGGCAAAAACAAACACCAAACATAATTACAGTATGTGCTTTTTGACAGTGCCTGGAATGGCCTCCCAATGGTTGTAATGTAATGTAATCAAACATTTATATAGAATTCCTTCAGATAACTAATCAGAACTCACCATATGATGTTAAATGTCATTATGATCGATTATTTACTTATTTATATATTTATTCTGAAATTTGATACCCCCTCCTTCCAACATTTTTTGCTCAGAAGTGCACACACACACCTCGACGGTGCAATTGCGGTTGTACTGCAGAGCAATTATATTGCCCTCGAAGGACTTGCTCGAGGTCCCTATGCAGTGACTGATGAACCCCTCACTCGGCGCACACTGAGCGTTACGGGCCGACCGCTCTGACCAACCGGCCACACAAATAATAACACATCTGCACAGTAAGCTGAAAAGAGTCACCAGTGGTGGGCCCACACACAAGTGTGGAACCAAGCAAAGGCTTCCTGTCAAACAACTGACCATCTCATTCTGAGTGAGAGTTCCAGTCTTGTCGGAAAGCAGGTACTGGATGCGCCCCATCTCCTCCGGGATGGTCGTGCTGCGGACCGTCGTCCCTGGAATGTTCTTATCCCTCTGGATCATCCAGGCGTACACGACCTTTCCAACATCAAGATTCACCCGGAGGCTGTAAACATAAACAGTATCAAAAGCTACATTTACGTTCGTTACGATTACGTAAACAATGGTTAATGTAAGATTACAATATCAATGACTATTTGAGAAGCAATCCTCATAGATCGATCCTTCTCAGGTTGAAGGATGTTTGGCTTAAGCACAAACATGACAACAATTCTGAAAGGCACCATATTATGTATCGTCATTGTAAGCTTGAAATTTGTTAAGCAGGGCACCCTCTTATTCAAGAGCGCCATGAAGTATCTCAACAAACACAAACATACATAAGTGCAACAATTGGACAAATTTCTGACAAATCTTAGTAGCAATTTGGCAGCTTAATTAATTATTAGCTGGACCAGAATTCAACACATCATTCATAATTGAGGGCCAGAGAGCAATGGATAACAAGGCAGTGTGGCACACAGCAGAGGAACCGAGTTTCATTCCTGCATCACTCTAACATTGACTATCTAGATCTTCTTTCGCCAGGTGGCGGTGTTGGTTAAATCAGATGGATGTAATGTGATGGCTATCAATAGTAAAATTTGATTCCTGTAATAACTTGTCATCATTCGTTCATACTCTGTTTATAATCATACTGTTCAAATTATTCAATGATATTATTATTATTATTACTGCAATCATATATATAAAGCTGCAATAATACAATAAATTACCGGTAAAATAAACATTACACCTAATCACAAGAATAAAAGGCAATACAATGGGCTAATTATCAGACCTAAATATTACAGTATCATGAAAACTATCTGTATTCAAAGGACAATTGTCGACGACATGCATAATATCAATGAAGTAATTAACTATTGGTTGATGATGATGATGAAAAGGCGACCTGAGTGGGATGATGTAGGAGAAGAGTACGATGAACCGGAACATGTAGCTGTACCACGGTCCACCAAATCCCTGTGGAAACAAAAGCATCACGTCGTTTATAACCATAGGAAATAAGTACTCAGCATAATTATTCACTCAGTAAATAAATAGTCAGCACTTCATGCATACATTAGATCACACATGCATACATGCATTCACTAGAGATGGATAAATAATCAGTTTGATTAAAATATTAACCAATAAGTTAGATTCAGATCTTAATAGTTGTGATTATACAAAAGCAATCAGATAGCTAATTTGTAATTCTAATCGATTTGCAAATATTATCAGTAACTCATTCTAATTCCAACCAATTAGCAATTTAACGAACGACAGGTTTTACTAATTCTAATAGATAGCAACAAGACTTTGCTAATATTAATTCTAATCGATAATAATCAATTCAACAACATCTCTGAAATACATCCATTTCCAGATATAACGAATTCATTACACTTTTTTATGGGCCTTATGATACGAGAATCATATGCACTCAATCACTTCTAAAATGTACATCCATCCCTTAGGATGTTAACTCTGAGGTACTTCCAGCCCAACCACGGCGACCCAAGTCAGACTTACGCAGCATATGTGAAACAAAGGCGTAAATTACTCCTTTGGTAGCAGATGCATCTCAGTAGTCAATCAGGAACTAATTAGATAATTATTTAATTACCTTCAGAATCATCATGATTAGTGAAAGGATGACGACCATCAGAAAGAGAATCTTGCTCAAGTTGTTCACCTCCAAATCCAAGAGACCAACCTTCGAAAGAAAAGCAGACACAGAGAAATCTCAATAAACCTTTCATCAAATGTTCCAAACATTGGAAATTCTAATTTCAACAAATATGAACTTTATTTCAGACTATTTTATGTCTATGTAGTAAATGTAAATTACATATATGGCTATCAAATGAAACGATTAACATAATTATGTGGGGTCAAACTATAAGCAATAGAAAAAAAGACTACAAATAACCTAAGATATTCAACATTTATTAAGACCCAAATTTATTAACAACCATTTAATAAGAACTTAACAGAGACCTCTAAATATTAAACAATTACATTTTGTTTCTTACCATAATGCTTCGATAAACTAATGGAAAACAATTAAATAGAAGACAACTAAAATGTAAGAAAATAATTTTGCTAATGCACCCTATGCAGTATTCAGCTCTCAGCACGTAAATATGTATAAATTTTAAACTGTCTCTTGCAGCATTTAAAACTCAGTCTTAATCTTGCAAAAAAAATACAAATATTCTCCTTGTTTTCTTGCAAAAAAGATCATCTTCAACAAATATCAATGAAACAAATCTATATTTATTTTTAAACTGACAAACTGCAGTATGATTACCTTCATGTTGGGCTTAGACGTGTTCATGACGCTGCGTGTTTCGTATCCAGTGTAGACGACCACCCCGAGCGCCGTGCCGGACGCTAGGACCGTGTTTGTCCAAAGGGTGTTCTCTATGTTCAGTGAATCCTCTGTTCCATTCACCTGTCGACAATGCAATTCAATGGTCAAGCTATGCAATGGTCAAGCTATGCAATGGTCAAGCTATGCAATGGTCAAGCTATGCAATGGTCAAGCTACGCAATGCAGTGGTCAAGCGATGCAATGCAATGGTCAAGCTATGCAATAAAATGGTCAAGCTATGCAATGAAATGGTCAAGCGATGCAATGCAATGGTCAAGCTATGCAATGCAATGGTCAAGCGATGCAATGCAATGGTCAAGCTATGCAATGCAATGGTCTGCAATTGTCATTCAACATCATATTGGCCAGCACAGATAGTGTCCCTAAATAGAGGTGCCATATAAATTTTCAAACCCATTAAATTAGTAATGTAATGAAAATCTTTGAAGACTTCCCAGCACCCATAAAAGCCCCATCAGGGAGACCGGCTCAGTTCCCATCTACAAATGAGGCAGAACCCTCAAAATTCCTTCAACCCTGGCAGAGATTTTAACCCCAAGCTCTGGGCAAACTGAGCCCCGACTCAACGCAAGAGTGGGAAGCTGGATAAAGTGAGGTTGAAAAGTTTTTCGCACCCTGGAGAACGTTCCGATGAAGCTGTGAATGTCTTTCTGTGGCTTCTCTGTGAAAAGTTTCGTCGAGACTTCAAACAACTCCTGAGACAACAACAGCAGGATGTAGAAAAGCTTCGACTCGAGTCAACCAAACAGTCAACCAAACAGTCAACCAACCAGTCAACCAACCAGTCAACCAACCAGTCAACCAACCAGTCAACCAACCAGTCAACCAACCAGTCAACCAACCAGTCAACCAAACAGTCAACCAACCAGTCAACCAACCAGTCAACCAACCAGTCAACCAACCAGTCAACCAACCAGTCAATCAACCAGTCAACCAACCAGTCAATCCACCAGTCAATCAACTAGTCAACCAACCAGTCAACCAACCAGCCAACCAACCAGCCAGTCATTGCTCAATAAACAGCATTCCAGAAAGTCTTTGACTAGATAAAATCTCTACAGAAGTGCAGTGGTGCAGAAGTGCAGGTCAACGAAGGAGTCAGCCACTCAGAGTTTCCAGTCAGAGCTCCAGCCAAAGACCAGTCAACAAAGTCACCTTAAATATATATATATTAAGATTGATTAAGATGCATGTGTTCAGACAGTTCTATGCATATACTGCCATGTAAAATGATAATAGCACTGTAAGTGTTTTCTGTGATTACTCTTAAAAAGTTTGGTTTCTTGATTCATTTCGAGGAGTGGCATCAATCCAAGGATCACTGGTTGGGAAGCAATGGAGATGGTTCTGCTTCAGTGGTCTGGCATTGTTGTTCCCATATCAAAGACTGTGAAAACACTCTTTAGTTACCACTTACAATGATAATAAGAGTCAGGTCATAATAACCAAAAACTGACCGCATCCGATGAGAGAGACTGGGTCGATGGAATGGCCAGTCGGAGTTTCCAGTCGGTCTCTCCATCCAGCTGATCCGTTCGGATGAAGCACGCTCCAGCCTTTTCAGTCGTCCTCACGAGAACCATGTCAGCCGGGACTCTTTGGTTCTGGACAACAGATTCAGAGATCACAATGACAAATAGTGAAATGGAAAAGTACAGATAGAATCCCACTGACAAGTTATATCCACATGCAAGTGATCATCATCATCATCGGTTCCTGAAGCCAACCACTTGGCGGGTATGGATACGAATAATGCAAGGATGTACAAAGTGAACTGAAATGCAATGAATGTAATGTAAAAAGTATTCCATTACATTACCTATTATGGGATGACCTATGCAACTGGTCGTTAAAGGATTAAACATAGATCATTCCCTTAAACTGAAACTCCTACAATTATTGCTATCAGCACATCCCACTCTGGCAATGCCAGTCCCAAGCCTGAATAAAGGAGGAGGGTGACGCCAATGATGACAGTTTTGTCAGACTGAAACTACCTTTTCGACGATGATGAGGTCGCCGACTCTGATATCTGAACTGGCGACCTTGACAGGGCCGCGTCTCGACAGCTTCTTGTACTTCTGAGAGTTGACTTCTCGGTCGCGCATGAACCGTCGGAAATCATCCACAGCCTCACGAATCATCGTCACACAGAGAACAAACAACTGAAATGAAACAACAAAAGAAGATAAAACACAAAGAACAGACCACAATCAATAATATTATTGTTATTACCTAATTTATGAGTGCCTGGTAGTAGATGAATGCTGGGGTTTTACTTCACCCTGGTGCTATATAATTTATATCTTACTCAGAGGTGACAAAACAACAATTGACCTCACTAAAACACAAATACTATAACAGGTAGTACTCACAAGTTACAACTGCCTAAGCCTACAGAAAGCTGAATCAAAGTCAAAATACTCATAAAATAGTGCAAACTGCCAAAATAAAGTCAAGAAAACTAAACTTTTTTAAATATTTGAAACTCAAAACTCAGTACAGTTCAACTCATAAACTTGGCAGGAAATTGACACTCGGTTCATCCCTCATAATACAACTAATCTGGGATGAATTATGTGGCGCCAAGTTGATGTACAGCGCTCAAGCTGGATACTGAAGCGTTTGACCAGTATGCTAAGACATGGCCATACAATAATACGACGTCTTCTAGAGAAAATATTCGATCTTATGGGAATTTACAAAACAGTGCTGTCACCTGGCGAATCTAACTAAAACATTTTAACGATTAACGATTATATTTAATTAGGTTCAAATTCGATTGTTTTATTTAAATAAAATATGCAAACACTGCAGCAATATAAATGTAAACTTTTACAGGCGTTTATTTCAAATGTTACTTATAATGCATTGGGAAATTAAAAAACTACTGAAAATCGCCTAAAATGGCGTAAAAATCAAATGAATTTAAGCACCATTTTTAACATGCGTCGATCTTTGCCCATTGCATACGCTGTTAATGGATACCCTTCGAATGCTAGTCTGTCAGTTTCATCTTAATTTCATCGTCGACTTTTTGAATTGTGGTGCCGCATACATAAATAATTTAAGTTAGGCAAAATTCCCGCTCTTGAGGCTTGGATGTCGCTTGCTAGCAGAGGTGCAAAAAAACAAGATTTTTCAAAAATCAAAAGTTTTTTGGTTTTTAGTTTTTCTTTGGATCTTGTCACAACAGTTTTGTTATAAAAAGCATGAAAAAGAGCTCCAACTTGTTTATATAATTACTTTAGCTTGATTTCCGACTGAATAGCACACAATTAGTAATATAATAGTAATATTAATAAATAAAGAAAATATATTTTAAAAATCTGCCAATTTGTTTTTTTTGTTTTTTTGTAGAAAACCAAAAAACCAACTTGTTTGCAGCCCTGCTTGCTGGCAAGCTACTCAACCCGTCAAAACTCCAATTTATCTGACCGGACACTCGACAGCAGCTTTTGAAGCTGAACCTCGCTTTGGAATATGCTCCCGTTGGCGTTGCGCTCGAGTCTTTTTATGCTCGCCTTTAAATTGTCCTTTCCATCGAGCTGTAATTATGAGCAGAGTTCTTGCGTAGAAACCTCTACGGGGCGCTATATAAATCTTCGAATTGAATGAATGAATGCATAATGATAATAATATTAAACGACAATTGATATTGCGCAGTAACACGGCCATACCGCTACAAGGGTGCCTAAAATGCATGCTTAACCAATTCCCGCCGGATCGGGTCGCAGTGACCCGAAATGGGAGGCATTGAGTCAGACTATGAAATAAATATAGTTCCATTAGGTCATACCTAAAAATAGCAATCGCTTTGTTTATGGAAAATTTTGCGATCGTTTGATACCAAATTTGTTGTTATGAACTAAATAATTATTTTCTGAGTTACAACAGCAGAAAAAATGTGTAAAAGTAGCCCATTTCCTAAGCCTTTTAGCAATGTCTTGGATTAGAGCGACGATGCATTTTCATCTATAAAAGAATAAGTTTTAGATAAAGATGTGATCGACAACGTATAGATGAATAGCCAAAAGCACGTGTGAGCTAGACCTGGGTCGCAATGTTATCAGAATTTGAATGTTGCGCCTTGTTTGCTATTTCTTTGAATGAGCATTTCTGAATGTTGATGAAGTGGGTTTTTTAATTTTGACTTTCTCTTTCTTGATAGTAAATTTCTTGATAGTCATGATGTAGTGTTTTGATTGTGTTGCAGAGATTTGTGATTTTGTAGTTTGAAAGCATAGGGCAGGTTACTGATATTTCAAGAAAACAAATATAAGTAAAATTATGTAGGCTCTAATTTTAAAAAAGGGCATGTCTATAGATCACCTTATTTATGAAAAACTATTATTTTTTGCTTTATATAACATTTAGAATTTATAATATTGTTCAGGCTGAGCCACAAATATAATGGGATACTATTATAGTCAACTGTTGTACACAATAAACTATAGCTTGTAATGCTTACTATTGTTGGATGCAGTGTCGATCTGCTTTTTGTTGTTCAAAACTATATATGCATTTCATAGCCAGAGGTCTGCTGATTCAGAAAATATATACTTTATTATGCTTAAGTATAACCCTTTTTGCAGTAATGTTGTTCTAACATAAGTACCATCTATTTCATATCTATCTGAAAAAAACAGCCTTGTATTTGCATTCTAAGCAAATACAAGGCTGTTGAGCGAATGCAGATTATCGACCTCATGGGCTTCTTCAAAACAGAGCTGCCACCTAGCGAATCAAAGTGAAATATTTTCAGAAAACACACGTTTCGTTAAGACAGACAATCGATAATATTTAATTCAGATCAAATCGATTGATTTATTTCAATAAATGCAAACCCTGCAGAAATATAAATGCAAACTTTTAAAGACGTTTACTTAAAATGTAACTTATAACGCGTTTGGAAAGTATGAACTAATGAAAATAAGCTTAAATGGCACATTATTCAAATGAATTCAAACACCAAATTTTTGCAACCATCTTTCCATCGCTGTTTTTGACGAAAATTCCGCTACTATTTGCACTTTGACAGTGCCAGTCCCAAGTGTGAAAAATCGACGCTAATGATATATGTTATCCCACAGTGTCGTTAAACTTCAACTAACCAATCTACACACATTGTGACACATCCCATCATGTTCCTACGCAAGGAATAGAGATGACCTACTTCTTTGTCCTGTATGGAACTTTGGTCTTAGGCCATACTAAGTGGCGTCTAATGAGTGGTGGAAATAGAGGGTTCAGTTAATGGTTATGGACTCACTAGCTGAGGCACCCGGCGTTCGCCCGGGTTGAGACAGGTTTTTGGCTCTGGAGAGGAGGAAGACGGCGACCGCTGGGTTCACCAACACCTCTACCGGGTGTCGGAGGTGTTCCCGAGCGAACAGCGAAGGTTTCGAGTGAATAGGTCTAAAAGTGTGCAAATGCGTACATGCCAACCTAAGCGACTGTCAAAATGTATATTACCCAAACCGTCCGTATATTCCCCAAGCGAACGACGAAGACTTAGAGTCAACCGCAGTGTCCAAATGCGTACAAAGTACAAACCCATGTGACTGTATATCTTCCGAACAAAAGGTGTGGCAGAGAGCAGTGGTGTACCTAGGCAAAGCGCCGCCTGGGGCGAAGGTACAATATGCCGCCTCTGCCTATTTTTCCATCACTTCGTTCTTGCATATATAGGCCAACCCCGAGATATGCATAGGGCGATAGGCGCCTGTTTTGAGTGCTTTCATTATGCTCTTATATACATTACGATTATTCTATTCAGTATTCTAATAATTGTAGGGCCTACAGTTAGTAACAGCATCAGCATGCACTGTCGACTTTAAAGCTGTATGTCCTTTGACTAATTACAATGTATTATTATCAGATATAAAGATATGAAAATAGAATAAGATTGTATTAATTAAGAAATTAACCAGTTATAAAACAAACAAATAAAGCAAGCCTCACAATAAAGTTACTGAATGTCTTGCAGGCTAGATTGAAAATTATAAAATGTCCCCATAAAATTAAAATTAAACAGAACAAATCATGGGGTGTATTCTTTCTCTATACGTATTGAAAAGAAAGTCCTAAGCCTAAACAATAATTTATTCATAGTGAGACCATAGTAAGTATGTTACCTAGAAGAGACTAGTAACTGATAACGTTTACTCGAGCACTCATGAGTAGTAACCTTTAAGGGCACTATATAAATTTTCGTAATGAATGAGTGAACTTATCATACGGTTTACGAATACGGTACAGTCTAATACTTTCATTATACCTGTCAACTGGTACAATTTAAAAATTTACTTTTCTTGCTTTCCCTACAGCAAAATGACTAATAGCCTTGTCAAAGTTAATTGTGCTTGTCAAAGAGCGTTCAACTGAAAGAATTGCTAAATTTTGGAATGTAGTGATTCTTTAATTGTGGGTCTTAAGTAGGTTTTAATTAGTTTATTTTAATTAGTTTTAGTATTGAAAATCCAAATTCTGTTTAGGCAATAACTCTTTCATCAACCCAGATTTTAATTAAGAAAGATTTTTTGATAAATCCAACTTCCACTAAAGTTAGATTTCGCTTGTGAATCCAACTTAATTTGCATTAATTTTTTCATCACTCAAATTAGGCAAAAGCGTCTTTCATTACTCAAATTTCTGTTTCATAAAACTTTATTTGCATCAATACATGATGCATTTTGTAAATTTTTCATAAATCAAATTTATATTTAAGCAGAGATTGTCCTTAATTAATCCAACTTTTTACTTAGGAAAGAATGATTTTTCATCAATCTAAGAATTTGAGCATTATCATAATTACAAATTTTATTTCATTTTATAGGTGCGAAAGTCATGGCAAGATAGACAGAGGCGGCATTGCCATTTTGCAGCGTTGGCCAATCTATTAACACTAGGTGCCGTTCAATGGTCCTTCTGTATAACGTATATGTTAGTTTTAAGTCGAGAAGAAGCAAGAATTCAAAACATATGGTGCCTGGTTTAGACAAGAGCAGCAAGAATCTTGAAGAGAGCAATTTATACAACAAGAATTTTCTATTTATTTTTTTATAATGATTTCTGGTTTTTATTTGCACCCTGGCATCATATATTTTATCTCTTACTTGAGCTTTCTGCTCGAAACCAAAGTCTCACCTCTTTAAGAACTCTCACTCCAATTCACCTGATCATCCACCCTCCAATTCTCCACCTAAACGCCATCCGCTTTAGGGTTCATTGCATAATTACGTAACGCTTAAGGGTGGGTGGGTGCTCTGCTACAAAACGTTACGGGAGTGGGTGGCTGAGTTAGCTGAACGTTATGTAACGCCTTTTATTTTTAAAGTAATTAGCAATTAATTAAAAATACTCAATCTAAACTATAAACCAAAGATCAAGTATTTCTTTGAGTTGCGAAGGCTCACGAACGGAACGCTCAATATGCAATTTGTACAAAACGTTCTCCTCCCAATTTCTCATCTCACATGAATTATTTCAGCATGGCAGGGTTAATTTGAAGCGTCATACGAAAGCGGGACAAAATTCAATATGCAAATCAAGTTCGTTTGTTATACATCAATATTGCGATTGCCGATGGTGTCAAGTCAAAGCAAATCAAAGTCAAGAGGTCTGGTGATGCCTGCGTTAGTTAAGAAAGACACAATCGGGGCACAAATTCAGTCCCAAGCGAAGCAGGCTATAAGGCTAGGCATATAAATTTACACTAAACTAGTGTTTAGCCCCATAACCCCCACACGGCAGTGAAATCTAAGTTCAAACATAATATTAAATAAAAATTATTATCTACCACTGATGGAGGTTAAATTTGGAGACCAGGAACTATATTAGACCCAGGTAAAACTACACTGAGTTTTGTTCAAAATAAATACCTAACGCTCAGAGGGGTTACGATGCGTTACTACAGGGTGGGTGAAAACGGCCATTTTCAGCGTTACGTAATTATGCAATGACCCCTTTACAGATACTCTGCCTCCAGCTACTCTGACCATATTTAATTGTTGTAATTTGCTATGATTTTGTAAGTCTGTTCACATGACCAGAATACCATTCGGACAACCCCAATGACCTACTTGGCCAGTGCTCATAAATAAGTTAGTGCTCTGTGCTCGTAAATAAGCTGGTTCTCTGCGCTCGACTACTGAGTAGTGCTTTATAAGATTTGAGATTACGTGACACAACACAGCTTCCAGAATGTAGCCTTGGGCTTTGTTAGGGCTTGAAACAGCAATGGGAGGAGACTCACCAGTGGACCCCAGTAGGTGTAGAGGTAACCAACGCGGATTGCAGGAATGAACTGGGAGCAAGCCATGACGAGAAAGAAGAAGTTGAGAAAGTATTTGAACTGTTCCCAAAGCACCTAAAACATTCAACATCAGCTATTATAATCTCATAACTTATTTGCTATTTATCCAAGGCCTCACTTGGAAATGGATCGCTTGGAAGCCCAGGAGTGATTGGGAAGGTGCGTTTAAAGCAACAACCCCTGCAGTGTCAGATACAGAGGGTTAGGTATTTGGAATAAATGTATGCTCTGAATAAATCAGCAAAACAAATCAAATAATCGCTTTCTGTTATGTGCTAATGATTGATAGAAGGAGACCAAAACCTGTGGTATTTAATTGTTGTAATTTGCTATGATTTTGTAAGTCTGTTCACATGACACTTAAAAGTAAGAATTCGAACAAAAGAGATATTTCTACACCCACAAATTAATAAATCCATCATCTGGATAAAACCGTATGTCGATGAAAAAACCTCGAGACACACGAAAGTTGATTCTCCGTTGTTTCATAATCATAAAAGCAATAATTTACTTTAACTTCAAACTGACAAACCGCAGTACTTATGAGTACAAACTTAGTATGAACGAATGATGACAATTTATAACAGAAGTTGAATTTAACTGTCGGCAGTCATGCAAGGTGCCCATCACATTATACATCCATTCATACCAGTGGAAAGAAGGTGATGACGCTGTATTTCTGATTGCGGATGATGTTGGCTGGGAACTTCTGTTCCGTGGGATTCATATGAGATAGGAAGATCGTGCGGGGCTTGTAGGCCTTGCGTCCACGACATCTCCCCCAGAAGGACTCACAACACCTGTGTCAATGAGATTAATTATATTAACAACATTTCATGTGGTGACATATTGCAGCCACAAGGACGCACTAACTATAAGCAGGATGAGCCTTTCCCTTAGGGAAGAGATGAGTCTTGAGCTTAGACTTGAAGGAGTCCAACTGATCTGCCTATTTGTACTTGTAATAGCAACCAAACATTTTTAAAGCGCTGCTCAAAATATCAGTGGCACTCCCTCTCCGAAGTCTGCGACTAGGCGGAAAATAGGAATGTTTTCAAGCACCTCCATAACTGACCAAGGGAGAGAACTAGAAGCTCCACCCAAAGGAATTAGGAGACTGTTCCAACTGAAAGGGGCTACGCAAGCAAAGCTCCTTTTTTGGGCCATAGCAGTGCGCTTGCAGGCGATCAACAATAATCTGGTTGAGAATCGTAACAACAAATACATGTGGCATCACTTGAAGAGAAGACATCAACGTAATTATGGTCGATTAGTCATTATCATCATCATCAGTACTTGGTGCCAGCTGTAGACTGGCGATGGGTACGAACAAATGATCTCTGAAATCCATATTTTCAGCCCTAGTTAGACCGTGAGTGCCTCTGAATGGATATCTTCTAAGGGGAGGTGTATATTAAGTTCACATTGATAGATTGTAATCGGTCATTTGTATGCTTATTGAAGTAGGGCAAAGAAGGGCCAAGAGTTTTGAGTCCAAGGCAACAAGGAACCTGCACAGTCAACTCAGGCTCAGCTATGACAAAATTCCTCAGACACAATAGAAGTCAACTGAGAGCAGTGAAACAGACCGAGAGCAGGCGTCTTTCCATCCGTCGCAAAGGTAGTAGCCGATCGTACTTTTGTGTGAGCCTCGCGATCTTCGAGGTCGCATCAAATACTCATTTTCATCCGTCTCGAACCCACTTTGTTCACTCATGATAAGAGGCACTTCGTCAGCGCCACCAGTTGAGTCATCGGATCTATTACCAACAAACAGACAGCATTTCTCAGAGGAATGTTACGATAATTCTAACTTGTAAAGTCAGCAAAAATGCTAACCTTATGTGTAGTTAATCAAGTGTCCGATCTCCAGCTACAAGGGTGTTGATATTGCATGGAATTATGGTAAAATGTTGGACTCATAATGTTTCGTGTTTCCTTGGGGCTATCATGCTGACAGCACTTCTGATGAACCAGTAAATACTAAATTTCGATAGTGGTGATCTGAGGCTAAGTGCAGAGCACCAGTTAGTCCTCTAGCACTGTGTCATATCGTAGATAAGATGTCAAGTGCACATTTAAGTCTGGTTGACAAAGTGACCTGAGACTGTCCGAGGTAGAAAGAACAAGTTAAGATGAGTTTCAAAACCATGCTCAGCTGAAGCATTTGCATGCCAGACACCTGCTTAAAGTTTTATATCTAGCATGTGCTTTAACCTTAAACTTTCATTCAAATTTTACGACACCACAGACTCAGGTTCACATACTGCTTTAACGTGTGCTCACAATATATATTTATTTCTTTATTATCGAAATTTGATACCGCCCTTCTTCCAACATTTTTTGCACACACACGCCTCGACGGCGCATATGCAGTTGTACTAAGGAGCAATTGTGCGCGAAGGACTTGCTCAAGGTCCCTACACAGTGACCACAGTGTCGATCGGTTAGAGATGTCAGCTCGTAACGTTCAGTGTGCGCTGAGCGCATGGGTTCGAGCCTCGTCAACACTAGTCGAGAATCTGTTCATTGTGTCAGCGTGTATGCGCCAGCCTGCCACCAGTGACTCTTCTAGTAATACAGGGCAAATGTCTGTCTATCTAACAAAGTACTTTGCTTAAAATAACACCAAAAGTGCTCCTCTGAACAACTAGTTCCGTGAGAGGCGCTATATAAATTCTGAAATACGATTGATGAACTGTTTCTGTAAAGCGTCCCTTACGTAAGACTCTGTTTAATTAAGGCGCGCTATAAATGTTAGTTGTATTGTATTGTATAACAGAAATTACCGGATCTGACTTCCTATAACCCGTCTCAAAGATATACACGTCACTGCCAAATCAGTGCAAAATCACGGAATGTTGCTTAGTCTCTAAATAACAGTATTGAACAAGACCCAGTTTCATAATTCCCAATCCTGTTCCCTAGTGTTATTTCCTCGCTACGACAATCCACTGCCTTTCCCGCTTGTCCTACACATTCAGAAAATCCACGACATCACGTAGTAGTCATTAACTACTTATAAGTGTATATTATATTCTTACCCACTTCGTCCAAGTGAATTGACTGGTTTATAAAAATTAACCTCTCTGCTGTTAAATGTGTAGAGCTCCGCCATTAGTGTATACAGTATGGCACAGACCCAAATAAGCAAGAGCGGGTGAGTAATTTAAATGTGACGCGTTCCAAACGCACCGTGTTGGCCTATATGCCACTCAAATTGTTTGTTTATCACAATATTTTACCCACACTTTGAATGCTAAATCAGATTAGAAATAAAACGTTAGTAGTGAGAACTCATTGATCTCAAAATGTAAGCGTCGTTCCAGTTTTCACTTCCATCTGAAATGCTCCTCTGATGCGCTTCATTCGTGCGCTGGAATTTGCCATTTGAGCATTGGAATAAGACTAAAACCAAAAATTCATCCTTTATTTCCTCGGCAAAATGTTCTAACCAAAATCTTGTTCCACTTTGTCAATTGAACATGAAACACACACAAAATTATAAGAAAAATATGCCTCCTTACTGACTTTAAGCTACCCATCGGCCTTCTGTAGAACTACATATTTACATCATATAGTCGATGTTGGCCTATCTATTTATAGACGTGAAGGCGGTTTAGTTTATGTTATGTAAAGAACTGTATTTTCTCTGAATTTTTACGAATAGCATAAAATCTTTCAGTAAAATGCTTAGGAGAAAACCGACCCGAATTGATTTGAAGATAGATGACATAAGCGAAGAATGGACAGCTACCAGAAGAGACAGAAAATCGGGCGAAGGGGCCCAGTCAGCCGACGGCCCAACGCATGTCATACATAAGTCACGAAAGGACATTGTCCACGAACGCATAGGCTACGAACCACGTACGGCACAACATGCTTCGTCGAGGGACGCACGACTGCACTGAACCGTAGTAATGTCGCCACTGCATTTATATATATATATATTTATATATATATATATATATACATATGTATAATTTTATGTACTTGTGTTTGAATTTTTCTGATTGTTGCTTAAACTGCTATTGATTGATTGCTCTATTTTAGGTAGCATTGCATAAGAACCAATTGGGCGATTGTGTCTGATTTCGTTTCCTTAAGTAGCTTTTTTAGGGCAAGTTTCGGGGGGGTCCTATATTATCGAAAACGTATGCACCCCGATACTGCAACTTGCCGTTCTTTGGATGCTGAAGAAAGATGTAATTGAAGATTGCATATACAATCTTTAAATACAAGTGAGGTCACATTGTGTCGTCACTATGCACAGTAACTATTAACTAAATTATCAATAAGATGTATGTCATGCTAGTCAATAAAAATTATTATTCTGCATGTAATGACTAAATGTTGGTAGTTGAAACAGTGGATGAAGAGTGAGCTAGATAACCACCAATTTATTGAACCAACCAAGCATTGAATAAGTCTAGTAGTACCATTCTTACATTTCAAAACGAATGCTGAATGTGGTTGCAATAGGGACACCAGAATGGACCTTCACTGACTGATGGAGGGTGGGAGGCAAGGCAAACACTCCTCTAACAGTTAGCTACCATGGTTAAAAGAGTTCGTCTGAAGAATCTACCTACTAGATTAGAAAAGACATCTTATATTTCTTTATTTCTCTTTTAGGGCTTAAAACGTCTGTTACTCTTCTCAAGGTCATCGCTCTCTGGTGCTATCTACTCTGCTGGTAAACATCTGAAGATGATTCGAGTTACAATAAGGATGTCACCAAAGTTACTGTGATGACCTCCTCCGCAAATTACAGTTGATGAGTGTTCAGTGTGACTGCTCTGCATAGAAATTTATATGCACACTGGACTTTTTTTTTGTCTATCCCTGTTTTTTGTCTAATATGATTAACTGTTGTTACTTTTCATGACATTGTCTGGCAATTACTGTCGCCAATTAAGAGTCCAGTTTCTGATGTTGTTGCAGTAATTGATTTTGGATCTGGTGCAAATTCCTTAATACTGTCTGGTCAACTGTATTGTCTTCCTGTAGAATTCAGAATAGGACTGGGGTGGAATCGGTGGATTCCCCACCCATAGGCCAAGATTTCTTGCTGCCCCTCCCAAAATTGAAATTGGAAATTGAAATACACAAATTTTAACAGATGGTTATAGTAGGAAGAGAGAACAGTGCTTGTTTATATTAATGATTAAAATAAATAAAAAGTATAAAAGTACTTAGTGAGTGTATTAAGTTAAAACTCTAATTACAGTTTAACGCAATGATTAAACATTTCTTCCTTAGTCCACTGGCCTGCTATCATTTTCTTTTTACTTTTAAAAATGCAACTTCAACCACACCTTGACATGTGCTGCCCCTAAGCCAGGGCCTTGTTGGCCTAGTGGTAAACACACATTGGAATAGGATTTAAACTTGTCTGTTTGACCATTATATATAAGTTTAAGCATTATATGTGGATTGTCTAGCAACTGATTAAAGGGTCCAATATGTCAGAAAAGAATGAGAGGGTCAGCTGATGAGAATTTCTGGGAATAATCTAAAGAATTCCCCACTATATCAAAGTCCTTGTAGCTGATGATGGGGAGGGGGTCCACCCCAGCAAATCGAACACTGGATTAATTACACCTCAGATTATCATTTTTGTTTGACTATTGTTGTTAAAATTTCCATAATGGTTGTAATAGATTGGGGGGAGGGAGGGTGCATTAAATATGTGTGCCCCACAAGCAGTTGCAGATTTTGTATTTGTGTGTTTGCTGTTCAGTTTTCAGGATACTATTTCAGCAGCCTCAGATTTTGTCAACAAATAATTTATATGTGTGTATTTTTGGGGACTATATTTCAGCATTAATAGAATTTTAAGTGTAGGAAGTTTGCTGATGATATCCAAACTTAATTAGTAGTTATTACAGTGCATAATGAATTAAGATGCCACCAAAAGATTGGTAAATGAAGGCTGACTGTGTTGAATCCACTCAAAGCTTTTTGGACAACTTGTTTTTGGAAATGGCCTTCATCTTTTGATAAGGCCACCTTACTTTAATATCTTGATCAGTCCATGTAAATAGACAACTGGCCGACATTTTACCATTACCACAAAGCTGGTGAAGGGAGCTGGTGACAATCAATCAATCAATGAAACCTGATGTAGCAGCTGCTCTTCAAGAAATCTACTTGGAAGCGCTCCCAGTCAAGCCTGGTCAAAGAAGACAAATTTCAGAGTAGAATAGACTTGTTTGTGCGATCGAAATGGGAGTCAGTGCAACTCCTATCATCTTTTTCAATTTTGAACTATGAAGATGACCTTAATTAAACATGACAGGATTATTTTTAAATGCTGTGCACGATTAGAATGTAGAAGAGATGGTCATAGATCTCGCAAAGGATGACTCATTTCATGTACTGAGTACTTCAAAATGCAAAGTGAACTATTTATGTATTAAACGTATTCAAAGATGTAATCTAACCTAAATCTCTAACATTGTACTTACACATTTATATAGCTCCACTTCAGAGTGATTTATCAGAAGCCTTGATACACATGTGTGTACATACAGACATCACCTAGGCATCTTTTTCACTCAACATTTTCTCATCTGCACAATAGAGCCCAAGGGAAAGTAATTATTGTGATACTGCAGCAAATCTATATGCAGTCGAGAAGTATCCAGGTATTTAACGTACGCATAGCGGCTTTTGAGCGTGTCTCAAAAGCCTTCATAGAACCTTCTTGACTGGTGTACATTGATGTTCTGCTTTGTGCAAGATTGATTGTACCAGTTTGTCTGATATGTAATGTAATTGTAATCTCAACATTTCTACAGCGCCCACAAAAGCGAAGTCGCGGAACCAGCTTATTCACAGGCGTTGGTTAATGTGCTGGTCAATGCATTGCTTGCAAAGGGGCAAAATGTCTATAAGCACGATGAAGTGATAGACTTAGTAGTAATTTCCACTTCTTAGGCAGATTGCTGAAAAAAAATGTAGGCTGGTTATAGGTGTTAAGTGAAAGCAAAATGGGACTGCATTTTCATGGATGTTAGGTGGGGCTCGTGTTGTCGATATAATTATGGGTCCTTTTTGAGATTGTGGGGGCGTCTATGGGCCCCATGTGGGCGTATTTGCAGAGATCTGGTAAGGTGTGGTTCTGTTATTAAGAGAGACAGTCGTGAATGGCTGTAGAGGATGTAGTGCTTTCAGTTTGCAATTAAGGCTTTATCTGTGCACACACTTACATGTGGTTATTTATTGTTTGATTGATAACAAAATATAATTAATGTCGCCCTCCTCCATTATCCAGGTATTGGACTGGCACTACCAGGGTACAAGTAGGCCTAATGTTGGAATTTTACATGTATGATATACAAAGTTTGGGTTTATTATACCAAAACGTTTGTGTGGTTTATTTAAGATTAATCTAGCCCTTGATAGAGCGATCCCCAACAGGTGTAGGCTACCTAAATAGCGTGACCTGCATTAAAACGGACAGCTGTGGTGAGCGAAGGATATCCGATCAATGCAGTGAAAAATAAACCAGGTCGAGACCATGATATTATACAAGTGCTATAGGAAAACGTTAACATGTAGATTTAGGCCTACACAGAGCTGGTTCCTCGTCGATGCTGTTGCAGAGCGAGATATATAGAGACCAAATGAGTGCCAACCTTCTGTTGTATGTGACCCTGCCAGAGAAGGTGGTCGACGAACTCGTTCTGGTGACCACATCCAAGTTCTCATCCATCTCAGCAACAAATAAAGTCAAAACGCTTGCGTCTGCCGCTAGTTTTCATTCCTACGCCATTTAATTCAGTGCGCTGGGCGGAGTACCTTGACGACCTGTAAAAGGTTTCTGGGCTGTGTTCGGAAAATTACATTGCAGCCTAATTACGTTGCAGACTAGTCGGAACTATTATCGGTGTAGTGATCAATGCAATTAGGGAATGTACACGTGTGAATTTACATGGACTGTTGGGAGAGTTCATGCCATATGGCAGCCAAATTCGTAGCCAACGTAATTATAACAAAGCAGTGTTCTTATTGGCTGTACGCTCTAAACCGCTTACGAAATTGGACTGTATCGATCGCATTTTGTCCAATGAGTTGAACCATGCACACGTAGGCCTACGTGTAGGCCTTTACAGGACTATATCATGCTATATGAGCCTATTAGTTAGGAAATACTGAGGTTTAATACAAGGCTGTCGATTTGAAGAAATGTGCATTTATTGCGAGACCAGGATGGCCTTTCGATAGCTGTGTAAATAAGCCTTTTCGAGCGTGAATTTTCCATCTATAATGCATTCTAGTCTGTGTAATCGAATCTTAGTGGACTCTTATAAAACAGATCTGCTATCTAGCGAATACACTCACATCAGTCGAAAGTGGACTTTACCAGAGCTATTTATAAACGAAGCCGCTTTGCCACCTAGCGAATGCATAGAAATGTTTTTTAATCATGATAATTATTTGCGAAATGTATTCAAAGCTTTCATCAAGAATCAATCGAAGACGCTTAGAAATAAGACAATAATAATTTTTGCTGTATTAACAAATTTAATTAGACGTATTTCTATGCTCATAATAAACTGATTTTACGGTTTTGAGTCGTACACCTCGTTTTCAGATATCGGTGCGACCATGCGCGCGTTACAAATAAAAAACTAATAAAAACAACAACGGTAGCGGAAGATGTGAGAATGCTGGAACTGCGAGGAGAGGTACTAGGGCTTCGACTCAACCAAGACAAATGCGAGATCATCCATCGCCAAAACAGACTAGGTTCCGACCATGTCTTCAAGCACTATATGTCAATTTCTCCGGAAAGAGCCTGTTTGCTGGGCGCGCCATTGTCCACCAGCGAGGCCTTGACGACATGTCTGGAGGGTAGATGCAAGGAACTGGTCTTAGCAGTTACCAGAATAGAGTCTGTAGCCAAACACGACGCTCTGGTGCTCCTCAGATATTCGCTCAGTTCCAAGAAACTGATATATACATTAAGATGCAGCTCATGCACGGGTCACTCTTTGCTACACAAATTCGACGACCTTCTTCGAAGCGGTTTAGAGGCAGTTCTCAACATCACCCAATCGAACGACCAATGGCTTGAAGCATTATTACAGATAAAGACGGGAGGATTAGGAATTCGTCATATCTTAGTCTTACGACTCTACCATCTTTGCTGATAGGAGGCCTACGCAAATTTGCAAAACATTTAAAAATCTTCTTGACTCTGTTGTATTCTCTATAATTGTTATTGTGACGCTGAAATGCTCACGAGACCAAAATTTTTACCATTCGGACGGAGTTACACCTTTAGTCCCTTTTGTTACTGTAACATTGTGCAATTTGAACCTACAAGCAAAAGAGTTACATACTTGCATAGTTGAATTAGGACCAATAATACTATTCTAGAGTCCTCAGTTAAATGTCTGAAAACTGTATGTTATCGCTCATGCACGTTATTATGAACAACGTTTATTGCGTCTTAAAACGAAGAATTTGGGCTGCGGCAGATCTAATCTAGATCTTGTACCTTCGGAAAATTTACAGTATCAGGGTGCGTTGTAACGGTAATGATTAATGATTTTAAGGAGATTTTAAAGGAAGAGATAATAAATAACTATTGAGTGAATTCAATATATAGTCGCATCACTCGCCTACAACTCCAATCCTCACAGCCCATATATCGCCGTCAGTTGTTCACGATTCAACCACAACGTTCAACCCGCTATTCTTCCACCTGCCGTCACCTCATCACTCAATTTGCAAATCGCTCCATGGCCATTGCTGGAACAAACTTCCTTCCAGTATTAAGACAGATATCCGATCCATCCTACGAACTCACCAGCATCTCACCTCTTGCTGTCTCCCCACAGGTCTCAAAACTGAAAACACTGGGTTTTTTTATTTCTACCCTTCCCTACCTTCCTTGCTGTTTCAACTCCAAACACCATCCACCCAAAGCAGTGTTTTTAGTTTTGAGCCGTCTGACTGTTGCCAGACTCAGGATTTTGACCTCTGCATATCGACTTTTTTATTACGAGCCTGTGAATAAGCTGGTTCGCACGATTTTGCTTTTGTGGGTCCTGTAGGAATGTTGAGATGATGATTACGATTATGGAGTGAAAGTCTAAAAGATCCATGTCACTTTTAAAGTTTTTTGTAATATATTTGCAATTTAATATATTAATAATGTTCTCAAGTTTCTGTGGATATGTGCACACGATAGATAAGTAATTATAGTAAATGTTTTTTCTTCCAGTAATCCATTTATTCTTATTTCTGCTTCTAGGTTGTGAGTGCTTTTCAAATGCGATTACCGTCTCCTGTTTTAAGTCGTTTCAATCACCTCTTGAGGATCACTTGTGAAACATATCAATACCCATTCTTTTCTTCACGCCCCCTACGATACACGAGCAGCTGGGTCGGGATGCAGCTGAACGAAGTTGTGAGCCGGCTGCAGAAGTACGCTCCTCTTGGCCTTGCGGCGACCTGGGACAATGTGGGACTACTTGTTGAGCCGTCTCCGCCTCACTTGGTCTCCGATTTGCTTCTGACGAACGATCTGACGCAGGAAGTGGTGAAAGAGGCGGAAGAAGTGAGGGCGAACATGATCGTCTCCTACCATCCGCCGATATTCCAGCCGGTCAAGAGACTGACGCAGAAAACGTGGAAAGAGCGAATCATTGTGAATTGCATGGAGAAGAGAGTGGCCGTCTACTCTCCTCACACGACTTACGATGCTCTCTCTAACGGAATCAACGACTGGCTCATCTCTCCATTTGGTATTGTCATGTTACGTCGATGGACTCTGTAATGGAATGTAATAGATGTAAACATTTGTTGAGCCACTTCTAATTTAGGCTCTCTTGGTGACCTTCATTTATTATTAAGTCAAGGTTGGCACACTGCAACCTAGTTACAAAATATTTCATTAAGAATTGTGTTCATTCTATTTAAAAGGGTCATTCTATTGCCTTAGCCTGTGGAATAGTTTTTATTGTCTTTTCAACTGATCTGGATGTGACTTGGTTGCACCATTGGTTGATGCTCTGTGTGTCAGACACAGGTGCTGTCGATGTTGCTGAGTAGTAATTATCAGGGCTGTTAACAATACTGGAAAAAGTATTGCAATAGCGATACCAATACTTCCTAATTAAAAGTATTGTGATACCAATACCAATGCTTTTTCTGAAAAGTATTGCAATACCAATACTTTTACCAATACTTTTCAATATGCTTGTTTAATTTGATCTTAGCATAAATTATAATTCATTCATCGATAATTATAGAAAATTTCCAAAGGAATCGCTTGGGCCAATCACAAGGCATCTATAGAAGAGGAATGGTTACTCGTCAAATATTTGTGTACACGCTTTTCTCTTAACAGATGTCGCCCCAATCTAAAGTTTTCTTCTATTTGAAAATATGGTGTTTTGAACCTCTAAAGGCATTTTGTTGTATTTTGCTGACATACCCGGTCGTCATTCGTAAAGGTTGATGAATCAACTAGTTATTTTGAAAGGATCTAAAATTTATGGCTTCTGAATATTGCCCAAAAACTGTTGACACAAAGGAACATGGGAACCTTCCAGTCCTGTGAATATATTGGTCCTTGGACCAATCAGAATGTCTTTGAAGTAGCCTTCAGGCAAGCTGTTCGAACACAATGCTCTGATACCACACTTGCAATCTTCGTTTCCTAAGTCCTATTCATTTTCAAGATCAATCAAATTCGCAAGCACTCTAAAATTAATTAGGCAAACCATTTCTACCAGTGGACGCAAAAGGACAAGGCCTACTTCGATCATTTCTTTATTTAGGCCTATAAAATATTCCATCTGCTCGCACCAAAGTATTTATATGGCTGAAAGAAGGTATATATATATATATATATATACAGGCCCAAACTTATCAAAGCGCAACGATTGACTTCGCATATTTCTTGAGAAACTGTATATAAATCTCAGTGAGAAAAAGTATTGGTATCGAGTATCGCTGACAGGCTAAAAGTAGGTATCGTGATACACATGCGATACCAGCAAAATAAAACTATCGCGATACTCGCTGCGATACTGACAAAAGTATCGCGATACCAAAGTATCGGGATAATTTATCGCAATATTAATAGCCCTGGTAATTATGATGTTGATGGCACTCTGTAGTAATTATGAATAGCTGAAAAAGTCTCCATCAGCAGTCTCTAGCACACTTGTAGAACATGACTGCTGTTTTCTTCTGGATTGGCTTATATGTGGCATTGGCTTATGTCTTGTAAATTGGACACCAGCGTAGTTGAAGTTATTCATCAATAACAAATGTGTGGCATTACATTACAGCCTTTCTGTGGCCTGATGGACAAATTGTCCTGCGAGTAGGATAACACGCTGGAGGCTTAAATTCTTTTGCGATGGATTTACTCAGGAATCTTGAGACCAGAACTCTTGATGCTTCTTTTGTCTGATGCATTAAAAGCCTTCACTAGTATGACCAATGTAACATGCTTTGTTCTTGTCAGCCTGATCTATGAATAAATAAATATTTATTAATTGATTAATCGGATATCACTGTTGTAATATTCTTGCTCTGATTCGTTTTGTGGTTTATTGTTGACAGAAGGAAAGTCTGAGCCGATAGAAACGTCTTCGGATGCACCTTTGTTTGGCGAGTACAGCATCGCTGTTAGTCTTCCACATGGAATGCCGGATGGAATTGAGAACCAGTTGGTCGATGAAGTTCCTGGCGTTAACATTGCGGGCTACACAAGGTCTGCAGCGGATCAAAATGCTCTTGTAATGTAATTTAACATAGCAGAATATTTAACGTCATTCTTATAGCACATTCCAATGGTGCTACTTGCTTGGCTATCTTATTGATCTGCCAACAGTTAAATTCGACTCCTATAATAACTTGTCATCATTTGTTCATACTATGTTCGTGGTCATACTGAGGTTTGACAGTTTAAAATGAAAAGAATATTATTAATATTAAACAAAAGAACTTTAGGTCACGAGAAAATGTGTATGATGCCAAATCAAATGAATAGATTGTTCCAGGAGGAAGATGTTATGCAATAGCTTGGGGCGGCGATCCCGGGGGTGGGTCGAGGGGGACGAGTCACCCAACTTTTACAGAGAGGGGACATGTTATACGTTTGTGCCATCCCCACATTTTCTACCCACTCTTTGGGTGTCCCCCCCACCTGTCAAACAAGATTGCCGCCTCTGGCAATAGCAAGGAACTTCTTGTGAGCAGCTGATCATGGTGATTGGCAGCTAGGCTGAATTATAATCAGAGCCCAGCTCTTTTATGTATTCCAACACAGTGCCAATCATCATTGAACATGGATTGATTCGGTGACATGCTCTGTTGGTGTCGTGACTATATTTGTCAATGGTCCTTTAGGAATATGTAAAAGAAGCTAAACAAACAGATTCTTCTTATTAACCTCAGCTGCAAAATTTGAAGATTAAACCTTTATTGTTATAAAATACACGGTAAAATATGAATGAATGATCCGAGAAGAACCAAGGTACTATAAGTTGAGCCACCCATTTTGAGAGAGAAAGACACTTAATGGGTCAGAGGTCAACATATATATTATTCTAATAATTGCTTAACTAGTTAGCTATTACAACATAGTTAACGATTCAGTTAGTTATTTACGTGAATGTGTTGTTTTATTGTAATGTATGAGAAATGGTTTTTAGTTTCTGGTGTTATCCTGTTGCAGTGTTGGTCCTTCTTCTGGTTGCTCTGTTCGTCTTGGTCTGAGCTGTCGAGGCAAGCAATCATTGGCGGCCGTTGTCTCTTTCTTTGAGAAGATTAAACCGAGTTCACTTGAGATTGTTGAACTCGCTGAGGTTCGTTCTTCCTTTGACAAATTGCTAAGTTAGGTCTTCAGAACCATGTGTTCTATGAGGTAAGACAGCGATTCCCAACCTGTGGCCCACGGGCCAGAAGTTGCCCATTATGCTTCAAAAGTGGCCCTCGACCTATTAAAAATATAAAAAATATACTTGCAAAAATGAATATTTGACAGAATAATTATTTTCTATTATAAATTATTATACTGTGTTGACATTTATAAGTAACATCAGGTAGTTCAATTTTAGCAATTAAGTTTTTAGTACATCTCTAGTCACAAAGTTAGTCTATGCCAGCAAGCAGCTACTTAAGTATTTTTTCCTGCATAAGCACTGCTAGGTTCTTTGGTCTATGTTCATCACATGTATACATTTGGTTCGCTATTTGAAAATTTGCGATCTTTTGCTCAGTGTTGTGTTTGTCTGTTTGGTTGCACATAAAGAATGATATGAACAATCATTCTCTGCAATGAAATTGATTAAAAGTAAAAGCCCTTAACGACTCAATGATTCCAATTTCAATGGACTAATGATTCTGGATTCAACTAATCTTCAACCAGACATTGAAAAACTTGCTAACAATGTTCAGCAACAAAAATCGCATTAATGATTTTAAGGTTCCAAACGATTAAATTTTAAATAAATATTACTTAGCTAAAATGATTAAACCGGTATTAAGCCATGTGTAATTTGATTCTATTCTAAAATAAAAATCTGTTAAAAGTTAAAATAATTATTTTTAACCTTGTGACCCATCATATCCTCCTACTAAATAAAAGTGGCCCCAAGTTGAAAAAGGTTGGGAACAACTGGTACTTCTCGGTCTCGCTGGGTCCCTGCCCGGTATTAAGCCATGTGTAATTTGATTCTATTCTAAAATAAAAATCTGTTAAAAGTTAAAATAATTATTTTTAACCTTGTGACCCATCATATCCTCCTACTAAATAAAAGTGGCCCCAAGTTGAAAAAGGTTGGGAACAACTGGTACTTCTCGGTCTCGCTGGGTCCCTGCCCCTTTTGGAGTTCCTCAGGGTTCCGTGTTGGGTCCTTTGCTCTACATTCTCTACACTTCTGATATCAGTCCCCTGCTTACTCTAGCTGGCTTACTGCATCAATTGTATGCAGATGACATTCAAGCTTATGTCCATTGCAAAGCAGCTGCAGCAATGGTCTCGGTTGGGCTGATGTGTGATGCCATAAATGTCCTCTCTGGATGGATGGCTTCGAATCGCCTCCTCTTAAATCCCTCCAAAACAGAATTTATATGGATTAGCAATCGCAGGCACCTGGCTGAGCTGGATATGCAGATATTGGCTGAGACCTATCCTCACATTACTTTTTCATCTGTTGTGCGTGATCTTGGGGTATTGCTTGATCAGGAGCTTAGTCTCTCGCAACATGTAAACCAGGTTACTCGTAACTGCTACTATCAGCTGCATCAGCTTCGTGCAGTTATTCGCTCTTACCTTTGAGGCTTCAGTAGTTTTTGTTCATGCCTTTGTAACCAGCAGAATTAATCACTGCAGCGCTGTTCTGGCTGGTCTTCCCTGTGCCTTAGTGGTGCGTTTAGATCGCGTTCTTCACTCTGCGGCCAGGTTTATTGGACATATACCCAAATTTTCACTGGTTTCAGCTTATATGCGCGATGTCCTTCACTGGCTACCGGTTCAACAGTGCATCACTTTCCGCATTGCGACACTAGTTTGGCGATGTCTCTCTGGTTGTGCGCCATCCTACTTGACTGAACTGTGTCGTCCGGTGTCTGAACTCCTTTCGCGTAGAGCTCTGCGCTCTTCTGCTAAAGGCGAGCTTATGATGTCCAGGGCCCGCTTGTCGCTAATGATGCGTCGAGCTTTATCAGTGGTTGGTTCGTCCACCTGGAATGGGCTCCCGGTTGCCCTCCGTCTTCCCCTTACAATGATCTACCTACCTTTTGTAAGCTGCTAGTCATTTCTTTTGACTGTGGCTGGGCTGGGAGCACCTCTGAGTAGTTTCCCTTGAAGAGGCGCTATATAAATTATCGAAATGAATGAATGAATGAACTGAGGTAAGGTAAGGATATTGCTCATATAGTACATGCTTATGAATGGGAGTTCCATTATGAGTGGAAATTCCATTACTCTACAGTAGGACATAAAGTAATTAGGGACTGTAGTTCAATTGCTATTGCAAATGACCGCATTTTTATGTGCTTCGTGCAGTGTGTGCCTAATCCCATATCTCTCACATTTCTACTTCTGCATGGAAAGGGGTGGGGGCGCTCTTATAGATGACTGTCAAGTATAGGGCACCAAATTACCTGAGGACGGCTCTGCTGTTGATATACAGAGCTCAAGCTTTACTCTTAATGCGTTTGACCTGTGTGCAAGGACATTGTCAAATACGATAATACAACGTCTTCTACTAGTGAGGAAATTCGATCTTGTGGGTTTCTTCAAAACGCAGCTGCCATCTAGCGAATCAACGTTAAATATTTTCAGCAGACGCGTCTTGCTAAGTCGGCCAACTGATATTTAATTCAGTTCAATTAGATTGGTTTATCTCAAGAAATGCGAGCGTTGCAATTATGTAAATGCAAAATTGTACAGGCAATTATTTTAAATATTACTTATAATGCGTTTGCAGAGTATAAACTACTGAAAATAACCTTGAACGGCACATAAGTGAAATGAATTTAAACACCAGTTTTATGCTGCGAGCTATGCCTAACGCTTACACTCTAATAACGGATGGCCCATCGGATGCTAGTCTGTTGGTTCAGCTTAATTTTTTTCATATATCATTATTGTGCCGCATATGTATGCTGTCAGTTGCGTCAGATCCGCACTGTTACTCGCTAACCCCAGACGTCACTGCTACACTCGTCCACTTTTTCATCACATCCCGTTTAGATTTCTGCTGCTTACTCTGTGTAAGTCTCCCAGTAGGGCGGCTGTGGTGCCTGGACCGCGTCCTGCGTTTTGCCGCAAGTCTTGTCGGGCGCATTCCGAAATTTAGTCAGTTTTCAGCCGTGCGACGATCGGGAGCGGTCCTGAATAGTAACCTAAATTGGACGCTATATAAATCTTCGTGAAGATTGAGCGCGTATGACATGGGCGCTGAGCGCTAGGCTTATACATGCATGATGCCAATACAAGGCTGTTGCGTGAATGCAGAAATTCGATCTTATGGATTTCTTCAAAACAGAACTGCCATCTGGCGAATCAAAGTGAAATAATCGGTTGGCTGTCCGAGCCAACCGATTACTTTTTAGTTCAAATCGAGTTATTTATTTTAATAAATGCGAACTTGCAGCAATGTAAATGCAAATTTTTACAGACGTTTATTTTAAACGTTACTTAAAATGCGTTGGGATGGTATTAACTACTAAAAATAACCTTAATTGGCACATAAGTCAAATGCATTTAAACACCATATTTGACTCCTACACTATATGCACTCTGCTAGAGCCAGTACCGGACCTGGGTAAGGGAGGAGGGTGGTGGTGGTGGTGGTGATGATGGTGACGATGATGATGATGATGATGATGATGATATTCGTTTATTGTTATGTAATAGCATGCCAGAAGTCATACCGCATCGTGGCTTACAAGGAAATAGACTCTCTATGCATTTATTAGATTGTGATTCAATCAATCTTAAGGCGGATATTTCATATTCTTGTACAAAACTTTTGATATTGTAGTGCACAATGCTGTACTATGCTTATGTTTCCTGTATGCAAATATAGAGCTATACGACGACGTGAATGCAGTAATTCGATCATATGGGGTTAATCAAAACAGTGATGCCACCTTGCGAATGAAAGTGAAACATTTTCAGTTGATGAAACATCAACTGCAAATGTTTCACTTTGATTCGCTAGGTGTTAGCATGTTCTTGAAGGCCCATGAGATCGAATAACTGCATCGAGACAGCTAAACGATTATTATTTATTTAAGTTCATAATTTGAGCCGTAATTCTTCAGATTCCCATAAATGCTCATCAACCGACCTCCTGTTTCTTTTTTTGGCTTGTGGTCTTCAGTCCTAAGGTAATAAATTCATCCTGTGTGGGAACGCAAAATTGTAAGTATTTGGCTTAAAATGGAATGACGCCTCATCTAAGTCCGTCTGTTGTGTTTATGCTAATGTTAATGTATATCAATTGTTCTGTAGGTGCCTATGCCTGACTATGGATATGGTCGAATAATGACCCTCAATGATCCTATTTCAATCTGCAGTGCTGTTCAACTGATCAAGTCCCATCTGAATCTGAATTTCGTTAGGCTGGCCATTGGCTACCAAAAGACTTCAGGTATGGCAGGCTGTCTACCTTCTCCAAAGCCAGAAATCTCAGCTAAGTTGTAATCGTAACAGTACTCTGCACTTTTTATATAGCACCTCTTCAAGATCAATTGTCCTTGGTGCATCCAGTCAGACAGTGCAATAGGATTTCAATTGAACAGTTGATAAGGAGGAGCATAGGAGACCTGATTGAAGCCTACAAGATTATCAGTGGGAAGGAGGCGATGCAGTCGGATAGGATTTTTCAATTTGCATCAAATAGAGTAACTCGGGGACACAGATATAAATTGTTTAGGAAACCGAAAGGAACATTAGAGCAGAAATTCTTCAGTGGAAGAGATGTAGACTTGTGGAATGGTATGGATGATAGTACAGTCTCAATGGGCACTATCACCGCTTTTAAGTGGAAACTTGGAAAGTTGGCTATTAAATTTATCCAGGACAAATTACAGTGGTTCTAACACAGACTAAACGTCTTCTGAACCACTTGTAACCCTTGTTATGTTAGGTTATGAACAGGATGGCTGCAATGACAATCATCTTTCTCTTCAGTCATTTTTTTGCATTTAATGCTACAATCATAATTATTTAGTCCAACTCTTGTTATGTCTTTGTTGTCTATTTTGCACAATCCTTTGTTTCTCTTTTGTTGAATAGTGTAAGTAATCTGACATGGTTGAAACTAGATACTGAAGTAAACAGATGCATTTAGTATGTTAAGTGACCTTTATTAGAAGAATCTAGATCCCTTTAGGACCCAGTTGTTTCCAATGCTGGTTGATTACAATTTTCAGGTGAATAACTGATTGATTAAATAGATAAATGTGACTTTGCAAGCTGAAGTTGATGTGCAGTATTTTCTCTGTAGAGAGCCTCATCAAGAGTGTTGCGGTCTGCGCTGGTGCTGGTGGTAGCGTGTTGGACGGGGTGAAGGCAGACCTCTACGTTACGGGGGAAATGTCGCACCATGAGGTGCTGAACGCCGTGCAGAATGGTGTGTCGGTTGTGCTCTGCGACCATAGCAACACGGAACGTGGCTTTCTCATCGTTCTTCAGAAGACTCTCAATGATTTGTTTGAACAGAGAATTGCTATTCACATTTCAAAGGCTGATAGAGATCCACTCGAAGTTGTCTGAAGACGTCATTCGCTCATTTATTATGCAACAGGATCTCACTATGGGAAGATTTAAGCTGTCCTGACACTGCCATAGAATTAAGATACTGTAAACCTACTGCCAGTGACATACTGTAGTGCCACTGCTTGTATCGAATATATAAATGTTTTGACTAAATTACATGAGTGAATGGTATTCGCATTGTTCAAAATCTGGAAGGCATTTAATAATAGGAATTCAGGTTTACAGAAGGCATTTGTGATTGAAATTTGAACTTTTGTGGCACCTGTTTCTAATGTAAAAATCATTAACCTAATTGAACACGAAAATCCAGCTAGTGAAATCGATGCCCAGTAGCCCTCCAATATCAAATGCTGGTGGACCACCAATCACTTTATCAGCTTTATGTAGTCACTTTGTTAGTCCCATACCAGAAAAGGAGTGCTGGCGACTTCACATGCTATGCCTTGACACTTGAGGAGTGGCAACCAGTCATCTCCCTCGCCATCTTATTTTCCCATCAACAGTGTCTAGTGTGCTACATATAAATGACATGGCTAGGCCTAGGGTGCATGTGGAGCAGAGGTATTGAAATCTTAGCCAAGCCTGGATAAAGAAGGATGGCAATGCCTATGATCTCTGTTATCACACAATGTTGTTAAACTGAAACTACTCCTCTTCTTCATACTACACAACCCCAAACATGTCCCTCACTTACTCCACTTCATCATCTTTCATTTCAACAATTAAGACCTACAGCACAACCACATTCTTCCACCAAAGGACCTCAATTTATTCCCAAATAATCGTACGAAAATATTTGCTAGTTTATTTTATGATTCTAGCTGCCTTCACATTACCACTCTTGTAAGCTTTTCTGCCGTTTCTATCTGATTGCTTTTCTCAGTCAACCGAATTATACATTATATGTATTAATTGATTCTTTATTCAAACAACAGTAAGTACATGGATGGATGGATGGATTCAGGGTTTAACGACAGCTTATGACAACAGAGGCCGTTACCGTCGACAGAAATTTGCTTGGCATATAACAGCACTTGCAGGAAGTTACAGCTAAGTGCATCGTTAATTGCTAAGTTGATATAGACATCTACTCTGGCAACGTATAGATGGCGCTAATAAAAAGGACGTCATTAGAGAGTGTGCGGAAAATACGTTGTTCATGCCAAATTGGTTGCTTTAGCAACGGTTGCAGAAATGGAGAATTACGTGGTATTTGAATATAAAAACTGTAATATAATTGTGTCCACTATTCATACAGATGAAATATATATGGTGTCATGTCAAATAATTGATAGTTAAATAGCGCAGACCGAATTGTTAAACAGAAATGAGCCATCTGCACGTGTTTGTCTTAAAACATGCGTTATTGTAGTAGAGCAAACCTAGCACGACGGTCTAAACTTAGAAGGAACATTTTACTTCTACGACCGAACCCTTAAAAAGTTTAGCGCGTGAAGACATCTGCGCATTCGCTACCATTGGCGCATGCGCACTGTTAAAAAACCTCAAATTTGTAATGTGCGTCGTGAGGTTCGGTTCGGGTAATTTTAGGCATCGTGAGTGAGGGTGGTTTAGGATCAGGGTTAGGGTTTGTGACCTTTTTAGACATATGAAAAGAACTTTAGGCCGCATAAGTAATTTTTCTGTGCATTTTAGGCCGAACTTTCGGCCGCAGAAGCTCCACACAAATTTTCTAATTTGTAACATGCATAATTTTTGTTTAGCAATCAACAAATATTGTGTATTGCACTGTAGCAATTTTTTGTAGATCACAAAGGAGCTTGGCAATGGTTTGCAGGGTTCATCCTACCTTGTGACGCACAAGGAATCTGATCAACAATTTGTTCTTAAAAAGGTATCGTTAGTTAAATAGCGAAGATCTGGAACATGGTCAAATTTGCGCTTTCATGGATGACTTCAGTTTGACATTGTGTACTCTTACTTAAGAATCTTGTGTGGCTGATTAGTATCTGTTTTTAACGTGTTAGCATCCACACTGAAATTAGACAGTTACATAAGTGTAGCTTCAAAGGAAACTTCATTTAATTTAATTTAATTCATATAGTGCATTTACTAGCGTAGAAGATGTAAGATGTTAAGAACAGATTATTCATCATTTAGGATGGATAGTTCTTCATATTTAAGCTATTGCTCATTAAAGTAAAGACCATTCACTGTCAAATATTACTGAATTAAGAAAAGGATGATTGCTGAGCACTGGTATATATTGCTTTGGATATTAACAGAATTTTAATGTGTGCTTCAGATTTTGAACAGGCTTCTTCACCGAATTAGGATCTCTGACTAATGTATAACTTGATGCAAAGACGGATGGTTGCCTTGTGAGTACAGTGCTGTAGCTGACATTGGATGTGGAGTATGTGGTTGTAGTTGGTGTGGTAGTCAAATATCACGATGGTTTGTAGCAGTATGGTGGTAGACTACTGGTAGTGCTGGTGGTGGTCTTGGCTGCAGATATGCTGATGATGGCAGTTATTTTGTAATGTGGTTTCCTTTTTCAACAGATTGAATGTCTGGATGAAAGCGAGGCAAATTGTGCATTCCAGGAGGCAAGTTTCAACACAATCCGAAGCTAATGAGTTTCTAATTTGAATCACCTGTTCGTCAATGGTATACAAAAACCTTTTTAGTCGTTTTGCCAAAATCAGGCATTTAGTCAACTTGAAAATCAGTTTATTTTAATGCATGTTCCTTATGAAATGGTGTTTGCACCGATTCTAAACAAATGTGTCAAAAATAAGAGAATTGCACTTTTATAGATTTGGTGAACTATTCAATCTTTCTTTCATTAGTTCGTTCATTGATTTCTTCATTCGTTTTGTTCTTTTGTTTTGGTGTTGTTGTTGGTTCTGCATGGTTTGTTGGATCACTGTTTGTTAGTTATTTGTTGGTTTGTCAATTCCTTTGTTCTTCCTCTTGTTTGTTCTTTTATAATTCACCATTCATTCATTATTTTATTTTTTCATCATCCAATGAGTTATTGTTTAAATGTGCTATATAAATGAACTCTGAGTTGTGAATATAGACAAGTGTTGTGGTTGGCACCTAGAGACAATTGTTATTCTGTGTGAACTATTTTTGTTTTGTTGTTGAGCAGGCGTTTCTTTTGAAGAAGGATGTTACACACGACTCTGTTAACGAAATGGTCTCCATGTTTGTTCACTGGGATAAAGAGGTCAGTGCTGCCCTTCTGTTGATCTTCTACTGTTCTTCTGCTGCTCAGCTGCTGATCTTCTGCTGCTCCTCTACTGCTCTTCTGCTGCCCTTCTGCTGCTCTTCTGCTGATCTTCTGCTGCTCTTCTGCTGCTCTTCTGCTGCTCTTCTGCTGATCTTCTGCTGCTCTTCTGCTGCTCTTCTGCTGCTCTTCTGCTGCTCTTTCTTCTGATCTTCTGCTGCTCTTCTGCTGCTCTTCTGCTGATCTTCTGCTGCTCTTCTGCTGCTCTTTCTTCTGCTCTTCTGCTGATCTTCTGCTGCTCTTCTGCTGTTCTTCTGCTGTTCTTCTGCTGCTCTTCTGCTGCTCTTTCTTCTGCTCTTCTGCTGATCTTCTGCTGCTCTTCTGCTGTTCTTCTGCTGATCTTCTGCTGCTCTTCTGCTGCTCTTCTGCTGTTCTTCTGCTGATCTTCTGCTGCTCTTCTGCTGCTCTTCTGCTGCTCTTCTGCTGTTCTTCTCCTGCTCTTCTCCTGCTCTTCTGCTGCTCTCATCTTTTCTTTTACTGTGAATTGACATGGAACATCCTATGCAGAGTCGATCCACTTATTTGCCAAGGTCTTGTTTAATGTGAAATTAAAACTCAATTAGTGTTGATGATTTAGAATTTTAGATATTGTTGTCGTGTTTTAGCTGTCGTCGATGTTTCTCTGCACGGTTTCTGAGTTGCACGTGGCTGGTGATCTATTGACATTGATGAAACTTCAACAGAGCAAGAGCAAACCGATCGAAGAAATCGTCAGATTCATTTCCTCTCATTCACTCTAGCGATTTATATATTGCCACAACAATATTTGTAAATGAAGGTGTAAAGACACTGTATCAATTTCCATAAGTGCTGTTTATATGGAGCCTTGTTCAGATTTCTCAAATGCATTAAAATCCTATTATTGTTATTTTTGCCCGAGGTAGAAAAGATCCCTCAGACTCTTAAGACACCAAGGCTAGAACTGTGTTAAAGGTTGGCGTCCCCAACGTGCTGCTCAAAAGAACCCCAAAATTTTGTTATTATTATTTTTATTCGAGTTATTTGCGATGTTACTGAGTTCTGTGACGCAGTTGAATGTTTTATTGTATTTCCTCAACATATTTATGCTTATAATTATAAACTTTTATAGCGCCACAATCAGGCATTCTCTTTGCTGGCCTAAATGATGTTAATTATCAGTAATAGTTCAAATTTCTTTAGTATGTCAGCAAGCCATGCACAGAAAATTAAAACAGAGTCCTTGGCAAGTTCAAACACACATCCAGCGATAGGATAGGATGGGGCAACAACAGGGATTACTATGTCCATGGTAGCACCAGTTGCAGGGATGTCATTTGGGAGGACAGGAGGGGGGATAGCCCCTCTGAATCCTCTGATTTAGATTATAGTGTGTGCAAATTTCCATATAGGGTCATAATTTAATAGCCATATTAATAATTAATCTAATTGAATTTCATATATTAACAATATATCATATCACAGGTGCCTATAAGTTTGAATAACTTCACTTTTTGAAAGCATTTTTGCTGATACAAGATTTAACAAATCAAATCTTTTGGTACCACTGACAATGCAAAAACCAAACCAAAGAAATTCTTGCTTGACAAATTATTTTAACACCCACGTGCTTGCCCCCTCTGAAAAAAGCTGAAATGACGTCCCTGACCAGTTGTCCATCACTGTATCAGATGACGCAGCCACAACATTAACGCTAACTTCTTAAGACTTTCCTCTTTCACTGGGCCTGGGTCAGTATCGGCTCTGAATAGAGACCCTATAAAAATTGGTTAGATTGATGGATGGATTGATTGACATGTATATGTTGCATCCTTGTTTCTGTTTCAGCTGATAGCAAAGTGGTTGGCTGAGATGGTTGAAGTCATCAACATGGTTCATTCAAAGGGTTTACTCCACTGGTAGGATATTCCTAGGCGATTGATTACTCTAATCACCCATTCATATATTCTGAGGATTTATATAGCACCCCTCAAACAGACACCTACTCAGATTCACTTACAGTCGCACTCTGGCAATATAGAGAATTTTTTAATTGCTTGTAAGAGACAGATTGTGTTGTACCTTTAGATTTATATGGCGAGTCTTGCAGCATAACTATTCATAGGTGCTCTCAGCATTGAAACCCCTGATGCAGGGTTCCTAGCTGAAAGAACATTATGTGGATCTGAGGGAAGGTTATTTTAAACCACTGAAAAGGTATGATCGTAGTACGTCATTGGGGTTTCCCTGTTGGCTGGGAAAACTGTCATCTCTGGGTTTCTAAGCTAAGGTTATCTAATGACTTAAATAGTGCAGCTATTGAATAACCACGACTTCAGTTGGTGATCATGTTAAGTGAAAATTGTGAATAAAAGACCGTAATACATCTACAAAGCCAGGTTGAAATCCAATGAGAAATCGCCTTCAAAAGTTATTTTTAGATGATGTAATGATGTTAGCACCAAACAGTTATATGTTAAGGACATGTTGTGATTGGTTGGCATAAATCTAAGAACCACATCATTCAACAAATGAGCCAATTGTATTCCCACAGCCTTTTTTGCATAATGTGTTCTATGTTCTAATAAACAGAATGTCCGTCCATATTGAACCGATGCTCTAAAAGCTGTGGAAAGTTTCCATTTGAGAAAATAAGCAAAGACACGAAACCAATGAATTTTTGTCTTATGTCTCTTGACAGCGACTTGAAGCCGAGCAACGTTCTCCTGAAGTCTGATGGCAGCATCGTCATAACCGACTTTGCCCTGCCGACCATCGTGTCCGACCTACGACAGAGAACGAGAACATTTATCGGTCAGCGGTCTTGCGTCTGTACATATGTATGAGGACTGGGGCATGGGAGGGGGCAGATGGCTAAATGCTTTGAGAAGTTACTTAGGCATCCAATTGATCCTGTATATATTCATAAACCCATCCATCCATTGGTCCCTCTCCATGAAATGGACTTCTCTCTTCCATTTTCTCTGGTGGATGATCTGCCTTTTCCTCCCACCTCATAACCTTCCTTTTCTCTAGGGGTTCCATGCTTTGGTAGCAGTTCTGAAGAGCATATGCTGTGAGAAGCATTTTATAAATGATCAGATACAATATAATACAATATTTGTTGGTTTACATAAGTTTTCTTGGAATGTATGTATGAATAAGTGAGTGCATGCATATGTGTGTATGTATGCATGTGTTTTGCATATACCTCATGGTATGGCTCTGTTGCGCCTCTTAAGATCACTTTGAACAAGTTGTTACTTATTATTCTAAACGATGAGTAAATCCATTAATGATACTGTTATTTATCTATTAATATTATTATTATTATTATTATTTCGTTATTATTATTATTATTATTTTACCTGAGGTATAAATAATTCCTCAACCTCTTAGATACTATCTGTAGAAGATAAGAGTGGTTTTGGATCTAACAGTCCTCGTCCTCATTGTCAATAAATTATTATTATTATTATTCATATTGAATTAGTGTTATTGTGATTGTTAATGAGCAGGAAGTATGGATTACATGGCCCCAGAGGTTGCTCAGCAGAGTCCTGACCCTCTCAATGATATCTGGTCCATGGGCTGCATCTGTCTCCACCTAGTGATGTGTACCTTCTACGACACGAGGCAGATGATGGACCAACTGTTGGCCGTTAAGCAGAGCACAGCTGTTCTGGAGGAAATGCTCACACTGGCAAAGGGAGTATGTCAATCTCCTCTTCAAGAATTTTGAGCCATTGTTATTGGAAAAAATCACTGGTTGTTGTTTTTGGAAGAATGGAAACTGTTCCAATGTTTAATTGAACTGTTACAGGATTTATCCAGATCTGCCTATGAGTTTTTTTATATTGTTGGAAATAGCTTTCTCCTCATCTTCCTCCACCTACTCCTCCGCCTCCTTCTACACCTCCTGCTTTTCCTCTTCCTTCTCCACCTTATTCTCTTCCTTCTGCTCTACCTACACCTCAACCTCCTCCACTTCCACATTTCAACAGACCAATATAAATTCTTTTTTATGACCGTCATGAAATAGGAATACCACCTACTGAATTGAAATGAGGATACCAACGTCTGCTGCATTCCCTTCATGACTTAATGACATTTCTGTGCAATTATATTTTAAATATAATATATGCATTTCATTGATCTTTGTTTATTGAAGAAAAGCCAAAAGCAGAGAGATACAAGCTTAACATGAGGTTTAACAGTCTCGTTGGATGTAAACATTGCCATACATACAAATGACAGACTCAGCGATTAGGTCGCCTGTTAATAAGCAGCGTACAAGTGATTAAATAGAATTCGACTGAATGTTCATAATGTCTTAGCTAAATATGACTAGAAAAGCAGAAATGAATCATTTTATGACCTACGAAGCAAGAAATCAAACTTAATTATATGAAGTTTTTTATATCAGTGCATATAGTTTGGGCAATCTGGAATTCAGTATCCGATAGAGTTTTGGGGTTATATATTCCATGATGCACATTTGTGCATGGTTTAACATATAAATGCTAATAATGATGATAGAGTTTTCATCTGTATGGAAGTGATGCTTGCCAGAGATAATAATGCAATCTACCATGCTGCGTGTAGTGATAATCGCGAGACTACAATGTGCCACAGATGAAGAGAATTGCAAAAGCTAATTTGAAATGGCAATGGTTACTGCCAGTCAGCCTTGATGCACTCATTCTTCCATGAGGGTTGTTGGCGAACCACTTCTAAAACCCATTTGTCTTTGCGTGATTCCAAACAGTAGACGTTGGTAGCCGGCCCCTCGTAATAACACAGACCATTGCGATCGTGGAAATTATTTCTGAAGGTGACTGTGTCACCATGATGAATGGGCAATGCCTTACTGATTAACCAGTGCTGGATATTAACGATGACATCAGATGAATAACCTACGACTTGATCCTTATCAAAGTATATTCCTCCTTGCCGTGATGAATAGGTCCATTCGTAGCCAGGATATATGGTGTTCAGTGTCTTTATTCTAATTCCACGATCATCTTTGCAGGGTGCTGTGTCCAAGTGTTGCAGCTGGCCAATTTTTTCTTCGTACGACTGTTATATACTGCTGTTTCTCTGAATGCTTTATTCGAATTACTGTTGTTCCAAAGTTTATCTGTTGGCGAACAATAATTTTAGCCCGACTTGTCTTGACCTGTGGAATAAGTTGTTTAGCACGTATGGCATGCGTTTCATCGATGAAGTACATGTACTTAATAACTGCACCAGCAACTTCTATATCCAGCTCCCATCTTGTGAATTTTGAGCGGGGTGGTATCACCACTGTGAATTCGATCACCACTGACGAATAGATATCGTTTTGCGTCATACTGACACGGGATTGTTGATTTGAATAGCTATAACCGACACTCACGTTTACTATTTGGAATGGGTCGCCAGATGCAAGAGTAGCACCGACATTGTGTGTTGCAGTTAATGTCTTTGTATCGGATTTCAAATTTTGTATGCCTTTGGGTATGGTGATCTTCAGGTTCACGTCAACATTCCCGCAATTTTCGTATACATAGGATGGTTTCCATGTTGCCGTCACATCTACTTCCGTCTCATAGTATCCATCTGCAAGAAACACAAACTGTTTCATTCCCTGATTCATTTATTCATTAAAGTCCATTATATAGCTTCTTTCAGTGGCGCTGGCAGCATTTTGACAGTGAGGGAGCAGAAAAAGCAAAGATAGTAAAAAAAAGTGCACGAAAAATTTTTTTTATCGCCTCTTTTTCAAAGTCCCCATTTACAGATCACTGTGCCAGCTATGCAGGGGAACATGTCGTGGACTCCTAATAAATTATGACATAGCTAGAATTGTTGCTTGCGTCAAATATTTTTATTTTTAAGTTTGCTTAAAGCATTGAAGGACCTGCCAAAGCTATATAGACTACAAGCTGAGGATAAGGTTCAGTAACCATTCTGCATACGGATGACCGGGCTAAAGAATCATTACTTGATACTTGAAATACTACGCTTAGAAATCTTGTTGAAATATTAACCTTAGGCGGTGAGTAAGCAGACATTTTTTCTAGATGCACAGTGTAGCAACAAATATCTATTAATGAAGGTATACATATTCAGAATGTAGCCTATTATATTCAGTTCAAGAAGTTATGTTTGTTAATTAAGATGCAATATGTTGTCCAAGTGAGGTACGTTTAATGAAACCAAAAGTACACCTAAAATATTGTACCAATTTGAACATTGACTATAACTAAATATGAACAAATTAAATACAGCTACAACACCAAATTTTCAATGCAACACTTCAACCAAGACCTGAAATAAATTTGTCTTGTCTTTTCCCCTCCACTCTTTCCTCAGTTATAGTTCGTGCGAGGGAATCTCCCCTTTCACTCCTTAATACGTGGCCTTGCAATTTCTCTGTCATCTTGTGATTATTCCTATCAGGGATCTTTTATCGTTCACCATTTGTAGTATCTCTTCATTTGTCTTACATTCTATCCAGCTGACTCTTCTCCATCCTTTACCATACATCATCATCTTGAAGGTCTCTAATTTGATGTTTTTACATCTTCCATCCTAATTCCTAATTTTGTCATTGCGATCACTAAAGTTCCACAAACGGACAGTACAAGATGACAAGGTAAAACGTTGAACAGAAATAAAGAACCATGTAACCACTTAACGCTAGCAGCCTATCCTATATCCAGCTGCTTATCCTTTAAGTTTGCGCAGAGATGATGTAGGTGAATTTTAAGAAGTCTTTTGATTTTGGTAATGCTTTATGATCCTTGTATTAATGTAATTCATCAAACAAGGCCAGCAGTTAAATTCAGCCGGATCTGATTTGAAATCTGCCATCTACACAAATGAGACCTGTCACCCCAGAATTGAGATCCACCACCTATAATCAAATCATCCAAAATCAAACCACCCAAAATCACATTAGCACCCGGCTCCTTACTGTGTGTTGTCTTATTGCTTCACACACTTGACTGAGTAACTGATCACTTTTACTTTTATGGTTACTTTATAGAATTTTTGCCATAGTTGAGCATTGCATTGCATGGTAAAGGCTGTGTTGTCTTTGTTGTAGTTTTACTCAGCTGGACTCATCGACGCTCTCAGAAGCATGCTCAGCATTGAAGTGAGCAGAAGGCCGGACATCCTGTAAGTGGACTTATCACATCCAAAGTGGAGTGCAGGAAGGTCGTCATTTACTGCATTTCATTTCCTGAACCGCAGCAGTTTTTCCACTGGAATTTGTAGTGTCTGTAATGGTGTAGAGCGGTATCATGTACTCAGAGAGTTTTTAAAATTTCTGTCTTGGTCATAAATTGTTCAGGCATTTGTTTCTCACCTTTTTCGTTTTTATACTAGATAACTATTAAGCCAGGTAATCCATAAGGAACAGAGGTTGTCCAGATTGACCACTGGCACCATTATCAATAAGAAAGGTTGTTGTGATTAACCACTTCCATGCTGCCATTATTCATTCATTCAATAAAATAAATTGTTCTAATTAATGATTTCTATTGTAAAAGTATTCATAATATAAATTATCCTAATAAATGATTTCTATTGTAAAAGTATTCATAAAAGAAATTATCCTAATTAGCAACTACTATGGAGCCATTATCCATAAGAAAAGGTTTTCCTAATTTAGCGTCTTCTATGGTGGCATTATTATCGTTCGTTACTTGTGAAGCGACAGCACAAACTCGTTATCCATCTGAAAAGAAAGAGTCCAAGATGAAGCCGAATAGAGAAGCCAGGCTACGTTATTTATTCGAGTTGTTACAGACGAGTATTGCAGTCGAATGTTGTTGTCTTGCATTGTCTTTTGTGTGACTTTCTACTCTGCTGTGTTGTAGTCAGTTGATGGAGGATCCTTTCATTCAAAGTTCTCTGGCTCAACTGATGTCGGAAAGGAATGCCAAGATCTCTGGACCATGCAGTAAGTCGCTGTGACCATCGACTTACCTTCAGTTACCTTAGTTTAGCTTACCCTCATCTACCTTGGTTTAACTCACTGTCAGCTACCTTTGTTAGCTTCTCTTAACTACCTTGGTTTAGCTTACATCAATAAAAACTAAGCAAATCAGAATTATGTTATTCCTATATTTTAAATCCTGAGGATTACATGTGGCTCAGGTAAAAATAATAATGATAATAATAATTATAATAACAATAATAACAATAATAATAATAATAATTATAATAATAATAATAATAGTAATAATAATTATAATAATGATAATAATAATAAGAACAATAGCAATAATAATAATAATAATTATAATGATAATAATAATAATAATAATTATAATAATGATAATAATAATAATAATAATTATAATAATGATAATAATAAGAACAATAACAATAATAATAATAATTAAAAAAAAGAATTTTGGAATGGCCTTGGTGCAAGATGGCAGCTGTTTACATTTCTCTTGTCGAACCGGTGAAGTTTTTCGGTCGATAAGCTGGTTTTAAAAGGTTTTAAAATTTCAAGACCTATTCGAGTCTAGACGAAAGTTTCTCAGTTCTTTACAGGTTGTATGGTAATTTTCTATAGCCTGAATTACATATAGAAAACGATAGACGCTGACCGTAGCCCGGATCCCCCTGCAGGCATGACCTAGATAGCGCTGTACAGCGTTGTTCGCTTTTGCCTTCAATGTCTGAAGAGGTAAACGTGGTTGTACAGACGTGTACTAAGGATGAACAGGCAGCAACAGCCGACAGACCTACACAAGGAAGCCAAAAGCCCAAACAGAGAGGCATTTGTGGAACATGCCATGCAGAGTGGAAACTGCACCACAAAAACGGTTTAGTACATAGGCATGGGCCCAGGGACAACTCATGTAGGGGGTCTCACAAACCACCGATGGAATCAAATTCCCTACGGGGAACGGAGGATACTCGGACCTCGACAACATCAGAGACACCATTCACAAGCACACAGATGCGGGCCCAGATAACACCTGAAGCAGTAAGTCCACTGACAAATCAAGGACCCAGGGTACACAGTGGTGACCAGATCCCTCACCCCCATCTACCCACAAAATTAGTAAAACATATTCCGAAAGCTGCCAGACAGGGTTTAGGCACCCTTATGACCACCGTAGTTGGACGAGTCCTTCAGGATCCAAGTTCTCTACTTTCCTGGCGACAGCTATAGGCTTTTGGAGCCATGACACTGCGCAAACCTACGAGAGGGGGAAAACGCCACAATTTAAGAACTAAGATCAAAAGGAGAACTTGTGAATTCATCAAGATGGACCTTCAAGAAATCGAGAACATTTTTATAGGGGTTGACTCAGGTCGAATCACAGGAGGAGGCATCTACAGCGAGCAAACGATAGCCGCGGCTGTGGCCTCGAAGCTTGAGGACGGGAACATCCGAGCATCAGCCAGGATTCTGTGCTCGGATGATAAACCTGTACAGATAAACGAGGCGATGTTTCAGGAAATCAATGCAAAACACCCAGCCCCATCAGAGAATAGAAGGGAAATGCCTAAGCCACCAAAGGTCACCCAACTATAGGTGTCGGAGGAGGAGGTTCTAAAATGCATACACGGCTTCCCGGCAGGGTCGTCAGGATGGCCCGATGGGATACACCCCCAGCATATCTTAGAACTAATGAGTCAGCAAGACACAGGTCCAACCCTGTTAAGAGCTACCACGGCCTTGGTGAACACGATACTGGCAGGAACATCCCCCCCTGGGATCCGGGCTACCCTATTTGGGGAACCCTGTTCGCCCTTCGTAAGAGCTCAGTGGGTTTGCGCCCAATAGTCGTTGGGTACTTCTCGCGCCGACTTGTGGCCAAATGTGCTAGCGCCCATGCGGCACCCAAGGTGGCCCCATACCTGGCTCCTCACCAGGTAGGAGTTGGCGTGGCCGGGGATGTGAAGCCACAATACATACAGCACGACGCAATACATACAGCACGACGCTTCGTGAATAGCCTTGATGATGAGACCATCTTGGTCAAGATAGACTTCTCAAATGCCTTTAACAGCCTCTACAGAGACAGAATGCTCGCCTCACTATACGAAATTCTCCCGGAATTGGCTTCTTTCTGTTCCATGGCTTACGCCGAAAAATCCAACCTCAAATACGGTGCTTTCGATGTCCTATCACAGGTTGGGCCCCAACAGGGTGACCCGCTGGGCCCTTTACTATTCTGCCTGTGACTCCATCCCATTCTCACCAAGTTGGAATCCTCCCTAGTCCTGGGGTTTCTCGATGACCTCACCTTAGGGGGCGGGGCGGGGCGCAAACAGTGGTGAGGGACATAGTTGCTCTTGAAACAAAATGCACAGCTCTATTGTGTGGGTTTCCAGTGTCGTTGCCAGTGCCTCTTCAGTTGAAAGAGGAGCACCCAGGAGCGTCGCTCTATTGGGGTTGACCCATGTGAACCGGCTCAGTTCGAGACTATCCTTCTGTATCTCCCAGGATGTGGAAATAAGTTCGCAGGGTCCTCAATATCCAACTAAATGAAGAGGCATGACAGCAGGCAACTCTGCCCATCAAGAGGGGGGAACTGGGGGTTCGATCGGTGACCTCGCTGGCACTACCCGCTTTTTTGGCCTCGGCCGCAGGTACTGGTCACCTCCAGTCCATGAAGCTGAACGGGAAAGGGTGGCAAACCCACTACGTGAAGTCCTTATGACCAAGTGGAAAAAGACTACAGCAGTGACTGAGCCCGAGAATATCTACGCCAAACAATCTATGTGGGACAAGCCCCTAATAGAGAAAGTTGTGGAAATTCTCAACACCAGGATGCCCGACCCAGTAAACCAAGCACGGCTTAAGGTGACAGCGGGCTACTGGCCCTTCCTATCTCGAGCTATGGTCTAAGGCTCAATGATGAGGCAGTCGGGGTTGCGGTGGGTCTGAGACTGGAGGCCCCAATCTGCTGGCCTCATGGATGCCCCTGTAGTGCCCCGGTGGAGGATAACGGGCATCACGGACTCTCGTGCCGCTTGGGACCGGGTCGCTGGCCCAGACATGCATTCTTAAACGACCTGGCCAGGGCAGGATACCCATCATCAAAGGAACCTGTTGACCTGGCAAGAAGTGATGGCAGAAGACCGGATGGTCTTACCCTGATCCCATGGCGAGTTGGAAAGTGTGTTCTGTGGGACGTGACGGTGACAGACACACTGGCCGCCTCTTACCTACCAGACACTTCCCGAACTGATAGGGCGGCAAACAGAAGGACAGAAAAGTATAACAATCTGGCAGTCACACACTTATTTGCCCCAATCGCATTCGAAACTTTAGGCCCGATAAACAGCGAAGGCCTAAATTTCCTGTCGGAGCTGGGGAAAAGGCTCAGTTGCACCACGGGAAACATCATACCCGCACCAGCGTCTTTCGATTACCATACAACGTTGCAACGCTATAGCATTTAAAAGGACTTTCGCCGCTCAGGAGATCGATTAGTGAGGCCAGTCCAGACAACAAACATTTTAGGTTAGTTTTATAGTCGCTGAGGGATCATATATACCTCGGGGCAAAATTTAAATAATAAAAATAATTAATAATAATAATAATGATAAAAATAATCATAATAATCATAATAATAATAATAATGATAATAATAATAAAAATGATCATAATAATAATAATAATAATATTAATAACGACAACAATAATTTTTAAAAATAATTATTATATTAGTGATAATAATGGATCGTATTCTTTGCCCAATTTAAGGTCATAGGAGTCCATCATAAAGAGACTTACCCTGCCCGTGTATTGTAAACTCTTTACACCGTGATGAGTTCAATTATAGATGTAATCATTGCTTACCTTACAATACCTTACCTGTGCTACTGTAGAATCATTCAACCATGGTGAATCAACTCTCGTCTACATGCGATACATCGTCGACAACCTGGTCAACCTCGTCTGCATTCGAAACATCCTGGAGCATCTGTGGAAGCTGGCTCAGCCTGATCAGGAGACGCTGCTCGTGCTTGATACGTCCAAGAAACAGGTGATCGTTCAGGCGATCAAGCAGCACATCAACGATACAGAGATTGCGGAGTTTGGACTTCAGATACTAGGCAGCCAAGTGGAGTCAGGTGAGGAAGAGGATTTCTATAAGGAATACGTTGGAGGTTTAAAATGCCAAGATTTGTGCAATTGATGTTCTGGTTAAGAAAATTGGTGTTTGTCTCGAGAGGTAGGTGTGGATAGTAATGTGATGCTACTGGTCCAGGCGAATTGGGAATGCAATGCTGGTTGGCGTTACAGATGGAGGTCCGTTGGCTGAGTTCTACATGAGTGCATGGGCCCAGCGCTGGTGTCCAGTTGTTTGCTTACCTACGAAACTTCTCTTCTCGATGATGTTTAACATCATTTAGGGTTGTTTTTGCTGGACCTGGTGCTATATAAATGTCTTATAGATATTATAAATGGATCTTGATTTTGTTGTTGTTTGTGTAGCCTACTCTTCAGACTATTTGTTCTCCAAAGATGCACTAGCAGTCATCTGTGATCTGATGAAGGTCAGTTCAGTTCTTGTGTATGTATACATGTATGTGTGTGTGTGTGTATGCTTGCATGTTTGTATATAGACATTGTATGTGTGTGTATATCTGTTTTTAGTAGTGAGTTCAGCTGTGGGATACAGAATATCACTTTTTATGTTAAGCAATATATATCGCATAAAGCAAGAGCGCTTACAACGCTGTATAATCTGTATAAGAAGCCGCTGCGCGACTGATTGGAGGGATTCCCTGAACAGGTCAGGTATCCGAGTACATATGTGGGATGTCCTACATTGGTTGCCTCTAGCCACCACATCTCATTTAGGATATCTGCCTTAGTTTGGCGCTGCCTTGGTGGTACTGCACCTGCTTATTTGCAGGAGCTATGTCGCCCTATCACTGCCTGATCGTCCCTTGTGCACGCACTTCCATAACACAGAATCGGGCTTTCTCGGTCGTGTAACCTACAATCTGGAATGGACTTCCCATAGAGCTCTGTCTCCTACCTAAGAACTCCTCATCTTCCTTTTTCACTTCTCTTAAAACTCCTTTTCAGCCGAGGACTAGACCAGGAGCGCCTCTGAGTAGATATCTTGAAGGGGCACTATATCAAGTATTTTTGATTGATTGATTGACTGATAATCTGTACACATTAAATGGACGCTGCTGGATTGGCCTTGGAGTGGCAAAGTATCAGCTTCCTCTTCCTTTTTTTATTCTGTATATTTCAATGATTTCTAAAGCCATTGTTGCTTTTCTATTGTTTGTGTGTATATTGTTATTTTGTAGAAGCATCCGACATGTGCATCGATCCAGCGACATGCCATCTTCCTCCTGATGGCGTCATCTGTCTGTGGTCAGTTCAGATATAAAGACTTGTCTTCTGAGATTATGATGATGATCGCCACAAAGACCTCTCATCAGATTCGCATTATAATCGGTCTTTGATTAACTCATGAACTTGAAAAAATAGCATCTGAGTGTTTCTTCAGATGCTGATTTGCTGTTGGTCACATGGCCTGTTAGACAAAGATTCCTAAATACTTTTTAGTTCTTAAGACAAACCAGGTAGAAGTTAATCAAACTAGACTTAATATTTATGTTGTCTTGTGTTGTCCTCTGTTGCTAGAGAATGCGTTGCTACATATCTACCAGTTGCGAGGAGTTTCGCTCATTCTGGATACGCTGAGGTCCTTTGCAGATGACATTAAGCTGTGTACCAGTTGTCTCAATGCCCTTTGGAGCCTTGTGGTGCATGGTAAGAAGCTCACAGCCTGGTCCTGCCTATCATTGTAGCATGTAAAGTTCTCCGAAGGTGCCATCGTATCATATCTGAGGATTTATATAGCGCTTCTTTCAGCTACAGAAGCGCTCTCAGCATGACAGCCCCAAGGAAATAAAAAAGTCTTCAGGCAGCGAAGGGATGGGTGGGAGCCTGACGTAAAGTTTATTACGATTTTGGGGTAGATCATTCCATATAGAAGGACCCATATAGATGGTGTTAAGTCATAGCGGTCCTTGCCCCGTGGAATAAAACGATCAAGTTGATTTGCCTTATGGTTGTACCATGTAAGATTCACTGAAGTTGCCTTGCTATGCAAGAGTTGCAGAAGGTGCCATATTGACATACCATGTAAGATTTGCTGATGATGCCATGTAGTTATCTAGGACTAAACAGTGCTTCCAGAAAAACAGGAGCTGTCTGAGAAACTTATGTAACTTGAGAAGATGCTACTCATTAACTATTAATAATTGTTTTGGGTTAGATGGTAATGCACGAGTGATGACCGAAGACAAAGGCATTGTTGACACGGTCGCCGCCATGACCAAGCACAAGGAATCGCACGAACTCTTTGAAGCCGGCTGCGCTGTTCTGGTCGGCCTCTCGCTTCAAGGTTTGTTCTTATGACGGACTGTGTGCGGTTTGACCATTCATCATGTGCAGATCGTATACACCAAGGTCTCCAAGTACATTGACACTTTGTCACCATGGTTTCCATGTACATTAAGGTCTTTTGTGAGACAACTGAATGTTGCCTTTCGTGTCAAATCGAGCTACCAGACTAAACAGTGGAATCTTAACTGGATTCTCAAGCTACCCAGAATGCTTTTGCTATCGTCTCTAAACACCACCAGTGTCCACAACATCCATTCTGTGGTCAAATTACTTCACAGACTTAAAATTCTGAGTGAATGGAAGTACAAAATCCTATAACTGGCTTAGAACACTTGAGCAAGTAGAGCAGAAGATCCTATCACTAGCTGCATAACACTGCAATCCTCCCACCCTCCACCCTCCTATTTTCCTCACTTATCAGTTATTCACCATCCTACGACTCGTCTGAATACACTCCTTCTCCTTATCCTTAATATCTCGAAATTGCTATATATAGCCCAAGCTGTTTCACCATTGTGGAATAAACTCCTGCCCAAATTAATTGACTTGTTCATTCTGAGCATTTATATAGCGCCCGTTCCACGAGACTCTTCTGTTTACCTCTCTGGCCGATCTAATTGGAAACACCATCCACCACGGCCAACAATCGGTGCTGTTCTTTTAAGTCATCACCGTTGATGAGATTGAATGAGATAAGAGCAGATCATTGAAATTGCTCAGCTGCTTAAATCTACTTCAGTTCACTGTCTTATTTACTGTTATTTTACTGTGCAACAATTGTACAACTACTTTATCTGGTTATGTTAACAATGTTAACATTGTTAAGAGACACACCTTGTCAGTTAAATCAGATGTGTAGCCCCAACTTCACAGCACTTTTGAGGGCTTTCTAAAATGCACTGTATACAAGTCCAGATACATGCATACCTACAGTAGAGGTGCTATATAAACAGCATTTTATGTAGGACTTAAATGGATTAATCAACGACAAGCTTATTGATGCACTGTTAAAAATGTAATGGTAATTCTGTGTTGCAGATCAGAACCTCGGTTCCTTCAACCGCCTCAACTGTGTCGGTCTCATTCTGAGTGGACTCCAGCTTCACAAACGAAATCCTAAAGTTATTCGTTACGGCTGCTTTGCTCTGGCAGCAATTGTAGAAGCTGATGGTGATTACTCTGTTATGATTATTATTATTATACTTAAGTAATTAAATATATTCATTTACAGACATACGATTGGGCAGACAGCAGGAAATGATTATTTATAATACATGGAAGTAATGATATGTAATTAAAAATATGAATCAATAATTGAGTAGATGATTGAAATGAATTAAAGTGTCACACATGCAATTTGTACAGCATCCTATTCTTAAATCTCTTTCCAGTCAAAAGATATTTCTCGATTATGTGTGTGAGGCCTAATGGAGTATCCAGTTGCCTTTCAGAGGATAAAGATAACGCAGACATGTTCAGATTTCTAGAGGACAGCAGAGAAAAGGGTTTCATCTGCTGTTTAACACATGAAGGGGTGTTAGTGGGCAAGGTACATATGATCCCTCTTGACTTAAAAAAGCCATGGAAAGTTATCCATAACAACCATAATTAATTTGAGTATGCAGATGTTGTAATGTAATAACCTCTTTAACCTGAATTATTACCCAGAAAGAATTAATCATCCTTTAAGTAACCCAGGCTAATTAATCTTAATTAACTGAGTAATTAATCCCTCAGGAAATTAGCCTAACTTGGGTTAATATAAGAAATCAAGAAAAGAGTAATTTGATTTATTAAATTGTTGCCATATATTGTTTTTGATATTTCGTTGAATATTCGTTTATATGAAGAAGTGCTGTGTATGTTTACAGAGGAGAGTGCCTACCGAATGATATCGAATGTTTACAACGATGAGCAGGACATCGATGGAATATCGAAGTTGATAGAGTTTTATGACATACACCAACGCAACTCTGCCAGCGTCTGCAGCATCTTGGCTCTCTTCGCAGAACTCGCCCAATATGGTGAGTGGCAAGTTTTCATCAACCTAACTACCAAGATAATGACCATTCTATTGTAAGGTATTTGCATATTTATATAGCACCTCTCCCGGTACTACCTAATCAGAGGCACTCTCATTGGGAAAAACTCTGTGGGAAAAGATAAGTCTTAAGAATACAGAAGCACATGTATGTGTGCATGTATATGTGTCTATATGTATGTGTGCAAATTTTGCATGTGTGTATGCATGTGTACATATGCATAAATTCATGTATATATTTGTATGCATTTTATGTATATGCAAATATATATATTATTATGCATATTATGTATATATTATGTATATGCGAATGTATGCATATATGTATGTACAGTTATATAGACTTAAATTTTTAAGTGGGGGGAATGCCGACTGGTGACCTTTGTAGTAGGCGTTTCGACTGATTTCACTGAATAATAAGTAAGGCAACATGCTTTCGACTACTTTGGGTCGTCTGCTCCAATGACTATTTCTTATAATGAAAAATCTCAGGTATACATGAATGTGAAAATTGAATTCATCACCCTGCAATGGTCCTTTGAAAGGAATGAATTGATGTTCAGAATGTGTGGTACAGTAGATCGCTAGGTCTGTATTCCGACGACTATGACTTTGAGCTTGCTGTGTAACAAGACTGAATGAGCTGTTTGTGCATCTTGTATCTTGCCTCAGATTGAGATCTACTGTCTCAAGTGTGTACCTAGTACAAGAAAGAAAATGGAATGAGGTGAACTGCACTTTCCTTGTTGAGGGCAATTTCTTAAGACTCTCTATTGAAGTGAGTAGGACTATTGAGAGGATGATATTTTATGTCGTTTTCTTTTATGTTTCCAGAGGACATTATGTCTGAGATGAAGCATCTGAAGGTTGGAGACGTCGTCGCGAGAGCCAGGAAGTTCTTCTGTGACAATCTCGTGAGTCTGCAGTAACTGTCAATTTCTCCAGTTTATTATGTCCAATGATCATCTCTATTTTGTGCACTTGTTAATATGAACTTCAAGGCTTCTTCTATTCTTCCATCGTTACGCTTGATAGTGTAGTGGTTAGAGTGCTATTAATCAATATACTCTTTTATGCTGTGTTGTGTAATTCTGTTTGCATTTGTGTTAAGGACATTCTTGCCCTCTGTGATAGAGTGAGAGCCAAAACAGACGTCACAAAAGATGTCACGAACCGTTTGCCTGCTTCCGTCCAAACAATAAGCTTATCAACGTCTTCCAAAGGAATCCTACCTGAATCGAATCAATAAAAACCAAGCAGCAAAGACAAAGCAATAAAGACAAGGCTCAGTGCCAGTAGTGTTTTTAATTATTCTTCTGCATTTATTACTACGTCTGATTGACAATTAATGCCAAGGAAGCATTAGAGTTTACATATTCAGGTATAGCAGCGTAGTTCATTAGCTCATTGTTTATTAACAGACACAACAGCTTTGAGTTTGTTCAGCAATAAATCGTATTTCATGTAGTGAGTAAATATGTAATGAGACCAAATGATAGGTGCATATTATTATTATTACCGAAATTTGATACCGCCCTTGTTCCAACATTTTTTGCTCAGAAGTGCATACACACGCCTCAACGGCGCAATTGCAGTTGTACTGCGGAGCAATTGTGCGCGAAGGACTTGCTCAAGGTCTCTGCACAATGACTTCCCGGACGCGATGCGATGAGGGTCAAACCCGCTCGTTAAGTGCACACTGAACGTTACGGGCTGACTGCTCTAACTGATCGGCCACTGTGTAGAGCCTACTACTATTGCACAGAAAGCAGCATAATTTATTCAGAGATTATGTAGATGTTTACAAGGCTAGATTTGTTTGTGATACAACAATGTTAGATGCAATTCTCTGAACTACTGAAGAAATTTTCTATTAATTTATTATACTACCGGTTATTTATAGATTTTTATTTTACTTTGATAAATGTGCCATTCCATTACCACTTTATTAGTCTGATCTGTTTTGATACTAATTTGATTTCATTGTTAAGTTTTTCTATGAAAAATGTTCTGCATTATATTACTTTTGTGGCTTGTTATTATTATTGCCAATTGTTAAATTGATCATAATTAATTTATGGTCTTTATTATCGGTTTTTACCAATTGTTATGATTGTTTCTATGTTTTTATATATTACTGTTTGAGTTTAATACTTAATAATCAAATTATTATTGTGTGGTTTTCATTTGTCACATTATTGATTTTTTACGTGTCTGTGTAGACTTCTTCTTCCAAAATAATACAATTAGGTAAGTCATTAATTAAGGGATCATTGATATGAACCTTATTTAAGGCTGGAAGAACGTAAGAGGTGAATTGTATAGCAGGCTATGGTTGCCTTCTCTGCATCGTTGGCTGACATCTATTCGCCTTCTCCTCATGAATGCCATTAAAACTCAATTCATCTGGTTGGGGGGTTGAAAGCGACTGGCGGGTGTTGATGAGTATCTTTCCGCATGTCACCTTTCTTGACTCTGTCCGATAATTAGGGATAATTCTAGACCTATAGAACTCGACTGATCAGCTTTCTCTGCATAACGATGAGCTTTTGCCCATAGCTGTTGCTACAAGCTTCGTCAGCTGCGGACAGTTTCTCGTTCCCTATCTCATGACGCTGGTGCTACCCTAGTTCATGCCTTTGTCACCATTGCTGTTCGGTTCTGGTGTACCTCTTGCTTCACGGTCAGTTCTTATCGGATTTCAGACGCTATACAAATTTATTTAATGTATGAATGATTAAAGGTTACGTTTAGATTCGCTAGGTGTCAACACTGATTTCAGATTTGCTAATTAATTGAGTAGGACTAATTTTATTTCTTATCAGACTACTAATTGCCATGTTCTGTGTCGTGTAAGCTCCAACTTCTAAAGCGCCACTCGAAAGCTAAGCATAGGACACCAGCTTTTTCGCGAGCGCTGCGTAGAATGAGAAGGTTGTCAAAATGGTAGTCCATCAATTGGTGGTCTAGGACTCTAGATAGGCCCACGGTTGCCAGAGGGGCTGAGCAGAGTAGCTGTTACTGCTAGCTAAACTGTGAGAGTGGAAAGGCCGAGGATCGGGTGAGTCAGGGTGTGAGATCTTCCAAAGATGACACTTCAGACTTGAGTGGAATGCTCTATGGGTGAGGGATTGAGAAGTTTGAGGCAGACGTTTGGTGGGTGATTGGTTGAATGACACTGCAAGAGAGTGGGAGGAGTTGCTTGCAGTAGGCTTTAACATAAAGCTCAGAAGGATCAGGCCTGAACCGAGCGCTGATATGTTATGTCTCGACCGGTTTCTTCACTCTGCTGTGCGTCTCATTGGGCGCTTTTCTAAAAACACGCCTCAATTTACCCTTCCATTTGAATCACACTCCCTTTAGAGATGCGTCTGCTGCCAAAGCGTAGTGCACCTCTGTTTTACAAGTTGCTGAGTTGTATCGTCGCGGCAGGGCTAGGCTAGCCTCCGAGTAGACCTCTTGACTCTTGAGGGGCGCTATGTAAATGTTAAATGAATGAATGCATAGATGATGGAATACATATGCCAATATAAATTTTAGCCATCTTCTGACCTCGCTCGATTCTATTTAGGCGCCAAGGGATCATGCACTTGTGAATAAATGTTTATTTCTATGTTTTGTGGCGCCACCTGCAGTCCGTTTACTTGATTCGATTTGCTAATATCAGAAGCCAAGAGTGAATTTCGTTGGTGGACTCCGAGGACTGACTTTTTAAAGAGACCACCGAATCGTTGCATCCATGTCGTTCTTCGTTCGACTGATACTTCGTTTGGTTTTCGTTGAATTTTAGCGGCGTTTCTGTTGCGCTGAAGGCGATCAGCTGCTGGAGAGAGCGATCGAGCGAGAGAGGCGGAGCGACAGACGGAGAGACGCAGAAACAGAGGGCGATCCGTAAACATACATCCGGGGTTTTAACACACTAAGATGGCCACGGTGTCGTCGAATAATGCGAGTTCATTCGAGTTAATGGCGAAGAACTTTATTAACAAGACATGTCCTAGCGATCCGATCAAGTCACTTTACCAAATGGTCAACGAGGACGACACTCCTCTTCCGAGACACTGGAATCCTAAGGATAGGTTCAGCTATCTAGGACTGGCCTCAAATAACCTCAGAGTTCTCTACAAAGGTTTGTGTAGTGTTGATTTGGATTTTTAGTAAAAGGTTGATTCGTCATGAAAAGGCGGTAGGCTGTTTTTAAAGTCTTTGTGACCGATGTAGTAGCGTGACTTATATAAAACTTATTTTGTTTTCTTTAAGTTTCGGGGTGAGTTGTTGCTCTTGAAAACAATGACGCACACAGTAACTGCGCCAGTCTTTTGTTGTGTTGTTTCTTTTGGCTGTCACAATAAAACTGCTGACTAACCTAAAATGTGTCACAATTCCATCAATGCAATCCTCAGACAAGCTGATTGTCATCCAGATGTGTGTGTATATTAAGTAATCACTCTTAGTATTTGACTGAGCTAAGTTTATTATTGTTTGAGTGTTAGGACTTTGATCTTGGGTACAGAAAGAGCTTTCATAAAGTTTTGGCTGCCATCATGATGAGGCTCCTGTAGTGTGAGAGTAGTTTAGTGTGATGGGATAAAGTAGCATATTTGAAGTGAAGGTCTTGTAACTTAATAAGTTAAGGCTCTTGCGAAATAGTACACTAGTAAATGATAATGGTCTTTGTTGCATGTAACTTTTACACTTGTGCTCTATTTTCTCATGGTTGTACTTGAAATTATACTGCCCTCTCTTTGCTATATTATTTAAATTAAAGTTTAATTTAGCCCAGATGCTATTTTTTTCAATGTGAAAGAAGCTTTCTTAAAAATAGTAATTTTTGGAGTCACTTTTTGGATCTTCCAAGCTCCCATTGAATAAATTTGCATAGCAGTGCACTCCGTTATGTGAAAGAAGGTGAAATAGGCTTAGCATATCTGCAGATGAGTTGAGTATATGATAATTTAATGTGTATGTTCTAGACTTCATTATGGACTTCATACCCTGGAACTTTCTTCCAGTTCATGTTAATTGTAAACAGCATTTGTTGACCTCTGGGTCAAAGTTGATAGCTATGGCATTTCCTTAGGAGAAGAATGTTTCCTTGTTTTACTCTTCACTGTCTCCTAACTGCATAGATCCCTTCGGACTGATTCTCTCGAATGTTGACTGGACTTCTCATGTAGATTTTGATATATTTGCCATGGAGCAGGCATTTATGCCCTATTAAGATGGTGCATTATTACAATGGCGCATTACTACAGTTATACATTGTTGCATCATTACAATGGTGCATTATTACAATGGTGCTAAAAAATTTTTAAGCTTAGATTTCATTTTAAAATAAAATAAATAAATAAAATATAAGATGAGAGATAGGATTTCTTCTTTTGAATTACTCCCATTGTGGTCATTAATGCAAGAAAGGAAAGTGAGAGGAAGATGAGAGCAGACTGTTGTTTGTGACTCATCTTTAGTAAGAGCTGACCCATGGCTCAAAGCTAGGTCACATGACAGCTCTTTTTCTAGAGCTGTACCGATATCACTTTTTGCCGATACCGATTATTGCCGATTATTCATTTGCCGATACCCGATTATTTAGCCAATTATTTCATTCTGTTTCCCCAGATGTCCGGTTCCAAAAGATAGACCTACTGCTACTACGTATTGTTGTGATACAAGCAAATACTTGTTCCGTAGGAGACATATGCATGTAGTTGCAGAGTAATCCTAGGCAGGCAATACAGATTAGACACACCGCCTGCCGTCGAACTGTCCAGGGTAATTAATTATTCACAGACACCCATCTAGTCTCAGCCTGAAATGTTTTGGGGAGATCTGATTGGCAGCTAGCATGTATTCATTAGGCATGCCTCCACGATGTACATTCATTGGTTTCTCTGTTGAATTGTTCATCCGTTCCTTGACTTGAATTGGTCAGCCATTCCTTGGCCCATAAACTGGCACTATGACTCACTGTGCACAAGACCTATGTTGACACGTTCCCACAGTCTATACTAGCACACTGGGTGGCCTCACCACTGGTCTGAAGAAGTCATTGGATCGACGACACGACATGGAAGCGGATGAAATGCCGTCCTTCACAGACCCAGTAATGTGGCTGTTGTCATTTTGCTTTTATAGACTGAAAATAATATTATTAAATAAAAAATAATTTTTAATATCGGTGCCGATTATCTTGCCGATATCCAATATTGCTGATATCTCTACAATCGGCCCGATTAATCAGCCTGCCGATTAATCGGTACAGCTCTATCTTTTTCTCGTGTTAACATGTTTGAGTGCATTTGTTTTGGTCATTCCCAATAGGCTTCATGACCATATGCCTTGAGTTCTTGAGGTCACGTTCTATTCAGCTATCTTCAGCCGGGATTGGGTCAGGAGCTATATAAATCTTTGAAATGAATGAGTGAAATGAATTCATGCCTTGTACAGGTGACATGACTACAAAAACTTCTGTAGGCTTATGATTTAGCTAAGTGAGGTCTCAAACTGACCCACCATATCCCAAAAATGGTTGGTGGCTGTCGAGCATTCATAGTGCATGGACCAGGTTTTGACTTGGATGTTCCGAGAACCAGGCCAGCTGTTTGCTGGAGGGATTGCTTTGATGGCCTGGTGCCCAGTAATGTTTTGGCTATTTAGATCTGCTTTCATGTTACTGCCCTAGCTAAATCCTGCCAGTGGCCAAGTTTGCACTTAAATGCACCTGTCACTGTTGCACCTGTTGCCATTTTGCCTTGTGACTGTGACTGATTTTGGGCTGTCTCCATGACTGTTGCTCATTTACGGAGACTGTCCTGATTTACCTACCATCCAGGAAGTCAAGTCTTCCTGATGGCATTATTTAGAAACTCTACACCATTTGTCAACATTTTGTAATGGATTGTCTGCCTGTGTTGTGTGAATTTGACACCAAATAGTTGGCTGTCGCTCATGGTCTGCGTGATCAGTCGGTCAGGGCCACAAGACCTAGAATGGGTTGCTGGAACCCCTGTCCTTATTTGTTCTGCCTATTCTGGATGCTCTGATTCCATTGCTGCAGACACAGATGTTACCTCTTGAGTTTTTTCCATCTTCCGACCACAGACCCTGGTCCTAGTTTACTTAAGCATTTGGGTGCCACATGTAGAGTCTGCAAACGTTTTGTTTACAAGTGCTGGATGATGGATTCTCGTTTCTGATAGCCAAAACCAAGTTCAATCTTATAGCTGAAGTTAAACTCACACATCAGTTATCACATTATAACAGGGTTCATTTTATCATGAAGTAATTTTCTAAGGCTGAACTAAATCAAGAACTCACACCTCCAAACTAAAGTGAACTTTCTTGATATTTGAAATTTGAAGTGAATATTTATTTATATAGTGGCACTCAAAAGCATAATAACTCAGAGGTGACTCTCTCTGCCCTAGGACCGATGATGTTAGATGCCAGAATTAGGATTACATTAGTTCGCAAACAATGGACAGTTAATTAGATGAGTCGTTTATGATATTGCTGCTGTTATTACAACAGCTATTGAAATTCGTTCTGTTTGACTGTCATCCTCTCTCACAGTAGCACTTTTTAGTGTATTTATATCTTGAGTTAAAGCTTGATTGTCTTCATGATATAGATCTATGGTTGCTGCTGGCAGACCATAATTACTCGGGTGGCTAACTAACTATCTCACCAAACTAAACCATATGTACAGAACTATCTGAAAACTTTAGATAATAGAATTTTTCATGAAGGGATCGAGTTGTATTATGGTATCAAAGTTCTGCTCTTTTTCAAATGTTTCTTTCAATTTTCTGCATAGAAGTGTTTGCTGGGGTGTGTTTGACTCTGTGTAGTAAGGAGGGTGTGTCCTACACAGATTAGGTCAGTCCATTTTGCAGCTGAGGGGTGGGTGGGATGGCAGAGGAGGTTCAGGTTCATCTTGGTTGCACAACCTAGGACCTGTTGTCCTGGGCGTGTTTGTGTGTGTCTGTGTGTGCGTGTGTGTGTATGTGTGTGTGTGGGCATCCACCTTTCACCTACTTACATTTTAGTTTCTGTCTCCTAATCGAATTTGATCTAATCTCCGTTTTGTTTTTTGGCAATCTCAATCAGAAATCTTCTGTTCTGCTCCACTCTCTGCACCATTGTTCTAGACTGGAATGTTTTAGTCACTGTCCAAAATCCCATGATGTTAACACGGTGTATTTGCCCATACATTCATGCATACATACAGGGCACTATATATATTTTTTATATTCTTGTAGGGTCTGGGAAGAATCACAAGGATGCGGCCAGTGTACGTGCCACCCACCCGATCCCTGGCGCTTGTGGCATCTACTACTTTGAAGTCAAAGTCATCAGCAAAGGAAGAGACGGGCAAGTTATACGATACGATACAATTTCCTTCTTATTATTACTTCAGAAGGATGTATGTGTGATTGTTTGTGTGCACCTTTGCCGGTGTCTGCTGTTTACTGCTGGTTGTGTTGTGCATTCTACCTCTGAACAGAATTTGTTGCTTGGACTTTTCGTTGGCTTAGGTTGGTAACTCTGGAAATTATGGCAATTTCAGGCTTAGGTCACCAGATCTCATGACTCACTCTGTACCAACTCTTGATGCAGCCATGGGCTTAAGCACTTGTTGATATCAGCTGAATGTCAAACTTCTGGTCAGTGGTTGGGTGTGTGTGGGTCTGGTCTGTCTTGTTGACAGTGTGACTTTGCAGTTATTAGTATTCTGTATTTCACCAAATAAGGTTGTGCTGCATTCCAGCAGAATGGGACTCTTCCCTTATAATTTTATTGTTGTATTTCTGAACTTCAAATTATGCTGATGTTAACTAAGCACTGTTCATTTTGAATTTCATTGGGAGAATTCCTGACGTTCGCATCTTGAATTTGAGTAAACCCAGGAGCTGAAACTGCTGTTCCTTTCGAGTTTCACCTTTAGACTTTAGAATTTGATGCAGTTAAATTGGACAACCATACAAGCAAAGGAATACAGTTCCCTTTGGGTGACCTGGCAATATCCTGCTTGCAATATGAGTGACTCATTATGCATTCTGGATTTACGTAGTCCTTACAGAACTGCAATTGTTATACTAGAAGAACTGAACGAACGTCCTTTTACATTTCATAACTTTATTTACCATCAGGACTCTTTTAAATGTTTTGAATCTGATTGCAACCATAAGCTCTTCTTTCAGTTCTGACTGAATTGTGTTTGAATGTCTTCGTATTGGAGATGGTTAAGCAATCGATAAGATTCTGTTCGATTAGACAAACAACTGATTCTAACTGATTGGCTAGATTTTGAAGAGTCAAATTCTAATCAATTAGCCAATTTCTTTAGCTAAATATTATCAATTAGAAACTGAGCTAATTGATTAATTACTTCGTCAAAGTTTGGATAATTGTAATTCTTAAATTGGTTAGCTACACGATTATTCTCAATACATTAAAAAATGCAGAACAGAAACATTCTGTTTACTTGAAGTTCTCAAGGATGGTTCTAATAGTTTCACTTATTCTCATTATGTTAAGAAATGTGTAGCAAAACATTCTGTGTGATATTAACAGGAGTTTTCCTCTGTTTTTTTCTAGATACATGGGAATTGGTCTATCTGCCTTTTCGGTCAACTTGAACAGGCTTCCAGGTACTATTGAGGAGCATTCCTTAAACATTCTTCAAGGCTTTCAATGAAGAAGGACTTGCATTCTTAACAGCTTGATGTAATCTGTCTGGCACTGATTTCGATCAATACTAAAGACTCTACCTACACAGACACTTTGTGTTATTTTGTGCACTAAGAATTTTAGAATAAGCCGCATACTGTTTACTAATTAGTCTGCTATATCTAGACCTATACTGTGTACTTGACCAATCGTGATGTAACAGTATGAAGTGCTCTTCTGCCTATTTTTCAATGCAGATTGTATGGGTTCGATCCTCCTCCTCCTCTTCTCCCCACCCCCGAGATGGTTACTCTATAGAGACCTAAATCAAGTCCTTCACTTGCAATTGCTTAGTGCCATCGATCTGTGCTTGGTCACTGGATAGTGGAGCCAAATTAAATGCATAATTATAATAACATTGAGTTTTCAGGTAGATTTGTTGTGTTTAGATTGAAGATGTGAATGAGTGAAATCTTCTATAATACTATTATCACGTTATGGAATGTATTAGTCAATGGTTGGCACCACGGCACTGTCCAATCTGAGGTTGTCTGTTGAAGGTTATGACCAAGGTCGCTGCTAAGTTGTTTCGTTCTATGCTTTTAGGCTGGGATAAGAATTCCTACGGTTACCATGGGGACGATGGGAATTCCTTCTGCTGTTCCGGGACCGGTCAACCGTATGGGCCGACGTTTACGACCGGAGATATTATCGGTTGCTGCGTAAACCTAATCGACGGGTCCTGCTTCTACACAAAGAACGGAGTCAACCTCGGTAAATACTGGAACAGCCTGAAATTATCTCTGAAGAAATGTTAAATACCTAAAACTCAGTCTGGACAGATTCTGATGTGGGTCTCTTTGGACGTTCAATCAAATCAATTTTGTTGTTTGCCACAGAGATCAGAATAATAGCAAAATTATGTTCAATTGTAACATTGTTACTTGAGTCAGTGTTTACATTTTTTAAACTGAAATTATGGAGGATGTAGGCTCGCTTAAATCAGTCTGGAAAACTTGTAGTTTAATTTAAAGGGAATTCTAATGAAATCGTGCATTTAGCGTCATATGGACTAGTTTGGAAAGTACTCTGAAGAGTTTGATGTGAAGTGATGCTTTACTAAGGTTCAACTACAGTTAAATGTTAGGCTCAATTACAATTTTAGATGCTGTGACAGTTTAGTTTGCTTGTGCTGTAAGCTCTTTGGGACTAGGCAGCTTCAGCTAAGTTGCAGATTAAACACTTCTATGAGACTAAAATATATGTGTCATTGGTTGTATATTGTGACTTGTGATGCTGGTGTTGTGGAAGATGTTTATAGAAGTGTTGTGAATTCTCTTTTCAGGAATAGCTTTCCGAGATCTTCCAGTAAGTATTCGCATTTTGTTACAGTGTTGATCTGGTCTCCTAAGTAGATCACTCATTGCTGTCAGTTTGCATATATGTGTGGGTGAACGAGTGTATGGTATATAAGTCTGATATATGTATATGTGCGTATCTCAACACTTTCAACAGTCAAATGCGTACTACAGGTGACTGGGATATCATTCTTAAAACATTAACAACCTCATAAAGGTATCCTGTTATGTATAAATTTTCAGTAGAAAACTTGAGATTGTTTCGTCTTGTGCCAGCAGTATTGTCTGTTTTATTAAACTGTATGTCTGTATGTATGTGGGTGTCGGAATATTTATGTTGGGTGTTTATGACTCGATGGTTCTTCAGTGCCTGTTTTGGATAGATTTTACAAGGACATACGTAATGTGAATATATATTCTGTTGTGATGCTGCCCTATCGTGTTACTCTACTTTACCTGGCTGCTTAATCTGTGCAGTGTTGTCTATTGCAGCCCAATCTCTACCCAACCGTTGGCCTTCAGACCCCAGGAGAGATCATCGAAGCCAACTTCGGTCAGAGTCCGTTCGTCTTCAATATCGGTGACTACGTCAAAGTGAGATTGCATCGACCATCCATTCTTACTCGTTAAATAGTTATAAAACTGACGTGAAAACAGGGTAATGTAATCGTAACATTTAAGATAAGTGTCTCAGAGCCATTAGGAGATCGTTGTCTTTCAGAGTGTGCATGCCTTTGTTTGTACATGCATCGATTATTGTAATTCACTTCTAATTGCACTCCCTGAGGGTCATCTGTCCCCTGTGCAATCTGTCTTAAATGCTATCTACACGCTGATTGCTTATTTTCCGTGATACTCTTAACTCTCCATTTGCATCTTGTGGTTTTAAACACTAGCGTTAAAACATGAGACCATATATCTGCTCAATGCTCATTGTCCTATTTGCCCATACAACTACTAAACAGAATCATGCCTTCTCAGTGGTTGGCTCCTCGCTCTGGCACACGCTCCCATTGGCGTTGCGGTTGTCCCCAAGGGTCCACTCAGACTCATGTTATACTTGCCTTAAAACTGTTCTTTTTAGCCTGGTGGGGTAGTGCCTTGAAGAGGCGCTATGTAATGAACGAACGAATGAATGAATATCTGTCAGATTTTGTGTGCATTTACTATCCAGTATCTTTTCCAGCAGTGATCATGATTTCATAAATCAATTTAATGTTTAATGTCTCATTCTGTTTGCATTTGTGTGTGCTGTGTTTAGGAATGGGAGACAAAAACCAAACTGAAGATTGAAAACTTTCCAATTCCAAATGCCAAAGGAGAATGGCAGGTGGCACTGCAGAAGTAAGTTGTCATCGCGTTGAAGTTCACTGTTGATTAAAAATGGATGTTTAACAGTTCAAGTTGTAAGTGCTCAAGTTGAACCAGAATTGTGTTGCTCTATTTTTAAACTGTTTCACATGTCTGGGTTGAAGTTCACATTCTTTATAACATTTTCCTCCTGTCACATGACTTTCTCCTATTTGCCAAAGACGATACAAACTTTGTCCCGCATGTACTATATTATCTTATCAAATAGAATGACCCTCATCATCCAGCCCAATTTTATTTTATACAATATGACTATTTTGCATCATAATATTTAACTTTCAAACATCAATTGCTAATCAAAGTATCTTGTAACATGGTTGCATGGTGACAACCTTGTATTACTAATAAGCTCAGATCATCATCAATTGAGGACAGTTAGAAATTCTGCATGAGACATAAGATTGTTTCTTCTGATCATAACATTAGTTGTAGTTTGGTCTATTAACACATTGACCGCGGGAACATTTTTTACCCTGGCGCAACGCCATATAAGAAATTATCGGCATTGTGAAGAAATTGTGTAAAGCACTAATTACTGACAAAAATAATGTAAAGAACATGAAATGCAAAGAACTTGTTCAACACTCCAACTCTATGGCAATCTGGCCAGAAGTCTGGATGTGAATGGTAATTCTCAAAAACATGGAATCAAGCATGGCTCGCAATGTAACGACTGTCTTTCCGCTGTCCACGTTTGTAGGCTTGTAGCATACGATGCATCCGCTAGTTGGTATCTGCTTGTGTGCAGATGGTGGTAGGATGTCCATATTGGGAACAAAATTACTCTGGATTTGCTCCCAAACACAAGTGACTGATGTAGTTGTCACAGAAGTATCTAACACATCAGGCTGTGATTCGTTGGCTGAGCTACATGCATGTAGGCCTACCTACTAGGCCTAGGTTGCTTGACTTTCAGTGTCACTTACCGGTTCAATGTCGTTTAATTCCTTATCACTATCTCGATCACTATCCTCTTCAAAATAATCATTGTCTGATAAATCAATTTCTTTCAGAACCTCCGAAACATGTGTATCTTTTCCTCGATGCTATAAGTAGCATGCGGTCAGAACTGTGACATACACAGTGACGTAAGACAGGGCATAAATTATTTGCAATATAAACTAAAAAAATACATGATTATACACCAGATAACAACACACGCCATAGTATTAACGGAGACGCAGCAGAGTTTGTTGCCTGGACACTGATTAGGCCATTATATAGATATCTAATGGTCATATATGCACACAGAAACGCTAAAATAATTACCTATGTATACGGCATACTCGTTCAAAGTGTTAAGACTGTGGCTTTCAACTTCATGAATGTTGGAAGAGTTATGTCAGAGAAACGAAGAGAAGTGTTGAACTTAACTTTGGGGGCAGAGAATTGGCTAAGCAGCTGATTGAACACTCTTTGTAACTTAATTACTTAACTCAGTTTAACAGTCTTTAACCCAGTCCTCTTCTGCAGGGGAGTCCTCTGCTTTGGGGAGGTTCAAAAACAATTGGAAGCTATGCTTTGTCTTAACTTGAGACAATACTAGATTTGTTGTAGGTCAGGAGAGCATATGATGCACATTAGGCAGATGGTGGACAACCACTGACTGATAATTCTATTGCTTATTTTGTATTTAAATTTGTTTTCTTTTAGAATCGTAATAACATATCTGATCCACCACGGCTACTACGCAACGGCCAAAGCATTTGCCGACAGCACAAGACAACAGTTTGACGAAGACAAAACTTCAATTCAGAACAGACAGAGTGCGTGTTTCTTGCTTCATTTCGTTGTCTCCAGAGGCAGATAAGACCCCTTGGGGGATATTCGTGTTGTGCTTTAGTTCTTTTCGTTGGAAATATCTAATCTTTAGCTTAATACGGAGATGTTTGGACGGGTCTAGGTGATTTCCCCCCCCCCGGGCATTTCCCCCCGGAATTCCCCCCGGGGCATTTCCCCCCAGGACAATTCCCCCAGACATTTCCCCCCATATGTAAGTCACATTTTCATATATTCTATACCAAAAAACATTACTGTTAGTTTTATTTCGGTCACAAATAAAATAAACAATAGTATAAAAACGTGCTATAAAGTGTAAAATTAGCAGTAAATAAGCTGTACCTACTCGAATTTATAGCAAAGGTTTCTAGTGTTACGCTTAAGTTCGGTGTATAAGCTGCACAAAGAAATACTGTGTTCACAGACTAATGTTAAAAGCAATTGCTTTCAAGTAGTCTTTGAGACCACGGTTATCGAAGTCTGCAACGATATTTGCGATTCTCGAAGAACAGTCTTTGTATTTCTTCTTTGGTTGCTGTGTCAAATGTCCGCCAAAGAGCTGGTTCAAGGCGACGTTGTTCAGACTCTGCTCATGCTTAAGGATGTGACAGAATCTCTAGATATATGGGTGATGACAAGTGATGGCAGACTGCATCTTTCGATTCCAGCCCTCTACAGCATTGTTTGTACATGGCAAGTCATTGGTGACGCGCGAGTGCACATTCCAAAGGTTTTTGTCGAACACTGGAATTGCTCGACGATTACGCCGAAGACGACCGATGTAATTATCTTCGAAGTAATCGACGACAGCAGAGATTTCTTCAGGCAGTTAGTCCTGAAGTGATTCGAATGCTTCGAGAACCTTATCCATTGGCACGAATGCTAATGCAGGAATCATTCGAATTGACAGTGACAAGTCTGCGTCATTCTGGTATCTCTCCTGCAGTCCAACGGCTTGAACTTTTCTGAAGATATTTTGAGCCAGATGGAAGAAGCATCCATGTATTGCTACGTCGGTAAAGCTTTCAGTAGCAGCATTAATGGAAGCTTTTTCGAAGTCCATTGTAATCGTTCGAGGATGCACTTGAGGTTGTAGCACTTTAATTTCATTAAACAGGCGACGATAAGTATCTTGTGTTTTGTTCGGAAGCAGAATGTACAAACATGGAACAATCGATTCGAACACAAGAACTTGTATTGTGTACAGCTGAAAAAACAGCTCAGGAACCACCTTAAACGTTCCATCCATGAACCAATGTCCGAATCTTTGAGCAATGTTAGCGTACGTTCTGTTCCGAATAAGAGGAATCTGTTAAGATCGTCGCAGCCACTGTTGTAGAGGAGAAACTTTTCCCCATCAAGTAAACGCTGGTATTCGTCAGGAATTTCAAGTGTGCGGTCGGTTGGAAGAGGATGAACGGCATTACTGACCTGCTTCACTCTTCTTACAGATCGTCGCAAATCTCGTATGAGGATCATCTGAACAGCAGCTTGCTCGCTGAGTTGCTGCAATTCTTGACCCAGAATTTGTTGAGGGGTTTCTTCTGTTTCCTCGGCCTTTCGTTTGATACTTGCCCAGGCCTTAAGCACCTCTACATGAACTGAATCAGCTGCAGGCATGTGTTCATGCATGTAACCAACAACTGAGAGATCTTCAGATAATTTGACCTTTGCTTTACACTCACTTAAATTTGTGCCTGCATCTCTGCGACGTTCGCACTCGTAACTAATCACATTATTCGCTAATTTTTTTTGTTTAACATAAACAAATCCATTCAAAATAACTTTGTTTTTTCCACGTATACTAGCTACAGTTTCCAACTCCATCTCGACGGTTTTTTCGCAACTGCTTCTTTAACAAATTCGTGGCACATTATATAGCATTAAATAGCAACAAATTGTGCAAACATCTACACTTTATTAAACATTTACTTTAGGCATCAAAGTGAGTGAACATCAATTAATTGATACTCAAAGCATGTCAGATTACACAGTAAATAAACAGTCTACCAATGTCCAACACCAATCGCTCTGACAAAGAATTGAATGCTTTGAGTCAATAAATTAAGACTCCATTAATTAAGACTCGAAGCATGTTAGATTAAACAGTCTACCATTCTTTCTAACAAAGTGACTGCTTCTGTAACATATTTAGTAAACATCACTTTATTAATTAATTAGGTAGTGATCAAAGGGGGAAATCTCCGGGGGGGAAATCTCCAGGGGGGAAATCTCCGGGGGGGAAATGACCTGATCCCGTTTGGACTCTGTCACGACAATTTCTTCATGGACAATTGGTTCACTATCAAGATGATAGGAATTCGGTTTTAATGGAAGCGGGCTAGATAAAAAATTGTACTTCACAAGAAGCTGGATAGGTAAAAAGAATTCTCAAGCGTAACTCTCTTCATAATCCAGCTTCTATTTTGACAGAATTATTTTCATCACATCCAGCTTCTATTCAAGTTTTATTCTTTTCATCACATACAGCTTCTACTTATGCAAAACTCTTTTCATCAATCCAGCTTCTATTTAGACAGAATTCTTTGATCGCAGTCGTGAACCAATTGTCGGTGAACCAACTGTTGTGGATCCGTTCGTGCTGGCCTGCAAGATATTGCTCTAGAATGATCTTCTGTTGAATGTAGTGTGATTCAAGAGTTGCTTGGTTGTGTTGGACTTGTGGAAACTATTTCGCATAACACGGAGTGCATCAAAGAAGTTAAAAAGCTGTCCAGCGCATCTAACTATTTGAGATGCTTGTTTGATATTGTATGATCATTTTCTTTTTATGTCTTTGCCTAACAATGCCTTTCTATATTCTATATTCTTATTTGAATGAACAGCTGTAATGGTGTTCATTAAATGTCAGGACCCTTCTTCTTCTCTGAATGCATGTCTCTGTGTATGTACATGCAATTATATAGACACTCAATTTAGCCATTGTCAGATACTTTGATGACAGTTGCCCTCAGAGGCAGCATGACCATGGGGTTGAAGGGATTTTACGATGACATGATCGCGGTAAGTCCTGCCTCAACAGGATTTTCCTAAAACAGAACGTCTGTCTCTGTTTTTATTGCTGCAGATATCCAGAGACTGATCCTGTCCGGTCACATCGGCGAGGCAATCCAGACGACCGAGCGACTGTACCCAGGGCTACTGGAGCACAACAGAAACCTTCTGTTCACGCTGAAATGCCGCCAGTTCATCGAAATGGTAAACGGGACCGATGTCACCGACCCTTCAAAGTCCTCCTCTCTGTTCCACGGCCGGGTATCCTCCAGCCCGGGTCCCACGGGGGGCACGAGCCCCTGCGTCAGCCCCGCGCACTCCTCCTCGGGGTACCACCATCACCCGCAGCTGCAGACGGGGCATCAGGACACCAGCTCAAGTCATGTGATCTTACCGAAGAACAATAGTCACTCACCGAACCGGACTCCGGCCGCAGATGGAATGCAGCCGTCGGAGGAAACAATGAACTCGGCCAATCTCGCGATGAATGGAGCCGGAGGACGGCTCGATCACCGGACTGCGACGACTTCTACGAGGCGATCGAACGAGTCGGACGACGAGATGGACGTGACTGAGATCGAGGAATCGATCGGTGTTAACGGCTCGCTGAACGGGACTTATCTTAACGGGCAGAGTCATTTCGACACACGAGACGCTCCACTGGGAGATGGCAGGGGTAAAGGTCATGCTGTGTGTCACTGATGTTGATTGTCTCTGGATCATTTTGTGGCTTTTTCAGATTAAGATGTGACTGCTGAAAGAGCAGAAATGAGTTTTAGAATAGGGTGTAGGTTAAATCAGAGGTTTCCAAACTGGGGTGCATGGTTGGACTATGTGTCATTTCAGAGGTGCTACAAAGAGGGATTGTATGAATTATAAGAATGCATTGATGATACATTTTAAATTGTTGAGCTGTCATAAATTAAATATGGGTAAGACCTTACAATTAGAGGTTTATATTCATGTTCCATTGTAGGCCTAAGGCTTGTAAGCAGAAGTTTCTGCAGTGGTTCAAAAAGTAGCAATTTCATGTTTGTGCTGGAAAATGTCAAGTTATTTTTATAAAGGATGCGAATATTCAATGGTCAAACCTTTCTCATGGGCTTGGAGCAGCAGAGAAATGATTGGGAACCCATGCGTTAAATAGTCCGTTATGGACTAAGTGGATTTTCCAGTCGACGTTTCATGACAAGACGGCGTTGATGATGTGTTCGTCGAAAAGTCTTTGTCAGGCTAAATTACTGAAAAGATTTATTGATTAGTTGAGGCACGTTCCAGTGTCGTACACAATTCCACACAGGCAAGCAGAGTTCAAATGGTTGATCTGAATAGAAGATGCCCCATCCCCTTTCGTAAGCCTTTGAGCTGGCTTTAGTCAAAGGTCACGGATGGAGAGCCATCTATGTCAAATGGTGTCATCGAAATGTTCCTGACATTGTTGTAACATTATGTTGTTGAAACAGGAGGAGACGTGATGGACCATAGGGTGCTGTCGTCGTCATCAGTGCGACCGATCTATGCAGAGACCCATGCAGCCATAGAACGCATCCTCCAGTTTGGCCGAGACCTGCACGCGATGGGCGAACAGATGAAGAGGGAGTTCGGCGAAAATGAAGCCAACAACAAAGCACTGAAGGTTGGTCCGACCCCACTGACCTCTCTGTCCAGTCATGTATGGAGTTGGTTCTTCAGTGTGGTTGAATCAGAAGATTCATTACTACTGGTACTATTGTCCCTTAAGTATGGATTTCACTGTTGGATAATCAGAGACGGACGGGGAAGCAGCGGATTGGCTGTTATTGTGGTCTTTCTGTGTATTTCTGGGCTTCAGATGTGATGGTGGTTGCCCTAAATGTTAAACCTCATCCCTGTACATCATCCTCCAGTATCACCAACACACCTTTCAGGACAGAGCATCCTCAATCTACCCATTTTGAAAGAAATTGAAACTACATAATGGCAAACTCTCAGTGCAATAGCTTAACACTGAATGTTTCCCCAGGTCAACTGCTCTGGACCAAGCAGTGTGAGTGGCAAATATATCTCGGTGAAATGAAGATTATGACTCTGAGGTAACGTAGGGTAAATTGTTTCTTGTCTATGTCATACCCTTAGCAACCGGGACCTGTTAGGAGGATACACAGATCCTGCAGGGTGAATTTGTTTCTGCGTGAAGCTATATATAATAGCAGAAGACAAATTCATCTGTGTTGACAATGGTGCTTAAAGGTGATAGGTTTGGATTGACAGATCATGTTGTTGAGCCATGCATAAGGCATTTCTCGTTTCTTTTAGAACAGTGGTTCCCAACCTTTTTCGACTTAAAGGCCACTTTATTTAGTCGGAGACTTGATGGGCCACAACTATACATGTAGGTATATTTGGCCATAGACCAAAGAACCTAGTGGCGCTCAGGCAAGAAAGAATACTTAAGTATTAGCGGCTGCTTGCTGGCATAGACTAACTTCGTGACTTGAGATGTCCTTAAAGCATATATAATTGTTAAAACTTAACTACAATGTTGCTTGTAAAGGTCAACAAAATCTAATAATTTATAATAGAAAATAATTATTATGTCAGATATTCATTTTTTCATCTGTAGTTTTATATCTCTTGATAGGTCAAGGGCCACTTCTTGAGGCCTGGCAGGTCACTCTTGGCCTGTGGGCCACAGGTTAGGAATCGCTGTATTAGAGTAATTATACATTACTGTTTTATTGTTTGCTTTCATTGAGCTTGTATCTTTTTTATTTAATGAGTGTAAAAGACGTTTTAGTGATCATTGTCTTATTTTGAGTTATGCTTCTGGATGTTTGTGAATTCTTCTGGCGGTGTTGAATGCCGTTTATCGTGTCCTTTCTTACTGCAGGATGCTTTCAGTTTGCTGGCCTACTCCGATCCTTGGAACAGCCCCGTGGGACACCAACTGAATCCAATTCAAAGGGAACCTGTCTGCACAGCTCTTAACAGCGCAATCTTAGGTATTCGAGGATGTAATTTTTTCAGATTGACTGAGGTTCAGCTACATATTGTATGAGTGGATGTTTAATAATGTAATCAAACATTTATATTGCACCCCTTCAAGATATCTACTCATAGTCACTCTCTGCGTTACCATATATGATGTTGAATGTCATTGCTAACAAATATTTTTATGCTCTTTGATTTTTAATTGGAGGTGCTCATATGTCCGCTTGTATTCTTATGGTCTATCATTTCCTGTGGAGCTTTCGAACTGGGAGCGCCTCTGATTAGGTTGTATTGGGAGAGGCGCTATAGAAATATGTAAATAAAAAATAAATACGTTTGTGATACATACATACATACATATGTACATACATACATGTACATACGTACATAAGCTATGTTCATACCTATGTGTAATGTACAGGTGTTTAATCTGTATTACATTGAATTGCCCTCAGGGTGACAATGCACTTGCTATTCATGTTCATAGTTCTTCTGACTTGACTGTGGTTGTGCAATCCATACCATTGATCGTATGTGTTTCCTTTTCAGACCTGCAGGGCTTTCCGAAGCAGCCTCCGCTTGAGGTCGCGATAACGCACGCCACACAGTGTTTAAAACTCATGTCTAAGACGGGCATCGGTTCGTGTGCCTTTGCCAGCATCTCGGACACCCTACGCTAGGAGAGCGAGTGCGTGCGTGCGTCGTTGTGTGGTTTCTGATGTTGACTGGAGAATTAATTACTCTGGAGAAACTCTGTGTGCCTCATAGATGATTAAAAACTGGGCCCTTATGTACATGTTGCTGGTGCAAACAAATGCGGATCTCTGCACATCTCTCGTCCGGCCAGGGGTTGATGCGTAGGATATAATCCAAAACGTCAAAATTTCTCTTTGATCGTTTTACCATCTGCAGGTGGCCGTGGCGGCTCGGACGAGCGGTCGGCTCGCGGCAGATATGTTGTTTTTCTTTGCGAGCGACGACCATGATGTTTCGCATATTTGTTTTAAGACTGGCACCTTTTGGCATTGCTTGTTTACATGGTAATGAATGTAGGCAGTTGGAAGACTTCTTGGGGCTTCCCTCTTTTTGTTTGGAATAAAAATATGAATGTAAAATTATGTGCCAGTATTGAGATATTGTTGGTTTGGCTTTGGTAGGGTTTATGTGGCTACATTTGATTGCAATCTGTCCTCGACGGACCTTTGTTATGTCAGATGGGGGGGGGGTTAGGTCTGGGACGTGTGCTGTCAGGTGGTTTTCATTAACAGGTGAAGTCGTACAGCTATTCTTTTGGAGTGGCAAGTCATTATAGTATTCAGTTGTCTGCCTTGGATAGGTTCTCACACAACTAGAATCATCCAGTTAATAATGTCTAATTTTTCAGAGCTGAGTTTAGGATCCACACTGTTTGGCTGGAAAATTCATGCAACTGTTCCCTTCAAGCCTTGTTTTTCTTAAGTTCTGTGTCTGGAGCCAGTCCACATTTGGAATGACACCACCAGAATCGCCAGGTCATTGAAAGTCCTGGGATTTGTGTTCGATGAACTGGAAAATTCTCGGAACTCTTGTCTTTCTTCAGTTCCATCATACATGTTTGCAATGCTACAATTTTATGTGTCCATCAGCCATAATTAACTCTTTAATAACAAGCTGCTATTTGTTTGCCCAGTCACTTGTAGTAAATGCTTGTCATTAAAGTTTAAAGAGGCAAATTGTATGCATCTCTGAGATCACAATTAAAGAAGACATGATGACCGATTGGCTAAAGCTTTCTTGGCCATTGTGATGGTGAAGATTCAAACTATGCAATAGTATTAAATGAAAACCTGTGTTTATCAATGAAGGCAGATGATCCTTAAGCTTACAAGGAACTGATAATTATTGCCTTTTCAATCTGCAGTGGGAAGATCGACTGGCACGAACAGAGGCACGTTATGAATTGCCAAATTACACGACTGTTGCCTTTAAGAGTTTTTCTAGAGTTCACGAAGTATTGGCAACTCTCGAAAGTCACAAGACTCCGTCCCGTACTCGTTTTATTTTCCGTGCTTGTATCCTCCTTTTGTGCATTCTGCCAGCTGCTCCTTTGTTATTCGTTTGTCCGATGTTTCACGAAATGTGGTTTTGTTCGGTTTGCTGCATTTGTGAGGCACACGTTCAGTTGGCAGCTCTTTTATTTTCGGCGCGACGAGTGGAGCGATTCGATCCCTTAGGTAATAGTGACACGTGTTACAGAGAGTTACCGTATTCAGTGCACTGATTCGGTTTGTTGTTAATTTGAAAGTTTATTTGGTGGCGATAGATAAAGTTGGTTTGTCATGATTTTGTTGGGCGGTTTAGGATGAGAGTTAGTTTTAAGCAAGGAGGACATTTTGTTTGTTTTTCTATGAAATTAAGTGGCTTCTTTTAAAGGAAAACTGTTTGAGTTCCAGTGTTTAAATGCTTTAGGATTCTTGGATCGTTTGGCCAACATGCAATGCTTTCCACCTTGTGAGGAGCGTTTAAAAAGCAATCTCAGTTAGGCGAAAGACGTCTAGGTTGTGATGTGTTTACTTGCGGTTTCAATTGGCCTTGGTATCTTCTGAGCTTTTCACCAATTTGCACTCTGCACAGGTTACACTTAGTATGCCAGCTGTTGGCTGCTAATTTCCCTCTCGGAACTATTCATTTGAACCTCTTTTGTCTGTGTCAGTTGTATTTGATGTAAGATCGAATATCTCTTGTAAAGCTCAGAAAACATTAGTCCTGAAGCTGTCTCCTGTGTACAATGCTTTTCTGGTACATTAAATATAATACACGTTTTTTTGCTACACCTTTTAAAACATTAATGGATCTTTATAACCTGCAGAGACTGTTCTGAAAATACTATTATGGAAATTCTTGGGTGTTCTGGGCATTATTATTATTATTATTCTAAGATATGTCACTGGCTTGAATTTATAATGCCTCAAGGCTTGGGAATCTTTGGAGATTTTGTAGTATAATAGTTCATTCCTTTGATGGTGGTGACCTGCACCAATTTCTGCTGAGGGTGAAAATAGGTTGTAGGATGTTTCTGGTGCTTGTTTTGCACTGTACTGAAAGTGAATTTTATTTTCAACTGATTTTTCTTCATCCCTCAAACGTCTGAGTTTTATTATAATTGGATTTGTATATCTTCTTCTATTGTAACACACTCTGTTTTGGCAAAGATACAATTATGCAATTGGTGAAAAGCAGAGGGGGAGCCAGAGTCAGCATGTTTGGTCTGGTTAAACTCGATCAGTTTCCTGTCGCTTTGGGTATCCAAGGGTATCCAATAGGTTGGAGTTTGTCAATGAATTTTCATTACAAGGTATCTTATTAATTGATTTGGCAGAATATTGGCTTGGGCTGAACCCACCTCTGCAAATTGTGGGCAATTACCTTCTGAGCAAGTCCTGCATGTTGCATGGTATCTTGGCATCAGCAATTGATGTGTCATCAGTGGCGGCTGGTGCTATATAAATTATAATATCTTCGGAGTTTTTATAAATTATAAAATAGTCAAAGAATGGATTGTGATCATCATCTCTTCGTACACGTTAACATAAGATACTGGAAACAAAGATAAACCAATTCCTAATAATAAACCAATATTGCCAATTAATTTGGTAATATTGGGCTGGCAGGCAATTCTTTGCAATTGTAGAACAGTAGCTATTACTTGAATTGAAAGCCATTGCTTGTTAAAACTGAAAGTCTATAAAGACTCGTAAGTGAGTCTCTTTTACTCCCACAGACGCTGTTTCAATGCTGTGTCACGATTTGTTGAGTCTGGAATGAAATGCTTCAAAGCTTGTCGCTAGTGTGAGAAATGTGGTTTTCAAATGTTACAGCTAGCACTTTTCAGATTGACCTCTTTAAAGCACGGTTGACATTCTCCAAGACGACATCTTGGTTTCAATTTTACTGCTTGTTTTGTTGCACAGCGGACCCTGCTTTGGTCTCTTCTGCTTCCTCTTGTTATATTCTCCAGCAATATGTGTGATAGTTAAGCTACTCTTGGTTCCTCTTTTTTGCGCTGAACACTTGTAAAATCATTTATCCTTTGGGTGGGCAAAAGTTCAGGCACTATGAAATTCGTTAAGATTTGATTGATATACATGTGCTGGACAAAATACTTGTATTTAATAATAATAATAATAATAAATACGTTTGTAGTTATTCGTTAACTTTTTTCTGTAATTTTTTAATCTCCAGTTGGCATAATTGGCTCTTTTCGTCTCCAACAGGCATATGCAAAGGTATTACTGACAAGAATGGGAGTGTCAGTCTTGTTCAATTCAAAGTTTAAATACTCAACTCCAACAGCTATTCCCAATGGTTTCCAGAGGGGCAGAGTAGCTGTTGAGGCAGATGTCATTTACAAGGATAGTTTAGGCAGAGAATTGGATGAGTGAAGGCATTGGTTCTCGAAGAGATGATACTTCAATTTTGAGTGGAAAGCCCTTGGTGTGATAGAGGAATGTGGGTAAGATGATGGAGGGTAATTGGGAATGAGAAAGACAATGATTGGAAACCTTGAGATAAGTAGTGTCAGGAACTCAAAGAAGAGTGAGACAGAAGGATGATGGGTTGGCTGGGTTGTGAAGAGTTTACAAAGATTAATGGGGCTTGTAGTGTTATAGGATAGTTATAGGACTTTAGAGTGGATTCGCTCTGGGATTTTTAACCAGTGGAGTAATTTGAGAATTGGAGTAATATGATGATGTTTGGACATTTTGGTAAAGCATCAACCATACTAGCAATCTCCAAACTTCTAGAACGTCTCTTGAAATTCAGACGCTGGGCACCAGCCTATTCGATGCGGACTGACACTTTCACTGTTCGCCTCTTCTGGTCTGAACTCCGCCACTGTTTTCACTCCGACAGTGCCAGTCCCAAGCCTGGAGGAAGTTGGAGGTCGACGCTAATGATCCTTGTTATCACACTGCAATCACAATTACTCTTCTGATCTGCCTGATCCCTCTCGCATAGATGAAATTGCGGCGACACGCAAACCCGTTAAATATTATTGTATATGTAAATCTCCTCGTGCCCTTGGCTTAAACGCATAATGAAACTCTGGACCAGATCAACGAGAACTTGTCCTTCCTTCCGCTTTAGGAAAGAACTTCAGCGATGGGAACCTTGAATGCTATTGCTCTCGCTCAAAGCCTCAATTTACCGTCACAACTTTCTATAATAGCAAATTCTGACAATACCCAGTGTGAGTTGTTTATAGTTACCGGTACTCCACGAATTTAAATGCGGAAGTGTTTCATAAAAAAATTGGTGCTATCATTCTGAACAAGGGTAAGAATGTAAACTCTTGCGCTAAATGAATGTAATATACAGCTGGGTGCGCCATTTTAGACGCAAAGTTGTCATTCGCGACGAGTTTTGTCTCTATGTAGAAAGAGTGATGAATCGTTATGCGATACTAATTTAAAAAATAAACTTCAGTCGATTTTAAAAAGTAAAATACGTCACAGCTTTGTGTTGGGATGTTGCAGCAAGAACGTGCAACGGTAGCGAGTTTGCCGCCAATCGATGGGTCAGTTGTGGCTTTTATAACTTTTCTGTTAGGGAAATGCTTACAAAGATGGTTAGTAATATAAGGCGTCACCGTATTTTTAAGCATTTGATCACGAGCTGTCGGTCAGTAGTTCTGGACAAGACGAAAACTTGCCATATATATATTTGAACTCGGTCAAGGTAGATAACAAATAAGACAATTTATACACACGCGCTTAGAAGGAACGTTTTTTAGTTGACTCTCCACTGGAGATGAAACTTCTATTGTACAGTCTACACTCTAAGGGGCCGTCCACATATTACGTACGCAGCGAGGGGGAAGGGTTTCAACTTTCAATTTTGCGTACTGGTGCGTATGGTGGGTGTTGTTAGTGTTTTAATTCTTCATAACTGTTAACAAATTTAATCTGTTAAATATGATGCTTAACAAAAATAAATGGCCTGTGGTAAAATCAGTGGCTTATAGATGTTTTTAGCTATTTAACCTTTGCAAGGGGGGTGCAATGGGGTAGAGCTCAAATGTGCGGACGCATGGGGTGAGGGGGTCCGCGAAATGTACGCGGCGCAGCAGAGGAGGGGGGGGTCCGAAAATCCGGTTTTTTTTTGCATACATAATAATTTATATGGATGGGTCCTAATAGTATGCATTATAAGTGAAATCAACATTGTTCATGTGATTTTACTCATTAATTTCTAGTAATAAACTTCTGAAATTTAATTCATTTTCGCTGAACAACTCTTTGAATTTGATTGGCCGACAGTTGTTCAGTTGGTTGATTTTTTTGTTTGTTTGACTGAATATGTACACAGCTTAAGCTGAGGAAAAATGGTTGAATTCTCCATGGGCCAAAACAGATGAGCTCAACTTCTCATACAGCATATTTTTTTAATGAAATGTCAATAGCCTCACACTGTAATTTATATTTCTGGTATTTGGTTTACATTGCATTTGTTTCAATGCATTAGATGTGGTTAGAAAGGCATCAGACACCTAAGGGCGATGAGCTGATGGTTAAATGATTGGTTTCAAACAGATTTGATTGACTACAAACTTCTCTTCTCTCATTGAAACCACCAATAGATATCTGCAATTGGTTGAAAACTCATGCAGGAGTCATAGCAGATACCTCAACAATCAGCATCTGACTCAACATTGCATTCATTGACTGGCTGCCAAATGAGGAAAGATTCAAGATTGAAATTAAAATGTGTAATACAGTTCACAGCATACAACATTTAAGTCAGCCAAACTATCACTGTTTCTGCTGGAATAGCAATGATTATCATCCTTATTGTATTGATTTGTTGTATATGAGAACTCGTAACTTTTGTGTAGCGTTTACGAATCACATGTGCCAAAAAGACAGGAAAAGATGTTTGGCACAAGTTACACCCTGAGTGGAAATCCCAACAAGTACTGTCTACCTCTGCCATCTACTCTAAAGGTTTGTCGGTCTGTTTAGGACTCGTGGGAAACATGTTTGTTCATCCTTAGAGCAGTTTTTGTACTGCATTTGTTTAGCAGTCATTTAAAGACCTTGTCCAGAAAGTTTTATTTTTAAAAGTCATCGCATTGCAAAGCTCAAATGTATGTAAAATGCAATGTTTAATTTGAAATTACATTCTAAAAATTCTTTTGACTGTGTTTTAAAAATCTCAATATTCTGGTATTATTTCATTTAAGTTTTGATTTGCTAATTCAACATATTACACAAATTCTGAGAATTTTCTAGGAGCTATGACCCTTAACAGTAAACCTAGCAGTCATAAGTATATCAATAATGCACCCCTTTAATGTATTTACTCAGAGGCTCTGTGGTATTACGGGGTAAGATGCCAGTCCTCTTCTTTGGTGCCCTTTCTATCCAACAACAGTGTTGTCAATGTAATCCCCCTCTGTGGCTGAGTTCCTTGGGATTCGTTATTGAACGGAAATCAAGAGATATATGACTAGTATCTTGTTGAGGAGTTGTACCTGATGTCTCAGGTTTGACAGTCAAGGAGTCTAACCACTTGACTGACTTTGTTTGTAATGCAACCATAAGTATGCATCCAAATCGCTTATATAGTTCCTTTTAAGTACCTCGCAGCAGATTCACTGCATGTGCAAATCTACATGATAATGTGGTTCTTGTCAACTGTAGCCGTATCAAGACTCGAAAGCTGGTGTCATCGACACATGGCCTGCGCACGCCTCTGCCCATCAGGGGTCGACCGGTACGTCCTTGCAGCTGACCAAGGACAAGCAACTCATCGTGGTTGACAAGGCCACAGCAGGAAGGTCGCAGGTCGTGCCAAAGCCAAAGTTTCTGGATCAGCTGGAGCGGTTTCTTGAGAAGGAGCTGAGGTGCCTTGGTGCCACAGAAGTGAGGCCGACAGAACTCAGGCTCCAGGTATTCATACAATCAAGGCTGTTAATATCGTGATACTTTTGTCAGTATCGCAGCGAGTATCGTGATAGTTTTATTTTGCTGGTAAAAGAGTTTTGCCGGCCACTCTGAACTTTTGCAGGTTCAGCCTCTGGCTTTGGCCTGAGAATATCACACTATAATTTACTTACACTGTGCGATAGATAAATACTTTAAGACATCTGAACTAATAGATTAACGTTGCGTTTGAATGGTGTACTTGTACCACGGAATTCGAAATTGAAAGTTAATAGTGTCTACATGTGGCCGACCACATGATTATAAGATTGTTCCATGACCTTAAAATTTTTTGAAGCATATTTTGATAAGGCTGGCTCCGTTGCAAATGCATTTTTTGCCCATAGTAACATGTATATATAGATGGTCAGCACGCCATAAATCGATAACAATCGCGTAGGACCTAAACATCCGGTGTCTCGTCTCTGATAATCGATAATAACTGACAAATATCGAAAAAAATTGCTCTGATACGGCAAATGACCAAGAACGCTAATTTAAAACGGAGACCTATCCCAAGACTGTCAATTTAGGACCAAGACCGACGCATTCGAGACCAAGACCGAGACCAATACTGATGGTCCAAGACCAAGACTGACGCATTTAAGATCAAGACCGCAGCTTTCTGGTCTCTGAGACCAAGACCGTGGTCTCAAGACCACGTCCCTGGCCACTACAGGTCTTATTTGTTTACTCCTATTTAAAAATAATGTCCAGATATTCTTACAATGTGACAAGATGAGGGAAGGTGTGTACAATTCATGTAACATATTTCCTGCTTTCGAATACAGGTATGATTCACCCCAGCTAACTTGGTTATCAAATAAGTGCATTGACTGTGAGTGGAAGGGAAGATCAGAGAGTACCAAGGCCAAGTAAAGTGATGTCGTTTATACATCATACCCACAGCATCAGGGACTGTGATGTTTTATCATTACTTTCTATTATTGATGTCCCTCCCATTGTGCATTTGCAAATGGTACATTAGAGACTTATTGTTGCGGGATGACAAAGGCCAGATGAAAATTAGAGAACTTGTGAAGGGGTGACTGCTTTCCCTCTTCTTCTTCTACCCTTTGTTGTCATGTCTGGTTATGACTGTAGGCTTACAGAGAGGTGTTTGAGTACCTGATCGAAGACTTCCGAACCTACAAGCCACTGCTCTCGGCGATCAAGAACGAATACGAGATGATGTTGGCTCAGCAGAGAGATGAAATCAGACATCTGCAACCGCTCCAGGTTTAGTCTGATCAGATGGATCTCTCTTGGTTCCATGAGTGTATGCTTGTTTGTGTGTGTGGTGACCAAATGGATAGGAGAAGATGCACTATGCAGTGGCTCAATGGTTTTTTGTGCACTGCTGAGCTTCGAAACGAGTTTATATTGTATAGTATCACACCCATGAGCAACATTTGTTTGTATGCAGGTATGCACATTCCTCTTCCTTCTGGATTAATGTTCCAGCTGACATTCGAACTGTTCCTTTAAGAAGTCAGTCCTCTTCTTGGATGCCATGCTCAAGTTACTTTATCAACTATGTTTAAGACTGCCTCTTTATATGCCTGGTGTTCAGAGGTTCTGAAAATGCAAGTCCAGATACATACAAACATGTATGCATAAATACATTTATGCATACATATGTGCATCAATGCGTGCGTGCGTACATACGTGCGTACGTACATACATACTTACATGCAAGGCATGCATACACAATGCACATACATGCACTATCAATCGTAACGTGTGGCCTTCAGAGACTTAGAATTGTTGATGATTGATTAGTTCTGTTGGTTACAAGATAGACGATCTGATTAGTTAATCAGCATTGTCATCATCACCGTTCTTGATATCAGCTATTTTCTTGCCTTATCTATCTTGTAGTTAATTTAAAAGTCTTGTTTTGGTTTTAAGTATTTTCTATAGTTTTCTGATGTTGGTTGCGCTTAGCAAATGTTGGTCACTGTTTCGGAACAATCAGATCAGAAGTTGATGGCATTTCGACAGCAGGAGAAGCAAGGTACCGACAATTGTCTTTTACAGTTTTATTGTCTTCTTAAACGTCTTTGTTCGTTATAATTTACTTACTTTAGTACAACAGGGCATTACTTTTATTGGAGCTGCTTGTTGCTCACCTGTCACTGCCCGTTGCTCTTCTGTGACTGCCCGTTGCTCACCTGTCACTGCCCGTTGCTCTTCTGTGACTGCCCGTTGCTCATCTGTCACTGCCCGTTGCTCGCTTGTCACTGCTCGTTGCTCACTTGTTTCTTCGAATTGCATTTGATCAAGATGGCTAATGTTAATTCATATTTTAATAGTTTCAATATCAATGTGAAATGTTTTAATAGTTGTAGCGTTGAGAACACTGTTTGCAAATAAGTAAATCGGAGTCTTGTTTACGTTTTGTTACAGAGGTGAAAGATTTGAAATTGGAAAACGAGAAACTGTATGAGCGCATTGACGAGATGAGAAACGACCAGAGGGCGCTAGAGGAACAGGTGACAACAATAATCCAAGAATTTATATAGCACCACCAGAATAATGCTAATGGCATCAATCTAAACTTTTCGAATGACTTCTGCTGTTTAACTCTTACCCCCTTAGTTTTGCTTGCTCCCAAAAACCTTCCTAGTCATTAGCGCCAATTGTCCCTTTTGAGTGGCGCTATCTAAATTTTGTATATCAGTTACAGTGATGCATAATAATGGTAATAATAACAATGAGAATAACAATAATAACACAAATTAGGAATCAGTTTTCAGTGAAGATAGCAAGGTTTTCTAAAATATAATGCCACTTGTAAAACACTTTATAAATGAATGATAATAATAATATTAATAATGCTTAATAATAATAATGACATGTTTTAGGAGTCAGTTTTCATTGAAGGTTGGCTAATTTATAAGTCAATTCGTGAAACTGATCTGTGTGTCTTGGTGCAGCCAGTGCAACGACTTGAGGGTCGTGAATGATGTTCTTACAGGTGATTAAGCTGTCAGAGGAATTGCAATCAACATATCTTCTCTACCGCGACGAATGTGACGCTCGTAAGCTCCTCATCTCAGACATCAACGAGCTGAGATACCAGCAGGAGGAAGCAACCGTGCTGAAACAGGCACATGGAGCAACGGAAGTGACCAAGGACGACCCAGTGATGCTACGAATCGCACTTAAGTGAGGATGGGTTGTGTTATTCTTCAGTCAGCATCTGGTTGTCATGGATACGTCGTTGACATCATCACCATCAATTGTCACCAATAGCAGTTATTTTTGTCAGCAATTGTTTATAATTATCTATCATTATATATTATATTTGTATATTTTATATAATCCTCGTCTGCCCGTTATAGCCTGGTTTTGCACCATCTGGTGATGTCTTAATAGTTCTAGACCATTTTAATTGTTAGTTTTTATATTATTCTCATCAATGTTTCTTTCTATTAAACCTTTTAAATACAAAGTATTATGATTTGACAATAATTCTAGACCACTTTGAAATCATCATTTGTTAATAGTTCTAGACCACTTTGAATAAATAAATTGTTTTTTAGATTAAACCTTTTTAAATATGGAATATAATGATCTGTTTGTAATTTAGGAAGATCCGAGAGGATGAGGCCGAGGCCACACGACGTCTGATGGAAATGCAGGCTGACTATGGAGATGTCATTCCGCGCAGGGACTTTGAACAGCTCCAGCAACAATACCTGGTACTGTGGTTTGACTACTTGAAAGAGGGAGCTATGATACCTGGGATTTTAGGGAGATTAATCTGGGAGCAATGAATGTGTTGCTGTTATTATTGTATTTGTACTCGAGGGATAAATTCTCTGGAGAATAAGAAAGCTTTGAGCCAGCTGGAACTATCGATACCTGCTACTACTAGTTTGACTACTTGAAAGAGGCATTGATATTTAAACATTCTTTATTCAATCAATCAATCAACGAAACTTAGTGTAGCACCCCTTCAAGATATCTACTCAGAGGCTCTCCTGGTCTGACTACGACTAAAGGAAGTTTTTAGTAATGTGTAGACTAGAATGTGGATGAGATTTTGGGCAGATAATGATATATTCTCTAGGTGAGTAGATAAATATTTGATTAGTCTCTGTGTGAGTAAATGGATATCTAGATATTCACTAGTATTTAAAATAGATACTTTAATATTCTCTAAATGGATATTTGAATGTTTTCTTGTTGAGTGTTAATAGATATTTAGTTCAGAACTTTGGTACCAGTTTACAACAATAAGCAGTTGAACAATTGTGCTATATAAATGATTTGTTGTAGCTTTAGAAAGCATTGAGTTTTACTTTGCATTAAGTCATCTGTTTGTTAGGCTTTGGAGGAGAAACTGGAGACTCTGAAATCCGATTACATGAAGCTGAAGACTGAACATGAGTTAGTAAACGCTGCCTTCCATTCTTGGCTTGGATAATACTAATTGTACTGTCTCTATAGTGGAAGTAGTAGTAATAGTAATAGTAGCAGTAGTTTCAGTTTAACAAGACTGTGTGTTAACAAAGATCATTAGCATCACTCTCCTCCTTTATCCAGGCTTTGGACTGGCACTACCGAAGTGTAAGCAGTGGAAGAGTTTACTGTCTCACTAGATATAATCACAACTTATAAGTAGAGGCTATGGACATTTTTGGATATTAAGAGTTGCATGTTGATTGTCAATGGTTCTAATAGAGATTATATGTCTTCTGAACCTTTGCTAAAACCTTTGTTATGTTATGTTATTCATTATTCACAGATGGTTACGGTCCCTGTTCTGCTCCAATGAATATCTGTGAATTACTCCTCTGATTTGACCAGCACTTGAGAATTTTCTGATGCCCTGTGCTTCCTGTGGAATAGTGCTTTATAAATGTGGGTGTTTTCCGGTTACTATTCCAAACTGCGTAAGGGGATGCCTGTGGAGCTCATGCCGTTAGTGCTGCGACTATTAACTCGAGCACCATCGTGAGGTGAGCAGGCTAAGCAATGAGTCCTGTGAAAGCAGTTAACTAGCACTGGGTCAAGGGTCAGTCTCATCTTCAATCATCCAAGACAAAGCTGAAGCTGGGATGATAGATGAGTGAATGCAGAGTCCATCAAGCAGGCATCGGATCACAGACCCTGCGTCCTACCGAGTAGATCACCATTCTGCACTGTCATAGTAGGATTATTGCAGAACTAAAGTGACTTTCTTTGTATACAAAATTGCAAATGTTTATCTGCATCCATGAGAAATTGCTACAATCAGTTCATGTTGTGACCCTTATCTCAGTTAATTTATTTACTGATTAAAGTGTTGTAATTGATGCATGATTAAACCGATTGGTCTGATGTTTTGTCAGCACCCTTCTTGACGTGCATAAGCAAGTCGTGCGAGAGAGGGACGACTACTACATGGAGACAGAAACACTGAAACGAACGGGAACACCAAGGTAGTATACGTACTGCTCATTCATATTTCAATTCCAAGTTATTTAAACTGGAACGTCAAGTACATACTATGACATCAAGTACATACTATGACATCAAGTACATTCTATGACATCAAGTACATTCTATGACATCAAGTACATACTATGACATCAAGTACATACTATGACATCAAGTACATACTATGACATCAAGTACATACTATGACATCAAGTACATACTATGACATCAAGTACATACTATGACATCAAGTACATTCTATGACATCAAGTACATTCTATGACATCAAGTACATACTATGACATCAAGTACATACTATGACATCAAGTACATACTATGACATCAAATACATACTATGACATCAAGTATGTAATGCTTATTCCTGCTTCAATTCCTAGTTTTTTAAACAACTCGAACATTGAGTGTGTACTGCTTCACTTCCATAGAATTGTTACCATTGTTTAATTTTACTGTTGTCTTACATGATGAGTGAAATGTTGAAATATATGATCATTTTATTTCAACATTTCACTCGTTTTATAGTAGCCACGAGAAGCTGTTACAGGTGCGATAAGTAAATTTAAATTCTAAATGTAAACAATAAAAGTAAAAATAAATAAATAAAAACCGAAAATACTTCAAAACAAGAAACTGTTTCTTGTTTCGATGTATTTTCTGATCTGTTTTTATTTATTTATTATTGTAGTCCACCACTTACTTACACAATGTTATTAAATCTCTGCATTTTCTTTTCATGACTGTGTTGTGGGAGACTGCTGTGTCCAAGAATGTTGTTGAGCGTTTATACAAAGTCAGCAGGCTCAGAATCACAATCGTTGGACTGAGGGTTGAGTTAGGCTGCAAAATGGATTTCTCTGCTGAATTTCAATGATTTTTTGTCTCTCTACTTTGCTATGAATTAGGTGAGATTTACGTATAAGACACTTCTTCCATTTTACCATACATAATTCCGTTGCTACACTATTTACAAACTTACAATGAATGGTATTCTCCATCCAAACAATTTCTTGCTGTGAATTTCAGACCGAACTGGAGTCGATGTGCGGAGTTTGTTGCTGGTGGAGAGGACCATTGGAAGACGTTGTCAGATGGTAAAACCAGTGATCAGATGGTTGATATCCTACTGGGGGAAATCCAAGGAAAGACGGTCAGCACGGACGACAAATACTTTGAAGGACTGGTACGTTTTCATGGATAGATGAGGTGACATAGAAAGTCTTTGCTATCCATGCATTCATTCATTCTGAGGATTTATGTAGTCCCTTCAGGAAGCCTACTCCGAAGTACTTGCTGTCTAAAGAGCAAGGACTTGAATGACGTATGAAACCCAGGCTTGTAGTTCAGAGTAATGATTTAGTAGGAGATTGTCCCAAAGGGAAGGAGGGAGGGGCCTGAGAATGATCAAGACAATGTTTAATAGTCTTCAAATTCATGGTTTGTGGTGTCATGTCATAGCGACATTATTGTTATTATTATTATTATTATTACACATGTGATCCATGAGGATTTTAAAAGTAAGGATAGACTTTTTCTTAGATGGCTATTATTAGTATTGTTATTATTATTAATAATAATAATAATAATAATAAAATAATAACCGAGAGGAGGCAGACGCCATAACATGATAATAATAATAATAATTATTAATATTATTATTATTATTTTTATTATTATTATTATTTTTATTATTATTATACATGTAGTTTTAAAAATATTGGGTTAACATTTTGCTTAGATGGCTATAATTATTATTTTTTATAATTTTATTAGTTTTACTGTTGTTGTTGGTATTAATAATTTTCTTATTATTTATTATAATGCATTTATTGAGCAGTGTCTAGTTCCCTGCTTAAATCGATGGTGCTGAGCCATTGTGAGTGAATGACTTGTTCAAAGTCCAAGACAATAGCCATCTAGGTGAGGCTTCAACCTGTAATCAATTGGCTGCTATGTCACTTTTATAAGAATCCAGGAGTCTTAACTTTTCGGAGGCGATGTTTAGGATGCTAAGAAAATCTTTAAAATTAGAAAATGTTTGATTAATAAAATTTTAGTTAATAAAAACCCTAGATGCTTTGATAGTCTGGCAACTCTGCTATGAAAAGACCTGATAGAGATGTAACCTGAGGAGTGGCTGAGGTAGGTTTCATTTAGGATGACAAGGATTGCAATGCTTAGGAGTAGAGTAGATGGTACTTGTATTGATGTTATCATGTGTGTGTGTGTTATTCATTGTGACAGGGTCTTGGTGCTGAAGTTCCTAAGTGGCTGCAGTACGAAGGAAAGATCAGAAACCGAAGACTGCACAAAAGAGATTGTAGGATTCTGATAAGCGACATCTGGCAGGAGAAACAACTTCACGACGAACAGGTTTCAACTTCCTTCACAGCGCAATACCATAGCAAGCAACTCTAATATTTTTCCTGTGTCTTCAGATCTGGCAGTTGTTTGAACAGCCTCGTTCCACGCACAAGTTTTGGTAGCTGTTACATATGACTCTATGCATTTTCTATCAAAACTTTGCATGGATTTTTGAACTACTGCACAGCATTTTCTAGCAATTACCTTAAAGGGAACATTGATTGTTAGATCATAATGCCCACCTTGGAAAGTTTAGAGGTGCACTTTGAAGCTGGGTAAACATTAAGTGCCGTAAACAGACTGGAAGAGGTGAACATCTCTGATTGTTTTCTGAAAGAATTGCTGAAAATTGAAGATAATCCTTCTCTGCTTGATTTTCGAAGATCCTCTGAACACTGAAGATATCATTCTCATTTTTTAATGCTAAAATACTGAACTGATGATTGTAACCTGTGAACTTTACTTAAGCTGACATAGATTCTTCATGATTCTGCATACCAGTCTATTCAAATTTTGATGACATTTCATGTTGTTTAACTTGTTCCTTCTTTAGCCAGAGTTCCCAATGGACAAAAAAACCTTCTGATTGATTTCAGAAAGATCCTCTAAAAGTTGATTATATACTTCTGGTTGTGTTTGCGTTTAGAGGGCAGAGGGCGGTCGTGAGGCGATGGCAGACTTCGTCTACTCATATCTCCAGCAGAGATTCAGTCTGCCGCAGATGGTTGCTGAGTGGGCGTACAACCTGAGGGACGCCTGTCCCAAGTACGCCGCATCTGACGACGGCATCGGTCTGTTCTGGGCCGTTCTCAATGCACAGGCAAGTCTTCTGTCTCCCTGTCTGGAAATGCAGTCATCAAGTCTCTTCTCAAGTTCTCCAACCGAGCGATATCCTACACTGCACCACGTCTCTGGAATGATCTGCGTCATGAATTTCCATACTCTTTCTGTTCCTCCATCATCATCGAAACTCACCCACCATCATCTACCTCTGGCTCTCCTATCCATCACCAATTGTGCTTTCCACTCTGAACTAAAGTCTCACCACTTCAGGAACTCCTACCCCGACACATCTGATCATTCACCTTCCAATGCTCGACCTAAATGACGCCTGCCTTAACGCTGCTACTCTGCCTCCTCTGACCCTCTGAAAACCAGACTCTGACCTCCATTAGACTACCCTTTGGACATGACTTTTTTGAGTAGTAACCTTGAAAGGGTACCATATAAATTGTTTAATAAATGAATGACTTGACACAGCACTCATGAATAAGCTGGTTCCCTGCACTCGGATTTCGAGGTATAAAGATTATGATTGTGTGTAAATCAACATGCTTTTAGTGTGCTTCTTAGAATTATATCTCAATATCTGTTGACAGGGAGATGAGCAACTGTATTACAACCACATGGCAACCGTTGCACAACTTCTCAACAACCTCATCAAAATGGACCAGGCGAGAGGCGACTTGGGAACTCTGAGTCACGATGACTTCGCTGCGATCCTCGCTGATTTCTTTGGAACGAAGGATGCAGCATCCATCTCGATGCTCGTTAAGGCTGCAGAGAAGGAGTTGAGCGTTGAGGAAGGAACTGCCATCAACTACAAGAGTCTCCTTGCACAGGTTGAGTATACTTGAGTTCTTTTGCAGTCAAAATGACGTCGCTCGCAAAAGACCTACAATGGTTTTTAGTCACTAGCTAGGAAGACTCACTTTTCTACTCTGACCTTTTCATCTTTTACTACTTAGTGAACATGATTAATAATATTAGTCTTGGTTTAATTTCAAATTGACTGGCTGCGGTATGATTATTTACATCGTATGAACGAATAAAGACAGTTTTTTCAGAGAAGTCGAATTTAACTGTCTATAGCCATGCATGATGCTTTTAATTTAGCCAGTGATGCCCCAAAAAACATAATATTTCTTTGGATGTTGAGGAAATCTTGAAGTTATGATATTTGAATGAGATGTGTGTTTTGTGTTAAACATAGAATGATGAAGGTTATTCTGGACCATTTCTTGAAGAACTTCAGAAGCAGTCAACTCATGAGCGCCTTCGTTACGTCAGTGACATCGAAGCCAGCCTAAGCAAAGATGAACCGTGAGATCATCGTTTAGTTCGTTTGATTTAATCGACTGTCCTTTTGAATCGGTCTGAATCTCAACAACGGCTTTGTTGGGAATCATTTTATCTCAGAGTTTATGCTTGGAATCCCTGTTTCTTGAAACAAATGAGCCAATTTATTTTCACAGGTAATAGACCTATCCTACCAGATGACAAATATTTACAGCCCTTGTAGGTCTTTCATGCAATGCTTCACACCAGGCTTTAGAAATGTCTGCTGCTCTGTCATTCTCTTCTCCTTGGTTAAGTCTGGATGCTATCTATTGACAGGTCTTTCCCTTAAAGCTGAAAACACTGCTTTTTCACAAATCCTATCCAGATTCCTCCTATTTTTCCCCACCTCCCTCGCTGTTTCAACTCTGAACACCATAAACCTTAGCTGTCTGCCTGCCTGCCTGACTGTGTGGATCTTGACTCCCAGTTTTTACCGATTTCTTTGGATTAAGTGCCAGCGAATAATCTGGTTTGCGCAACTTCGCTCTTGTGAGGCACTGTAGAAATGTCAAAATTACAATTCTGTTGCTGATGCAACAGAGAAACAAAAGACAGACAAAACGAGAGATAACGAAAGATTGAGAGAGAAAGACAGAGCAAGTGCAAGGTCACCTTGTCGACTAAGAAAGAGAAGAGATGAACATATAGTCTGGCTGAAATCTAGAGAAGTGTGCTTCCTACTGTCAATTTCCCAATTTGTGATGGGTGTTGTAGGGTAGTGACTGTGGAGGAGCTGAGACAGGCGCTCTTGGCAACTGATCCGGAAACGGATTCCAAGCATTTGGATGCCATTCTTCGATGGGCGTTTGACATTGGCTACAGCGAGACACCAGAGAGCGCCTACACGAGACCACTCGACGCAGTTCTCACTCGGCTTCAGTTTGGAAACATCCATAGGACGGGAAAGAAGCCTTAGGCTATGACAGCCACGTACATGCTTGACTGCTGTAACTTGGGACTATGCTTTAGAAACCTAATTACCATAGGAAGATAATGAAACTTTTATCGTAAGTAAGGAAATTTTAACGGCTGACCATATGGCTTTTGACCTGATTATGGCCTGGCACCCACACAGTAAAAGTTACTAACCACAATTACAGTAATATGCTATTTTCATGGATATATAAGTTCCATTTTGGACATGTGACATGTGTTTAAGTAAAAGATGCAATAAGGTCAATATTTCTGGTTACATGACATTTAATCACGAGACACTTAATCATGTGACACTTAAACAACGACACTTAATTTCGATGACACTTAATCTCACGACACTTAATCTTGAGAACACTTAATCTCGCGACCTATAATTGCGCGGCACTTAATCTCAAATTACAACTAGTTTGCACCATTATTAATAAATGTGGTGACAAATAATTATGTTTAATTAGAAGCCATATTAGTGATAAGAATGTGGTTTCAATGAAAGCGAGAATACTCTGGAATAGTGATAATGATAGTGCATTTCATTCATTTTAGCCGACGTGCTAAACTCCTAAAATAAATATGCATAAGAGAATCAAGCAATTGAACCAAGTTCTATTAAACGCGATTAAGTGTCACGCTATTATATGTTGCGAGATTAAGTGTCGCGAGGTTGAATGTCGTCGAGATTAAGTGTCGTTGTTTAAGTGTCACACAATTATGTGTTGCGAGATTAACTGTCGGCACACCAATATTTCCATTTGTCTGTAGGAATTAGAGGTATTATGGCAACATTTTCATTTCAATGTTGGGCGTGAGACCAAGACCGAGAGGTCAAAGACCAAGACCGGGTGGTCCGAGCCCAAGACCGAGGGCCCAAGACCAAGACCGATGCTCTTTTTTTATAAACAGTTCAATTCGTTAAGATGCTAAAATGGAATAACACGCTTATAATTAATTTTATTACTAAAGAATACTAATCTTAATAATGGTCCAGAAAACAGTTTTACCGGCCAGTCTGAACTTTTGCGGGTTCAGCCCTTGGCTTCGGCCTAAGAATATCACACTAAAAATTACTTACAGTATGCGATTTAAATACTAAATACCGTAAGACAAGTAGATTAACGTTCCGCTTGAATGATTATATATATGGTCTAAACACCGGTGTCTCTAATCGAAAATAACTGACAAATGTAAAAGAAATTGCTCTGATACGGCAAATGGCCAAGAACGCTAAAACGGAGAGCAATCCCAAGACCGTTCCTTTAAAACCAAGACCAAAACCAACGCATCCGAGACCAAGACCGATGGTCCGAGGCCAAGACCAAGACCGAAGCCTTCGAGATCAAGGTCAAGACCGCAGTTTTCCGGTCTCGAGACTGTCTCGAGCCCAAGACCGCGGTCTCGAGACCACATCCCTGCCCGGTATTCCTACCAGAGTTCTTATAATAAGTGAGTCTCCTGATCAATCAATCAATCAATCAATAAAACTTGATATAGCGTCTCTTCAAAAACTCTACTTAAGGGCGCTGAAATCTACTCAGAAGCGCTCAAGAGCCAAATCCACTCAAAGTCGATCAAGTGTATTCAGAGCTAGGCGCTGAGACAGACAGCAAAACAAGGAGCATGATGAAGACTGATCGAGCGAAGCGCTGAGAAATGAGCATAAAAACGGAAGAGCATTTTCATAGAATTGGGAAAGGATCGATTGCGCAACCAGTTGTGAACAGAATCACAATTAAGTGTCTGTCTGGCAGTAACTTAACGAATGACCAAGGAACATATGCTGAACACTATAGAGTGATTTATTTATTGATTGATTGATAACTCCTTCACTGCTTGCAGTCCAGCAGTGCCAGTCCCAAGTCTGGATAAAGGCGGAGTGCGACGCTAATGATCTTTATTATCACACAATGTCGTTAAACTGCAACTAACCTAACCATTGATGTTAGAAACATATTGTATTTGAAAATATCGGACATCCCCGACTCATTCTGAAATGCTTAAAACTGAACTTATGGTGCCCTGTAATGAAGGCGCTATAATATTCATAAGACGAACATGACTAGCAGCAGTCGCCGACATTGGTTGTGGCATAATCTATATTTATATTGGTCCTTGGTTGTTTTTGTCAAATGCATTTGAAAAACGAGTAATTAATTTCTTTTATGATGATAAATAATTCTGAGACGCCAATTGAATAACCTTGTGCTTTAAGCCTATAATAGTTTATTATCTTTAAACGACTGTTAAATGCCTGCATCCGCGATGTCCGTCAATGCTATGAGACCTATAACTACGATTCCTTGGTCTAAACTATGGAACTGTTTTTATTTTAAGTAGTAAATGGCAATGCTAATCCGAGAAATTTTATGGTGTCATAGTTTAGGCATCAGTCGTTAGTTGTTGTCAAATTCCAGAGCGAGTACGGTCGGAAGCTGAAAGATAATCCCTCATTCAGTGTGCAAAATGCCAAATTGGTCTGATAGAATACAAATAGGGTTATTCCGGAAAATGTATGTACATGCATGCTTACTTATATTGGATCTTATTTATATAGGACCCGAGTAGTAGCTATTCATTTGAGCTTTGAATCAGAGATGCATGCAAAAAACTAAACATGTTTCAATGACGATCAAGTTTACTTGTCTAATCGACTGTGGTGATTTCTACAACACTATTATTGTTATTCTGTTATTATACTGAGACATGTAAAATGCAAATTATTATGAATAAACATTCTGCATATGGCATTTTAATTAAGGTTTATAGGTGCATGATGATAATAATAATATTGATAATAATATCTTCGTTTTTAAGTTCAAAATGGCAAGTACGGTAATAATTACAAAAGTTGACCTCAACTGAAAGGCATCCATTCAAGGCATTCAGCACGTTATACATCTAATTTAGCCAGCATCGCCGCATGGAGCTTACAGAATCTGCTCTGGCTGCTCTGTCGGCCTTATGCCCCCACATCCCTGAAGTCCTCGCATGAGATTATTTTTTCAATGACTTGTCATTTGATTTGTTTTAAGAATTTATTGCTTATTATTATTTTTCGTTTAGCGTTCTTGTTCGGTATTCAGATGATGGAAGATTTTGAAGAGCTTTCTTCAACCTCGATTGAAACCCATTTGATGCACAATGGTTCTGTGGACATGGAAGAGGTATTCTATTTATTAACTCATGTAGTGCAGTTCACAGCAGTGATATTGCAAATCGCTAGTATGCAAAAACCCCAAGAGTAGAAGAAGGTTTTGATGAGAAAAAGATCTAGGGAGAATGAAGACCTAGAGAGAGAGAGAGAGAGAGAGAATGGTAACATTTAGAGATGTAGGAAAATCATTACATTGTCCATTTGTTCAATGATCACGACAGATCTAGTTTGGTGCTAAATCACGAGTACGTTAGTAAGATCTGTTTGAGATTGGTCCCATTCTGCAGATTTGTTCAAGTTGCAGATTGCATTGTGGGTTTGTGATGCAAGTTTTCAGTAACAAAGTAGATGAATTGAGGCAAATTGCAGAGCATCTCTACTCTGAATGGACTGATACTGCCACAGGTGAGTAGTTGCATAGTTTAATAGCTATGTGGTTGGGACTGGCATTTATAGAATGTTGTAATGTGAGGGATTTTTCATATCTGTAAATAAAGATCGAGGAAAAGAGGATATTTTTCTATGGTTTCCTTATGGTTTGAATGGGTGTGGTGCAGTGGCCAATTGGTTAGAGCGGTTGGCCTACGACGCAGAGAGTACGGATTCGATCCTCGTCCGAGGCGATTACTGTGTAGGAGTTTGAGCAAGTCCTTGCGCACAATTGCTCTGCAATATATCTGCAGTTGCGGGCATGTGTGCACTTCTGAACTAATCGTAAGAAGGACGCTATCAAGTTACAGTTGTATTGTATTGTATTAAATTTCGCAATGAATGAATATCTTTGTAGTGACTTAATTTAACTAATGTGGGAAACGTCTCTGCAATATAACTGCCAGTGATATATTCGTGAACTAGAAGTCGAATAGAATAATAATTATTTGATTCTCGTGTAGTAGAAGTAGAATAAAAATTATTTTAAGAACTAGAATAGAATTAGAAGTGAAATAGAGACCTCCCAAAGTGAATAAGAATAAGAAGTAAAATTAATTTCAGAACGAAATTTAATACACATTTCAATGACATTTTATAAGGATTTCTGCGCAAAAGGTTTTAGATTTAATTATGTGTTTGTCAAGTGTGCTGGCTGGCGTAAAAGAGAATGCTCAGTATGGGAATATTTGTCTTACTACCCAGATGTTGGGAAAAATGGAAAGTTTCGATGTTTAGCAGTAAATGGCAAAACAGGCAACGAATGTGGCGTTCATAATTCTCTTGAATTTTGGAACAATAGAAACAACATTTAACCCAAACTATCCCCATTGGCTGAAGACCTGGTTTCAGCACCAGCATCACAGGCCTACATGAGAGAATTTTCTCAATAGCCGAGATTTTATTAACTGGTCGTAGAAATAGGATGAAGCAATCTCTGGAGAGATTATTGCTAAAAATGAACTCTAAGATTGATTGGTGATCCTGTATAGACTGTTCCAATTAACAGTGTTTGTCACTTGTACTGTGTTAGTCTATGTACAATCGGTTTGGGACTGGAGTAAAAGCTTAAACGAAACATTACATTAATTATTATTGAGACAAATGTGTGCAATATGCGCTAAACATAAAGACGGAGAAAAATGGAACATTTGTCATTTACACGGGAAATTTTAAACAAAAACTGAAGTAGAAGTAAAATTATTTGGGAAGCAGAAGTAAAATAGCATAGGCAAAAGTGAATAAGAAGTAGAAGTATATTTTTTGAGAAGTAGAAGTAGAAGCAAAATCAATTAGAGAGAAGTGAATAAGAACTAGAAGTAAAATTAATGAGAGAAGCAAAATAACACTGATAACTGCAATTGCACAGTCAAGGCGTGTGTGCATTCTGAACTGATCGTAAGAAGGGCAATTGCAAAATGCGGTGTATTGATATTTAAATTGATATGTATTGCTATTACGAAGCAATTTGTAATAATAAAACATACTTTTTTCTAGATTTTCTTTTGGGCTGAATTGTATTATTTATGACAACTGATATTTTTGTTTTGACTTGCAGTTTCGATATGGTCTGGTGTTCATACTTATAAAATGTTTGCTCTTCATAGTTTCCACGCTTTCTGAAGTTTGAAAGTCCGTTCACTGAGATCCAACTTCTATGCCAACACACTGACATTGTACGACATTTGGTTCGCATTGATTCTAAACGGTATGGACGATTTCCTAGAACTGATTCAATACCAGATGACCAATGCACTGTCATATTGTTATTGTGATCCTGTGCAGTCTGTGGCATCTATCAATGGGGTTTGGGGTGATGAATGTGTTCCCATGGTTGCCAGTCGTCGGGGGTTTAACGTGTTGCATATAAACTGTGGCTGTTGTTGATTTCCGATGATATAATGGCGTGCAATATAGTTCTTAGTGATTTGTTGGTATTGTATATATAATTCGGTCATAGTGAATTTGTTCTTCTATTCCTCGGCTGGAACTGCTTTCAATCAATCAGTCAGTTTATTTAATAGCATTTCAGTGCAACACATACAGTGATGACATTTAAGCCTCTGTTGAGACAGTGTTTATGTGACAAGTTCAAGTGAAGTACGTATGGTCTCTAAGGATTCGCTGGATGACGACTCCTTGGGGAATTGTTGTTATGCTAGATTACAGTTGATATATAATATGTGATGCGTTTTTTCAGATGCTGTTCTGCAGGTGATGACGGATTGGTCGTCATTCTAGACAGCGAGGTTTGTGATAATAAAATGTGATACATCAATCTGCTTTTCTGTTATTATCTTTCTGAATCTTGGCAGAGAAAATTGGTTGTAGAACTCGATGATTTTATTTTCTGTTACTGTGTTTGTTTATTGTTGGATTCTTTATCAGCTGAAAAAAATAATGTTGAGAGTGTTTGATTGCATCCAGGGTTACAGCTCGACATTTCAATTTCATTTGATGATTTCTATATTAAAATTATCATGGGAAACAGGGATAAATTAAGCACAGAAGTCACTGATGTTCATATCCAGATGAAAATTGATCTAGCTTTCTTATGCTGTAAATAAAATAATGTAGTTAAACCTTTAATAATGAGGCATGCAACCAGTACATTACATCTCACTAGTTGTTGTGTTCCTAAAAAATAATTGTTGGGAAACCAGGTAAAAATATGTTTTTCTATGTACATTTATTGGTAAACTAACTTGCTACTGAGTACAGACTGTAATGTCTCATGTTATAGACTGGTCGTTTCTTACACATTCTGAGAGGCCACAGTCGTCCAATCACATGTCTCTGTCCAGCCATACAATCGATCAAAGGAGGAGGAGGAGGAGGATCGGTCGAGCAGTGGATTCTGTTGTCGGCTTCCTCCGATCGCACCGTTTGTGTATCCTTTGCATTTTGTTGCTCCTACGTTTTGATATTACTTCTGGTTGAAAATCCAGATGCATCACTTGAAGCTGATCGAGATTCTGTTCTGTTGATTGCATTACTTTTACAATTGATGCTTTGAATGGAAATCAGCGACATGCTCCTTAAAATCTAAATTGCTGTTGTTGGGCCTTAGTACAGCTTTAGATGTGGAATGTGGATACTGGTACCCTGCTGAAGAAATTTACTGATCAGAACAGTACAACTAAGGTAGGCCTATGCCATGCTACGTAGTCCTGTTTGCTTTCCACTATTTTTAATCGTTCAAGAAATTGAAGTGGAAATGTCTGCATGTATTTGAGAGTCAGCCAAGGGAGGGTATGAAGTGCTAGTAGATATCTTGAAGAGGCACTATACAACTGTTCAATTTTACATTGCAAGATATTGATTAGTGGTTTTCACAAGTCTTAGGGAATCCTCTTCCTTTGACTTCCTCCAATGCTTTTGCTTAGATGGTAAAATATGTTTTCCACTTTCGTTGCAGTGCATTGTTCCACTTTCTTCTTCTGATGTTGGTTTGTTCTGCTTTGCTGGTGAGAATCTGTGTCTCTGGAACTCTGACCTCGGCCTCCTCGACTTGATTCCTGCGGATACACCTGACGGTAGGTTCAAGAGCATGGAGAGAGAGTCAGACAGCAAATGCCCAGGGGCCTGGCAGATTTTTATGGTCCCAGGCTGGGCTTGCATTACATTTTCTCATTCAGCCTAATAGATAGTTTAATGGCCTGTTATTGCCATGCCTAGGGGCCCAGATTTATGCAACTGCTCTGCCTATGGGCATTTCTGTCAAGGGGCCTGGGTAGGTTGCTATCTAGGTTGCAGTCTAATTACAGTCAGCAGTACAATTATGTTGCTTGGAAATCTTTGTTCAGAAACCATGAAGGATTGTTGCTCATTAAATTGTTGTTTGAGCTCTAATGTCAACGACATTCTGTGTTATTGCAAGCGATTTGCTTTCCTTACATCTCTTTGAGATTCTTTTTAGTCAGAACAATTAACTTTTATGACTATTCCTCTCTTTTCTTATATTAGATTAAAGCTCTGTTGATAGGTATTAACTAGCCCAGTCTCTGATTAATTTTAGAGTTTGGTACAATCTATTTGAGCATAGTTTAGAATTAGACAATGAGATTGAATAATGTGAAGTATGGGGAAGAATAATGATGATGTTTACACTACAAAGATTTAACTAGAAATCCGATTTTGAAAGTATTGGTGCACAAAAGCTGCTTTATGGCATATGAAACATTGTTCGATAATTATTATTTGCGATATTTGTTGCTTTAAGATATTCAGTTTCTGTTGGTGATGAAAGAGGACTTGCTTGTAGCGGCTGCCGATACGCATATTGGTGAGTCCGTCTAGCATTTGCAGGGTGACAGTTGTTACGTGTTTCAAATCATACTGTAACATTGCAATGTTACTTTAATGATTGCTCTAGTAATGGATCAACCAATTGAAAGTCTGCATTTTAAATGTTTGATTTGAGAACAGATAGGTTATGTTAATTGGTAACTTCTATTGTGGCATTGACTAATACACAAGGCATCCACTGATGGTGTATCCTACCAAGGCCGAGTAGATCACAGAGAGAGGCGTTGAATATGCAAAATTAGGTCAGGTTGGGGTTTAACTTTAAAGGTGGCTCTGTTTCTACTTTTGACAATCAACTTTGAAGTATAACGCAATCTGGGCTTTAAATATCTTGAGATGCTATTTGATACCTAACACCTTGGTAAACTGATTCACAAGAACTAGAAGCAAGCTCTTTGATTTTAGCTGGAAGTATTTCTGTTTCTTTTACTTTACCATGGGCTTTTCACACAGGGAGCACCTCTGATTCAATTGTGCTGTAGTAATCTAACATACAATACAATACAAGAAATTTCTTAGTGCTAAGAGGAGTTTGTGTTTCTTTAGTCTTCTACAAATGCAATCCACGATCGATGGAAAAGAAACTGAGTCTTCTGAAGCGATTTGAGTTGCATAGAGAGTCAATTCGATCGGTTGTCCGTCTGAATGGTTAGCCAACTCTTCACCTATTCTGTTGTGATGGAATTTCTATGGGAAATTCATATAGCGCCATCATATCCAGTTCATTTGGTTGCTTTGTTGATTCTCTCGAGAGGATTGTTGTCTTGAAATACAGTTAACGTCAAAGTGCCATACAAAGTAAATGTTTCTTTTAAGGTGTAATTCAGTGACATTAGCAAACCTCCAGTGAACTGTAATATTTTCATTTTTTGAATAAAGTAGAATGTTGACACACTTCCACCATTTGCCTCTCAAATGCTCTGTTTGATGCTTGATGCTGAAGTTATGAGTGATTTACATTTGAGACGTGAGTTAACCTTTCATCTGGCTTCGTTGTTACAGTTTATTAAGACCAGTGACGAGTTATTTCAGTTTTCTGGTCATTGTTTGCTTTCAGGTGAAGTTTTTCTTAACTCTAGCACCACTCAGGGTAGCACTTAAGGTACCACTCAGGGTAGCACTTAAGGTACCACTCAGGGTAGCACTTAAGGTACCACTCAGGGTACCACTTAAGGTACCACTTAGGGTAGCACTTAAGGTACCACTCAGGGTACCACTTAAGGTACCACTTAGGGTAACACATGTAGGGTTTTTGTGTGGTACTTAAGGTACACAGATAGAGTAATAAGCTTGACTCTACGTTTGGTCCCTTGCTGGCAATGCCATAACATATGATATACGATGTAAACAATGTAATCTGTTGGAGACTTACATTACTTTACACATTGTTTGTGTTTTTAGATTCGTGTTTTGTGAGTGGATCGGTAGATGGCGCTGTTATCCAGTGGTCGGCTGATGATCAGGACGTCATCCATAAATACAACATTGTTGATGACTTTCAGGGAATGTCACGCACTTATCCATTCAGCATTCAACACATTCGACCTCTTGAGCAGGTCTCCATTGTATCTGAGCATTTATATATATATATATATATATATATATATATAGTGCTTCTTACAGTACTAGCTATTCAGAAGCGCTCTCAGCATGATGGCCCCGAGGAAATAAGAAAGTCTTCAGGCGACGATAGTAAGAGGGTGAGACCCTGACTATAAACTTAGGTAGGTCAGCCACATGGGTTATATAGCTCCCATTGAGTATGATCTCTTATTATTCTTAGTAATATCAATATTATTATGATTATATTTAATTTTTAATTATGATTATTATTATTCTCTTTTGACCTTAGATCTATGTTCATTCATTTCCAGCATCTATCATGAAAATCTGGTCAAAGTGTTGTAAGGATGAGTTGCAGTTGGTGTACTCAAGTCATTCTGTAGTCATTGAATATAGAGGAATCTGTGCATTTCTTTGCATCAGAGGTACCTGTTGTGTGCACAAGGATGTGGTCTAATCGTCTATGATACGAAGTCTTATCGGGAGATTCTCAAACGAACTGATCTGCATGAGGGAAAAGTCCTTCACCTCGATCTCATCTGTAATGGGTTTGTTCTCTTTCAATCAATCAATAAAACTTGATATAGCACCTCTTCAGGAAATATACTCAGAAGTGCTCTCAGTCCAACCTCAGCCAAAGAAGACAGATTTAAGAGAAAAGTAAAAAGAAGATGAGGAGTTCCTAGGTAAAAGCCAGATGTCATTATGTAACGTCTTCCCAGAAAATCATACAATCGAAATTCACTTGAGATTTATTCAAGCCGTATCTATCGTTGCACTTGAAATTCGCCTTTTGAGTGTCTCGATCAGAATTACTGCTCAGTGAGTTATTTAGCACTGAACATTATTTCATTATGCACAAAGAAATCAGCCGGTTGTGGCTTTGTTTTAAGCTGTTATCCAGAGTCAGTTGGAGAGGTCCTGTTGATTCCAAGTAGGTCTGAAAAATTATAAGCCAGGCCACAATGACAGTCTATGATGACAGTCAGAGAGAGAGTCAGAACATCCCAGTCAGCTGTCGACAGGAATCCGTTGGTTGGTTCCACGCTTGTGCGACTCTTTCAGCTGTGCACTGCTTTGCTAACTGATGTAACGTATTCATTAGTAATGACATTTAGTCTGGCTCAGAGGGTGTCTCTTTTTTGAAGGGTGCTATGCAAATGTTCGATTACATTACATTATATTGCGGGAAGGTTTCATTCCAATTGAAGCCAGCTGAACAAGAAGTTGACCTAGTAAGGAAAGAAATATTTTCATGTCAATTTTCAAGGGTGAGTCTATAATATACATGGTGCAAATAGTTTGATTAGCTGAATATTTGAAGTTGGCTGTTGAAGTTTTGATTCATTTGTGGTTGTGTTTAGTTCTTTGTTAGCTACATGCTCTGAGGATAGCAACATCAAACTCTGGAGATGCTTCGTCTCATCAGAGAATTCAAGGAAAACGTCTCCAGCGGAACAACGACTGACGACATTTTCCACATGGTGATTTCTCGGTTCTTAACTCTATTGTTTTGAGAGATCAAATGAACTATGTTGAATATTCATTCATATATTCAGAGGACTTATATAGCTCCCTTACAAGATGACTTAGCTCATAGGCCAATTCCAGTTATAAAGAAGTTTTTTTCAGGTGCTTGTGAAAATTATGTCCAGAGTTTCTGGCTAAAAGAGAATGCAGATCTGAAAGAAAGATGTAGAGTCAGGTATGATGTAGATGTAGCAAACCTTTAATGACCAGCACATAGTAAGATCATGTAAGGCATAATCAATAACGCTAGTTGTTAAAGGGTTAATAGGGCTCCTTTTACAGTGTTATAGTCTGCAATTCGATTTGATTGAATATGTAGAAGTACTTGAAGACCTGAACATCATCGACATAGGGAGGACCAGATGTAGAATGTCTGGAAGAAAGGAGACGAAAACAAAATATACAGAAGCATCGTACCGAACGCTTATTTGTTGAGTGCCTGTAGGTGTGATAATTAATCACTGGAAATGGCCATTAGAGAGCTTTATATATATATATATATATGTATATATATATATATATATATTATATATATACATGTAACCTTGTATATATGGCCAAGGAATTAAGAAGTTTCTAGTTTAAATTTGATGAAATTTTACAGAACAATCTTGTCAGTTGTATCTCGATGTAATCAAAGGACAAAAGGTATAGAAAGTCTGAGGGAAAATGTGACTGATTCCCTTCCTCCTCCTCTTCCTCCTCCTCCTCCTCCTCCTCCTCCTCCTGTGAACATGTATTTATTATCTTGCGTGTTTTTTTTGTTGTAGTTTTGACTCTTATTCTGATGACGGTAAAGAGGGAAAGAAATTGTCGCTGCAGTTGGTCCAAGAGTGTATGGCTCATGGTGCAGCTGTTCAGGTCTCTTCTCAACACTCTTTGCTACCTTCAACGTTAAATTTCAACGATTTACTCAATGAAACGTAAAGTTTTAATGAAATGTGCAATAAACTTCTAATGATTTAAGTAAGGAATATGATAAATATTAGATTAAGATAACTTATCTCAAATGGAAATTCAATATTCCTGCTTCATGTGTGCACTGTGAATGAGTTAAAGTTGGCTTAAAATAAGAAATTAATCAAGGAGAAGAGATTGAAAAATGAAAAAAACATACATCAAGAACAAAAAATGCTCCAAGATCGTTTTATTTTGACTGCTTTTGAACATAAATTGTACTAATTTGTTGTTAAAACCGCAACAATGATGTCAAGGTTTTTTCTGAACTAATTGTAAAAAGGGCAGAATCAAATTACAGTAGTATTATAGCTATCTTAGACATAGATTTGATTGTTTGAATATTTCTGCAGATGTGTCTCGATGTTCCTCCAAATCGATTCCTGTCTTCTGGTGTTGACCACATCGTTCTATTATGGAAGGTAATAAGTTCAAAGTCATTCAGTTAATCATCGTCAGACATTCTGGTCTATTCGGTAGCAAGTCTTGCCTATCAACTGACTGTTTGAGCATGCTGAGTGGACTCTATGTTACGACCTTGTGCAATGGAGCATTTTTAGATGCGCTTTCGTGTGAGTTGGTTTTAACACATATATTCGTATAAGGACATTCCATTGAAGAAACCCAGATTGGACAAAATAGTCAACAACTAATAAAAGCAAAGACAGGAAGATCATGTTGGACGTTGGGTGACAGAATGAAGGCCAACCATCGCAAGACTACCACATTGCATCTTCAAAGGACAGGAGTGAGAAACAACCAGATTTCTCTCATGCTTCCTCCTCTGTACCCAGAAGCCATTCCACCATTTCTATTCTCAGGGGCGTCCAGATAGGGGGGGTTAGAAGGCCTCCAATTTCGGGTTAGGGGGATATTTTTGAATCTTAGGGGGGAATATTTTGCCATTCTGACACTTGCGACCAAGGAGTTTACCTCCATCACTCAGGGGGCATAAACGCCCCTGCCTATTCTAGCCTTAGGACTGTATTGTTTAGCTGAGGTTGGATGCGAAACGCTCTCAAGTAGATTATCTGAAGGGGAGCTATTTAGAAATCCATGATGAATGTTGCAAAGCAAAACGATCTTTGAGATGATAGCGGCACATTATAATAAATGCATGATTAATTCATAATAATAATTCACCAACTTCACTTGCTGGGTGTGATTAGCTAACTGAATAAAATGATCTTAGTTAATTATTATTTTGCTTCTTCCTCATTAAATGTTGATATACTCATTAGTTATGACTAGTTAAGCTTTGTGTTTCATTTTCAACCACTCTACTCTTCTTTTGGCCTCTACTCAACGACTCTATACCCAATTTATTAGGTGGCCCTATTTTTAGGGACCCTTTAGTCCTTAATTGGTTCTCCTGAGCAATTGATAGTTATATTTTTTATAAATGTTCATGTAAATTGTACTCTGGATTACCAAATAAACTTTAAAATTGATATGATTTAATATAATTATTACAATACAGAAACAAAGTTAGGTCAGTCACAGTGCTTATATAGCTCCCCTTGAAACTCATCTCAGTAATTATTTTCAGTAATATCACAATATAATTGTGATTACTCATTTATATAGCACCTCTATATTTCCAGTCACTCTGGCGTTGTTAAATCTGAAGCGGTTGTTTTCATTTTGTAGAAGAGTGTTGTGGAGTCATGTAGAAGGCATAAGACGGTGAGAGACGCTCTCTTCGGTCTGGATCTGTTGTCAGAAGATCTTTCGGTCGAGGACTAACGGATGCACAGCATGTTCCACACTCGTTCATTCCGTCTATGACTAGGAGTAATGCTAATTGACCTTGTGATATTGGGTCGGAGTAATCCTGCTTCACTGACTTTGTGATTGTGTGTTTGTTTTGGGTGCCAGTCCTTCTTTCTATCTATCTATCTATCTATCTATCTATCTATCTATCTATCTAACCCATAAGATGGCGGCTTGGACATTTTGCGGATTGGTATATTTGGTGGTCACCTGTATATGTCGGATTCTTTGAAGGCATGCTCATTGTAGACAATGAAGCATCAATATGCTCCATATTCTTGAGGCTGTGAGGATGTTCAAAATGAGTTTAGAGTTGTTAGCTTTCCTGTTCATAATTGAATTATACATATTGATCTTATTTGAATGAACTGATTGATTTGATTGATTGATTTGATTGATTGGTGAGGAGGTAGAATGATAGTCTAGTCTAAGCTGCAAAATTTTTATAACATTGCTATCGTAATAAAGCAGTAGTTGCTGTTAAACCATAATAGGTCATTAGTCGTTAATTCTGTAGGGTGCAATAATTAATACTCTGTATGATCATGTAATTATTTTACATGTGTATGATGTTTTGCTAGAGGGCACTAACCACTACACTTGCTGTTGGACCTATGGATAACTGGGTAAGTTCAGAGGTCGATCCAGTTAAATGAGCAAAGGTCGTGAATCTATACCAAACCAGGCATCGACTGGTTTTGGACTTATGTATTGTATTACTGGGTCAGTTCAGAGGTCGATCCAGTTAAGTGAGCAAAGGTTGTGAACTTATACCAAACCAGGCATCAACTGGTTTTGACCTATGGATAACTGGGTCGATTCAAAGGTTGAGCCACCAACAGAGCAAAGGTCACTTCACCTTAGAAGTCACAGTGAGTTACAAATTTGTAACACAACACTAGTGTAGAGTGCTTTGGTGTTTGAACACCTACTGCTATTTCTGGTTATTAATCGTGCCAGAGCGCAGCTGTATTGTCGAAAGAAACAACGCCTTATAGGACACGATGATCACAGTGATCACTTACATAATACATATATATTTCAGAATGTAAAAAAATTGAAATTGTAAAGTTTTATATCAAATTTCGCAGTTATTGCATAACTAACTACAAATTTTATTTTTTAGTAATTGAAAAATGGTGCTGGAATGCCGTTCCAGCATGTTCCGCCAGAAAAAAGCACTGTTGATATGTATTCATTAAGCTCCAGTTTACATTCATCTATCATGAATAATCAGGGGCACTGAGCAATAAATTGTCCCAACACAGTAACCGTCTCAGTGGAGGAGGAGAACCCATGTACTCCGTGTCCCAAGTCAACCCAATCAAACCAATCGACTGCTACCACCGTGATGGTTGCATCTGGTTTGTTTTAAGTCCATTCACTTTGAGCATTTAATCTCGTTGATGTTGTTTTCAAAGTACGCAGAGCAGCTATCGATATATTGTTTGAATACAGTTTGATTCTCTGCTTATATTTTCCCAGCAATTGATCAATTATTCTCGTCATGAGTGTCTTTGAGTAGTTGTCTAAAGAGCAGAGGTGCTATATAAATGGCATTTCTGATTACAAGATAGTTGTGTTATTGAAGTATTATGCAACCAATGAGAAATAACTGATAAACAAAGTTTTATTTAAAATCAATATATATTGTAAGCTCTAGCATGTGTATATCTTTGATAAGTCAAGTTATGGATAAAACAAATGGAGACTCAATTAAAGATACAAATGTGAAGCATTGGTGAGTACAGTATATTCAGATATACATCCGTGTTCTTCGTAGAATCCGCCCTATGCTTGACTTCAAAACTGCATCCACAGTGCCACATCAATAGTTCACACTAAATTGGATTACTGTAATTCCCTTTTCCTAAATATAGACACCACCCAATTAAATCGCCTCCAAGCCATTCAGAATGCTCTTGCCCGTGCTGTCATCAAGACCCCAAAGCATCACCATATCACTCCTGTCCTCAAATCACTCCACTGGCTCAAAATACCTGAACGGATCGAATATAAGGTCAATTCACTCACCTACAACACACTGCAATCCTCGCAGCCCACATATCTCTGTCAGTTGTTCACGATTCAATCACATTGTTCAACCCGTTCCTCTTCCACCCTCACACTACTTCGCCCTCCCGTCACATCATCACTCAAATTTGCAAATCGCTGCATAGCCATTGCTGTCCCGCCTCTTTGGAACAAACTCCCTCCAGCATCAAGACAAATATCCGATCCGTCCTACGAATTCACAAACACCTCACCTCTTGCTATTTCCCCACAGCTTTTTCACTCACAACTCAAAGAACTGCTCTTTCGGAAATCCTATCCTGATTCCTCCTCTTCCTCCTATCTCCCTCGCCGTTTCAACTCCAAACACCATCCACCTTAGCCGTCTACCTGTCTGCCTGCCTGACTATCTGGATTTGACCCCCTGCCTATCGATTCTGTTTTGATCAAGCGCCTGTGAATAAGCTGGTTCCCGCGACTACGCTTTTGTGGGCGCTGTAGAAATGCTCAGATTACGATATGAAGCAAGATATGTATTTTCTTATGCAAACAAATATAATGCAATGACACTTGATACATGTATTGAACAATCTGTTAGAAAAATCTCAATTTAGTACATACCACATCACTAACAGCAAATTGACAATTTTTGACTCAACATATGCAGCGTATTGCATGGGTTTTTTATCAATGACATTGCGATTAGGAAACAACAAAAGAATTAATATTACTGCACATATCGTAAGACCCTGTTGGGATGGTTTGCTTAGAACCTGCAGCAATGACAGCTCCTGGCTATCTTCCATAAGCACTTGAAAATCAGTATCTGTTGAAGAGATGCTACATAAATTTCCAAATTGCTTTCTGTGATGTGCAGCAAAGACTGAGCAAAGCGTTCAGTATGAGGCATCAGACGGTGATATAATAACAACTCAAGAATCGTGCAATAAGGCACAAAAACATCAACCTTAATGAAGAGCAAAATCAATAACCACAGCTTTTCCTTAGGAACCTACACAATAGAAAGATAGATTGGTGTTAAAATAAGCAAAGTTGCTGCTATTATTCCATAAGAACAAAGCATGAACACCATTCCCTTAAAGCCATCATTCGTTTACTACATTAACTTCAATAACATTTCCTAAATAATGCAAAGAATTTCTCAACCGCCGTGTCCTAAAGCTAAAGCAATACTGATTCAGGCACATAATCATCGACAGTATCTCAGTCTGACAGGAGAAGCCACGCTTTATGGTTTTGATGTTGGTGCATGATCTTTCTCCCATTTGTCGAGCGTCTTCTCCAAAAGCTTTGTATCGATACGGTGTTTCATCAGAAACTGACCTCCAAAATGAACCACTGGTATCTCGTATTTGTACTTTTCATACCACGGCCTGTTTTCCGATAGAGTTATGTCCACTTCGATGAACTGAAGCTGCAAAGATGGAAAAGTTTTACTAAATGCTCGCATATGGATATCATGTGTCAAAGGATTTCTTGCTTAAAGTCCAACAATATTCTGATTGCTCGACTTCTGAAATTGGTAGAGTAACAGACTGAAACTGCTGTATGTCCTGGGAATGTTTGAACCCACTACTAAAGCCAGTTCAAACACCTAACTACTCAAATTTAGCAGTTAAGACATTTACAAAATAGAATTTGATTAATTGAGCCAGGAATTTGATTATTAATGAGCATTGTTCAAAATCTAAACAATAATGTTAAAGTTGTTATAAAAAATGTATTCCTAAATTATCTTAATTCTATTTTTGCTTGCTCAACCAGAATCATAGTCACAAAACTTTTGACATACTAGCCGCTTGGTTGAAGCCCTTAGCTAGTGCTTAATAAATGCATGAAGTGAGTTGTATTGACATACCCTGCTTGCATACGGTGTCAAGGCTTTCTTCGCAACAACGCAGAGTGAACATCCAGTTGGTTTGCTGTACAAAGTCACTTTTGGCAGAGCCTTTCGAGCGGATTCTCTTTCGGCTGTGCTGTACAAGTAAGTGCACTTGTTTAACATCTGTCGTTTCGTGAGAAAGCGTTTGCAAGGGCGCACCAAGGCCATCACCACGGCAGCTTAAAACAAGAAAATTGTACAAATTGAACACATTTTTATAAATGTAAAAAAGATGGATTCTTTTACTCTTTGAAGGATCATACTCGAAGCGTTTCAGAGATCCATAAAAGTTATAGCCAACTATCTATTAAACCTTATGACTTGTTGAAAACGAAATTTGTTGGACGAATGAATGACAAAAGTGGAGGATTGCACCTGATTTGTGAAAATTGGTACAAATATGATTCCGATTGAACAAGGCCTGGTAGTTGGTCAATGTTTACCCCGGCCAGTTTATTCTACCCTACGAGTGTAGTAATTCGACCCCAGATGTTCTCACGGTCAATATAACACAGCAATCGTTTCAACGACGCGCACGATCATACCGAGGTCAAGTAAATTACCTTGATCGTTGCCAAAACCGTGAGCAATGAGTGTCCGTACGACGTGAATTACTGAATTTTATAAGGAATCTTTGAGTGTAAAATGTCTCATTATAAGTTTCGTTTTAACCGGGTCAATATAAAATACTGTCAACAGATGCAACATTAAATCGTTCATCATTTAGCGCTATAATAAGTTAACCAACGCATTAAGGAAATCAAAGTAAGCTGTTCGTACTGTAGTATACATGTATATAAATGGTTAGATTTCACTTTCTTGGTTAAAACTCTGAAAACTTTAAAGACTTGCCCGCATATCTGCCATACAGCGCCGACTCCACAGAGGCGACAGAGACATTCGTCCTAGTACACGTCAAGGTTTTGAGACGAGGGTAAGCTTATACTTTCAGTTTTTCACCCCAGTGCTTGCTGGACCATGCTAATTGTTCTAATTATTCCCCATTGTAAAATAATAACATGCTTGAGGAGATGTTGAGAACAGAATCATCTTTCCTCTATTTGACATCAAGCAAGTATTTATGATTGAGATGAAATTAATACCATTAACCGCCGTGTTTATGGCGCAACCAAACTTTGATAACCAAACCAAACTTTGGTAACTAAATTTTTCGTGCTACATAAACACCGTACATATGGCGCCACCAAGCGAATGGATGTTAACTAATTTCATCGTATTTAATAAACACCATTTAACCATGTACATGGCGCCACATAGCGAATGGAAATGAACCAGTTTTAACGGTCTTATGTGGCAGTGTACACGGCGTCGCCTAGCGAATGGAAATGAACTAAAATGGAGGTTGATGGCGTAACCTCACCCTCTTTTTCCTCCACTTGCTCTCTTCCTCCCTTTTTTCTTCACCATCTGCATCTACAACTCATGCACTAAAGAATGCCTACCCTAATGTTCCTTTCGTCTTCTGAAATAATTGTCCTTGAGTTGCCTATAGCCACAAGGGCAGAAATGAAATAATAGGGGTCTGGGATGGTTCGTTTTGTTAATTGTGATAGGTAAATTAAAGGTGTCAAGCTAGATTTCAAAGGCACTGTTAAAAAAAAAGGATTTTTCAGACCAATTGATAAGAAATTGCCATTGATGTAATGATGAATGAAGAAAAGAATTGAATACATTACAGCATCATTTGCATAAAGTATCATTTGATTTCTCTCCTCTTCATATATTACTACCATCCAAAGTAAAAGCATCAGTTGTTTCTGCAATGCAATCATGTCTGTATTATAGGAATTTTCCCTCAATGTCTTGCTTAACATTCCTACACAGCAGAAGTATCAAATCCACTACATGCCTCTATATCTATCCTCTATATCTATCCTCTATATCTATCAGCAGATAATTAATCCATAGTGGTCCAGAAGGCTGAACTCTGGAGGTTTCCCAAAAGCATGTCAATGGTGGCAAAGCAACTTATGCTTTGAACAGTTAGTACTCTGAGAAATGAATAAAAAATGGCTTTTCCAGTTCAGTAACAATTTCACGTGACATCTTGTGATGCTCCATGCTGCACACATTCAAAAACAAGCCTCACTGTATGAAATGAAACAGTTTATAAATAGTCCTCACTGTAACTGCCATTTGGGGCTTGTAATCATAACGCACATTTCTGCACCAGAACAAAACGACCAACGAACGACACCTAACCAGCAGAGAGCATCTGCTTTCGTCTCTTCTTCTTCTGCTTGTTGTTGGCCTTCATCTGAGCAGTGAGCGCAACGAGCTGCTCCCTGTCGAGATAGACCTCGGCCGCCTTCAACAGATCGTCTATCGACAGACACCTTCTACGGGTCCTCTGGGACTCCTGTTCGTTTCTCAACTGTCTCTTCAGTTTGCTTATTCGACATTGTGCGGCCCTCAGCTTTCGCTTGAGAAGCAGTTGCTTGGCACTGTGCATTGCCAGTTCTTTTGACCCAGAAACTGATGACATACAGCACTGCGTGGACTTCTCTTGTTGACCGTGCCCGGCCGGGGTGACCCGGATGCGAAAGGTGCCGCCCAATGAAGTCACGTCGACCAGTCCACCTCTGCTCAGAGGGAGCGAGTTAGACGGCTCACTGACAACGACACCGCCCTCTGCGTTTTCAACAGCATCCTGGATATTGTTCATTTCGCCTTTAATCACACTGTAGCAATGATCGTTCTCATTCTGAGCGACAGTTCCACCAGAGCAGTCGTTGGTTGGACTCAATGCGTCATTGCAGGACCTCATGATCGATCCGTTCTCTGTGGTGCTGTAGCAGTGATCCGTCTCCTTGCGTTGAAGGTCGTTGCGGAGGGTCATCTGCAGACAGATGGTGCGGTTCATGTGAGCCCCCTTCAGTCGCGCCACTGCACAGCACCCGTCCGTCTCGTCCAACCACTGTGGCTGAATCGGGGAATCGACGGCGGTCGGAACGGCGCAGTGCATCAGGCGATCACACGCACAGTTCGTGAACTGTGACTTCTCGAAGTGCAGACTGCAGACGCGGTAGGTTCGGTTCAACTCCACGGGACTCTTGTGGGCCAAATCGTCCCGTTTGCAGTTGGAAAGCCACTTCTGGCACCTGCAACATTCAAAACTTTTGATTTAAAGCAAATATATGGTGTGTAAATCTATTAGTAAAACATTGTATGTGGCGCTCCTTTTGAATCACGTTCAGCCTCGTTTCAAATGACTGCCAAGAATAATCCCATTGTATTAAAACTTGAATCAATGAAACTTGACATAATATCTGAATAATATCTAATTATCAAAACACTAGACATTTTTTAGTTCTTAAATATGTAAAGTCTAAGCAATCCAATTCACAGCTCTGTAAATATGAAAACACTAGACATTTTGTAGTGTTGACTAAATTATATGTAATCAAGTCTAAACAATTCGATTCACAAATCTGTATCTATATACTTATCTATCTAAGAGCATTTATACTGATTATGACACTTTATTGCATATCAGCAGAAAATTATACATTCCTAGTTAAATTTAGAATAATCTGGGTGAATTCTTGCTAAATGACAAACATGCTGTGCAAAGCTGATCTGGGAAAATACTAACTACACTATAGATTAGATCAGAATGTGGCTGTTCCCACATCGTTCCTTTCAACTAAGTTGTGTAAGAACAGACTGAATGTTTGAAAATTGCTGTTAGTTCCTGTTTAACGACGAAGACAATCAGGCCTACCGTGGCTCTCCACGTTTAAACTCCTTGCTCACTTGGTTTCATAGACTACGCGGATACCTCAACTTGCTGAAATCACGACATTTTATATAATGTGGGGTCGAGGATATAACGTTAACTTTATCAGCGTACCTTTCGGGGTCCAAAGGGAACCTGAAGAAGTGTATTTTATTTTCGACAGGTTTTCTGTTGCTCGTGCTACAGCCACTCGCTGCACAACAGTGCGGCATTTTGGAAGCGCTTTACGTCTGATCAGAAAACGTTTTGGATCAATGAAAAACTGTCATCGAAAAACAGAAAAATAAAAGTTGTCTTGTCTAAGCAACATTTGCTGTTATGTCAACTCCATCAAATTGTTTTGAATACACGAGAATAGATGTCGCTAGAATTACTGTTCATATAGCGACAAATTCCAGAGTATACCATTGCAATGTAATGTAAATCTTCGAAAATATCTCGGCGCACCAGAAATTATAATTTGCGCCAATCCTTCCAACTAGGCCTATTTTCGTCGATCACTTACAATTCACCATTCCACTGAAACCGCTTCAGCGTCGCAGGCCTATTTCTGCGTTCAAGCTTCCACTGCAGCCATATTTGCCCTGCTTACAGCGCCAGATTTAATGCCAACGAACGTGTCTGCAGTGCCTCAATCGTAAAAGATATTATTTAATTCTTAAAATGTGATTAGCTACCTGCTCCATCAGATCAATACTCGTTCATTATCGTAATCGTGATCTCAACATTTCTACAGCGCCCACAAAAGCGAAGTCGCGGGAACCAGTTTATTCACAGCCGCATTGTGCCAGCGCTCTTACATTAGCTGGTGCCATGCGCTTAGCTTTCGAATGGCGCTTTTCAGGTCTGGAGACTACGATTACGATTATCAAATAGACACGGACGCTATATAAGTTACATCATTCCTATAAAAATAACTGACACAGATCAAGCATGAGATTATATGTCAATTGATTTTCTGCAAGACTTAAATACGAACGTCTAGTGCAGTGATTCTCGCAAGTGGGTCGCCAACTTTTCTTTGAAATCGCATTTTTTCCACTGAAAAATACTGTAACGTGAATGTAATGCGCCATATTTTCTATAAATCGAGGCGTTGTCAGTGTTGCTGCCATTTGAAACTACGCATACCTCTGTGAGACCGGCTGTTCAGCTATGATTACAATCAAGACTAAATAATTATAGGAATAAACTCTTTGTAAATAATGACTTAAGTTTGCGTCTAACCAACATCAGCCCACGTATTGACTTAGGCTATTGTACATCTGACCAGAATGCAGGCCCCACCATCTCATTAACAATGTTTGTGTCTCAATGTAAGTCAAACAATAAAGGATTTTTAAATATTATTTTTTCTGACATTATGTAATTTTATTATGATTTATTTACAGTTTTGTTATACGCTATCATGGTTAGTCGTAGAATGCATTGATGCGTGACTCACTGATTTAACAAAGATCACAATGTGCTCTTGGAGCCCGGATCAATATTTCCTACTGTACTTGACATGCCGTCCATCTGAAGCACTGGAGTGCGTGTAAAAAATCTTGGCAATTGTGGAGCAAGTGCAAATCGGGATGTCCTTTAATCGTCTAAGATTGAACCCGGATAAAACTGAATTTATGTGGCTGGGCACGAGGCAAGCGGGTTTGAGGGTTGACAAGGCGGCGATTAAAACAGCATTTTCTCATTGGAAGGTCTTCATACAGAAGAACTCCCGGGCCTCGGACGACGTGTCCGAGGCCAGGGAGTTCTTCTGGATGAAGACCTGTCCTTGGAGGAACATGTCAGTTCCCTTTGCATGTCTTGCTTTTATCAACTGCGCCAGATTAGAGTCATTCGGCGAAATCTGTCAATGGACGCTTCTGTGACTCTTGTCCACTCCTTCGTGCTGACTCGCCAGGACTACTGCATTGGTGTCTGCCAAGGTTCCGGATTAGACATCTTTAATCCGTTCTCAACTGCGCCGCCCGAGTCGTTGCCAAGCTGCCAAAATACTCGTATATTTCAAGCTATATGCGTGATACACTGCACTGGTTCGCGGTTGAGGATAGGATCACATTCAAGATCATCCTCATGGGACGGACATCGGTAGATGGCACGGCTCCAGAATACATCAGAGAGCTCTGTCTCCTCGTATCCAGCCAGGTCGTCGATCCTTGCGTGATGCGGCTGGCAGGGATCCCGCGCTCCCGTTCATCGATGCGGACAAACCGTGCCTTCTCATGCATTGGACCATCATACTGGAGCGCTCTTTCGTTGCAACTTCGCAACATTGCACTGCTTGCAGCCAACTTTTCTAAATTACTCAAATCTCATTTGTTTAGATATGTTGGGTAGCTACGTTTAGCACCTTCGAGAGGTTCCAATAAGGCGCTATGTAAATTGCCTAATACATACATGCTGCCAGATTTTGGAGTGGTGGGTCTCGTTAGGATCTAGATGCTGCGAAGTGGGTCCCCATTTCAAAAAGGTTGAGAACCACTGGTCTATATTTTGGTACATATAGCTAATTTGTACGACTCACAGTCAGATAACGCGCTCTAGAGGTTGTAAGCAAATCGTGACATTTACATCCACACGACAGAATAGGATTAAGAGCGGAGAGTTGAATCTACATTTAAATACATAATCTGTGCCATGGCCTTGACCTACCTTTGCCGTTTATATAAAATCTCGGCGTGTTTACTAATTGTTTCGTTTCTGTGAATTAAATTTGTTTTATGTCTAGTTGTAACTTGTCCGTCAATTAATTATTTGCCCGCCGCTAATCGGAGTATGGTGTTTGTATACCCAGGTGAAAGGATTTGCCACTCGGTAGGTTGAGAAACGAGCAGCTGTGACGTGTTAGCACCAAGCTTCCGGTAAACTTGTTATCTTCTTATCTAATCAGTCTTATCGAATCTCTCGTATCTAATATGATGTGACGACTTTTTGGCACTTGCATTGAGTGCACGAAGCGCTATGCGAGTTGATCAAAGAATCACTCGCTGGAAGAGATACGCGAGTCTTAGTTTAACTTGTTCATTGATTGAATATCTGGACATTTAAATATTAGGATTTCCGTAATTTTGGTGCGCGGTGGCTTGTCGCTTTATTGATTACGTCATAAAAGTTAGAAAATTATTTTGCAATAAAGGTACCAATGCCAACTATTAACTTAGCAGTTATATTTTCAGCAAATGTGCCGAAGATGCTGAGATTGCTTAATAATAGTAGTAATGATGATGATTATGAGTGTTATAAATAATGGCAAACGATTTTGTAGGGCACCATGAACCAGCTGGGGCCATGTGTTGAAAAGTTAACAACAGTTTCTTAACCCTTTTAACGTGATCCCTGAGATATCTCGTCCAACATAAATCATCGAACAATGTGATCCCCAAATTATCTCGTCCAAACAACGACATGCGTCTGTTTACTCACGGCGTAACCAATATACACTCGTCCTAGTCGCAATTATCAAAAGATTATAGTTTTGCGATTGTAGTAACAGCTTTCCATATTGTAAATTACGTCATTTGCTGGGTTGACCGATCAAAAAGGACACATCTGTAGCCTATTTCATACAAAAATAGCTGGTCATCGTTGCGTAAGTGGTCGTTAGGTCGTTGCTACAAAATGTCTCATTTTTGGCTGAAAATGACAATATTTCGTCCAATTTAGACAGTGATGATGACAGTAAATTAAATTCATATTGTAAATTATGTCATGTGCTGGTTGGGCCGACTAATAATAATTACATTTGAGACTTATATCATACCAAACATAGCTGGTCGTTGCACGATTGTTGCATAGCCTAAGTGGTCGCTGGGTCACAAATGTAACTTATGTTGCAACGAAATACATCCTTTTTTGTTGAAAGTGAGAATAGGTCTTTAGCTGTGATTTTGATGTCTCTAGAGATAGCACATTCTTCTCATGGTCAGATAATCTTTGCCATGGTGCGGGTCAAGTGACAGCGAAGGATCAGTTGTCAAACATCTTCTAAGACCTCGGCCCTTGTAGTTGATCTTTAGAGATGAGGTTTGTAGTGGACAATTGTTAGCATAATAATTGTATTTTGATCATAGCTGGTGCATTTCATTTGGAACTTGTCTCTTTCCTTTTCACAGAACAGTGACAATCGAATTGAAAGACAATGGTCTGAGAAATGAACAGATGTTGTGAAGATGTTCGGTGATACAGAGTTTAATGCCTTTGACGGTGGGGGTGGGGGCGGTTTCCATCCGTCACCCGTCTACCTGGAGGATGAAGAATATCCGGACCCGTATGGAAGCGAGCCGGATGGGGAGTCGATGCAGTCGATGAAGGACGACAGCGTCTACTACGAGCGAATCTCCGTCTCTGAGCTGCTTGATCAGTGCATCATACCAACGCTATCACAGGCGATTCACACGATCTATCCTCTGATGGCACTCTGCTTTGTATGTCGAGTCACCTGTCTCTTCTGTTTCAAAGGTAAATGCAATGGTTAAACAATGGGGCTGTGTGATGGAATCGCCGATATATAAGGCGCCTTCTTGTGGAGAGATTCGTCGGAGGGGCTCTCAACCTAGATGAGAAACCACTCGGTTGAGGAAAATGGTTTTGAGGTGGTTGCAGATATGAGGTGAAAAGAGGAGATGAATTGGTTAAGTGTTTTGAGGAGTTGCGAGGCAGAACGTTTAACGATAGACCACTTCTGTGCTGCAGATATTTGGATATAATATCATATATTACATGTGGAGAACAGCTAATTGTACCCTGCCCTGTGTTAGGTCGCTGGTTAGTTAGAAGAGGACAGACTTCACTCAATCCACTCTTGAACTTTGATCAGGTCTGAAAGGCCTTCAGTCGCTGCGTTTGTTATCGCCAGGATACAACAGTTTGAATAATGAATTGATTGATTGATTTTTTGATTGGTTGTTTGATTGGTCATGCCATAGAAAGTTCTTACATTTTGTGTTCATGTCGTTGTATCAGCTTTTAGTGGGGATGATAACGGCCGTGTGTTGGCGAACAGTCTGTCGTTCGTCCTTGGTATCGTTGGCCTCCATCTCTTCTACCAGGAGAACATGATATTCGTCATCATGCTCGCTATCCTTGTCTATCCTCTTCTCTCTCTCACGCACTGCAAATGTCACGGATGGACCGGAATCTCTGTGTCTGTTGTCGTAGTTGTCTATCTTCTCACGTGGTTAGTATGTTCATTCTGTTATGTCACTAGGGGGTGCCAGTACACTAGGGGAGGGGCAGTAGAGTTGCACCTTGGGGAGCAGAAATTCATTACCGCTTGATCAATAAGTGAAGGCACCACCAAATACTAATGGTGAGGTGGCTCCAAAGACCCTCTGTTGAGATTTGGTCCATGGTCCCACCATAGGCCATACACAAGGGGGCTCATCTCTGGTTATGGTGTTATGTGGGCATGATTGGCATTGATGAAATATTGTCAAAACATATAAAATTCACTGCAGAAACTTCTAATGAGTCTCATAGACAGACCTAACAACTATTAGCTCCCAACAAGTTAAAATTCATTGCAGTTAAAGAGGCAATGCTCTTTGCTTGACTGAGATAATGGACAAATGACCAACATGGCCAGTGCACTCACTATCTTAGGTGATGGAAAAATGACCAACATGGCTAGTGCACTATCTTAGGTGATGAACATATGACCAACATGGCCAGTGCACTATCTTGGATGATGGACAAATGACCAACATGGCTAGTGCACTATCTTGGGTGATGGACAAATGAGGACAAATGACCAACATGGCCAGTGCACTATCTTAGGTCTTGCCATTTGAAATCTCTTACTTAGCCATTTTTAGCAACCGACTTTGTGTAGCACCTTTTCTGAGCTTTGTTGCTGGTGATTGTTCTGTTTTGTTTGAATTGTTTAATCTATTGTATTGTAGAGTCGTACCGATTAATAGACCGGCCGATTAATCGGGCCGGTTATAGAGATATCGGCGATATCAGATATCGGCAAGATATTCGGCACCGATATTAAACATTATTTTTTTTCTCATTTTATAATATTATTTTTAGTCTTTAAGAGCAAAATCATGACAGCAACATCATTGGGTCTGTGAAGGACAGCATTCCGTTCGCTTCCAATAGCGAGGGGAACTCAGGCTTCTACTTCAGACCACCAAGTAACCATTGTGCTAGACTGCTAGTACCGTGGGAAAGTGTCTACAGCTGTAGCCTGTTGTGCAGAGTGAGTCATAGTGCCTGCTTAAGTACCCTGAGCACAATAATGTCATTTTAGGCCAAATTGGCAAGTCACAAAAGTGGCCTGTATGGAGAGGGAATGGCATCATTGGCTTTAGTCACGCCTTTACTTAAAAAGCCTGACCTTGACACTAGCAATTTGTCTAACTTCAGACCTATCTCCAACCTCAATAACATTTCCAAGATCCTTGAACGTCTTTTTCTTATGCGTATCAAGAGACACATTACTTCCTCTCCCAACTTCAGTCCCTACCAGTCAGCATATCGCGAAGGCTACTCCACGGAAACTGCTGTTGTCTCTACTCTGGATTACATCTTCTCATCTATTGACAATAGTAAAGCCTGCCTCTCTGTGTGTCTTGACCTTAGTGCAGCCTTTGACACTGTAGACCACCAGTTACTCCTTGCAAGACTTGCAAAAAGCTTTGGTGTCTCTGGGACTGCCTTACACTGGTTAGCTTCATACCTGGTTGACCGCAAGCAGCAGATGGGCATTGGATCTGCTCGGTCGGAGCCCACACTTTGCACTGCTGGAGTGCCACAAGGATCTGTCCTCGGTTCTTTATTATTTACAATCTTTACTTCCCCAATCAGTCGTATAGCTAAACACTTTGGAATTAAATTATAACAATATGCAGATGATACTCAGCTCCATAGTGCTCTGTCACACACTGATCAGTCTGGTAAACTAAAACTGGAAGAATGCCTCTCATCCATATATGCATGGTTCTGTTTCAATGGTTTGGCCATAAACCCAGACAAGTCTGAAGCAATTGTATTTGGCTCATGTCAATGCCTGCGTTCTTTCCCTCTGATCTCTAGCATTGAACTGGCTGGCACTGCTGTGCCACTTTCAGACTCTGTTAAAACACTTGGGGTTACCCTCGACAGCAAGCTCACATTTCGACCTCACATAACAAGCCTTTGTAAATCTTGTTTTTACCACATCAGGGCAATACATCACATAAGGTTGGCTCTAACTCAAAATATGTCTGAAACTATAGCCTGCTCACTTGTCTCCTCTCGCCTCGATTATGCTAATTCACTTTTTGCCGGTCTCTCAGACCTTGAACTCAAAAGGCTTCAACGTATCCAAAATACATTAGCTCGAGTAGTGCTACGAGTAGTGCTACGTGTCCCACTACGAACATGCTCCTCTGCCCTACTCCACCAGCTGCATTGGCTCCCTGTTGAATTCAGAATCAAATTTAAGTTAGCTTGTTTGACCTACAAAACCATCATCACCAGTACACCTACCTATATTCATGCTCTACTAACTCCTTACATTCCTCCTCGTTGCTTACGATCATCAAGTACAGGTCTTTTAGTTGAACCACGATGCAGAACAGTTATGGGCTCTCGTGCATTTCATGTCTCTGCTCCTAGGGAATGGAATCGACTGCGACTCTCTCTTCGCAGCTCAAATTCACTTTCTTCCTTCAAAAAGCGACTCAAAACTCACTATTTCTCTTTGGCTTTCAAGGATTTGGAAATCTGATTGCATCTTCTCCTGGCGACTGACTATCCGCGCCTCAGATTCATATTTAGGTGTGACCTTGTGCGCGTTACAAATTTATTAACAATAATAATAATAATAATGTTAGAAGAAGGCGTCTAGTTACATAAATTATCTGTCCTCTCCTCTGCATGCATGGTCGACAGTGGGCAGTGTGCCTAATCTGTATTGGCTGCTTAGGATTAGTCCCCAACTACATGTATACGTCTCCTACAGAGTAAGTGTTTGCTTGTATCACAACAATAGGCAGTAGCAGTTGGTCTATCTTTTAGAACCGGTCATCTTGGGAAACACAATGAAATAATGGGTTAAATAATCGGATAAATAATTGGGTATCGGCAAACGAATAATCGGCAATAATCGGTATCGGCATAATCAGCAAAAAGCGATATCTGTACAGCTCTATTGTATTGCACAGCGTTTCCTGATTGTTGCTTTAACTAAATCTTCCATTTGATTAATCTATTACTGAGTTACCTTCCTTTAAAGGCCAATGGATGCTTTTGGACTTCCGTGCAGAGAATTTCAGAGGGGCATCTCCTACCTGCCGATCATAATGGACCTTTACTAAGCAAGAGGTTTAGCAGCTGGGTCATTGCTTGTAGATTCAGTCACTGGTCAGTAATGGGACAATTGGCTCAGGTCTCTTTCACCAGGCAGAAGACGTTGGCTATTTGCATATCAATAAATAATTAACTTGCTTCTAGTTAAGGATTAATGTTATAATTTACTTAGGTGGCCCAACCTAGAGGGACTATTGATTGTCCTTTCTGGATCCCCTGTTGTTGCTGATTGATGAAAAGATAATTTGTATTTCTTTTTGGTTTCAATGGCTGCAATAAAATGAATTGAATTGAAATGGTTCGCAACGATCACATATACACATACAGACACAAACACATGCATCCACATGCACGCATATTGTTATATCATATTCATTGAGGTACTTCTGCCTATACAGGTACCTCTCTATTTACCTGCGTGTGTGGAATAATGTCGTCTCATTTCCATAGGGACTAGATTGGCATATTGGGCCTTAGTATTCAAGCCATGGCGGAGTATGGAGATAACAATCGGGTGGCTGTTTATGCTGGACTACATCATCTGGTCAGCCTAGGCTATGTGGTATCAAATCTCAGATACTATACAGGTGCCTCTCTATTCACCTGAAATTACATTCATTCGAAATTACAAACTCAATTATTCCGTGCTGGTGGACCTGAGATAGTGCTTTAAACATGGGAGATCTGCAATTGCACCTTTGTTTTGCCTGTATGTATGCGATAGACGCTCTGCATGATCGAAATGCTTGACATATATAACCCTTCTCTCTGCTTCCATGTGATATGCATAACAATATGTGTGTTAGTGTGTTTGTGTATGTACGTGTATATGTGATCGTTGCAAACCATATTTATTTATTGATATGCAAATAGCCAACGTCTTCTGCTCGGACAGTGTGCCTGGTGAAAGAGAGCCACTGAGCCAATTGTCCCGTTACTGATCAGTGACTGAATCTACTAGCATGACCCAACTGCTAAACCTCTTGCTCGGTAAAGGTCCATTATGATTGGCAGGTTGGAGACGCCCCCCTCTTAAATTCTTTCTGCAGAAGTCCAAAAGCATCCATTGGCCTTTAGGCATTACATCTAATCAATATTCAAAGGCCACGAATATTCATTGTTTTTTATGTTAATTGAAGTGAACTTCTGGTCGTACGAGAAGCAGAATGGCACCAGATCAGAGGTAAGTCTTGTCCTCTGCTGGTTAAGTTTATCCTCTTTTAGTTAGATTTGTATTCTGTGGCCCTTAGCTAACTGGTCCACATGTTTTCATGTAATCCAAATGTTGTGTTTGTATATTTTGTTTACATTTTATGCTTATGTATGGTTTTTACTTATATGTGTTTTGTGTTTATGTTGGTTTCTTTTTCTTTCTCTGTGTTTATTTATGTTTATATGTGTTTGTGTGTTTGTTATCGTAGGTGCCCAGATGATGCTGGCAATGAAGCTGATATCCCTCGCCTTTGATCTCGACAGTGGTGCCGTTCGGGAGTTGCCCGGAATCTGGGACTACGCGGGCTACGTGCTCCACGTCGGTTCCGTCATCTTTGGTCCGTGGATCAGCTACCAAGACTACGCGACGCTACTCAGCGCACCAGAAGAACGAATATTTGTAACCATCTCTTATTACTCTCTATCTTTTATGGTTCTTTTAAGAGCATTTGCATGTCTTTGCTATGAGACGGTGTTTCCCAATGGGGGAGCGGGGTTTGCTGTGGGACTCGATGGTCTCCTGAACATGCTCTATGGGGTGCTAGGCTGGATGGGTAAAAATGTGAAAAAAATTCTCATTATTGTTGCTACTGTCTATCTTATCCAACTGACTATCAATGTATCACTATTGACTAACATATACATCTATATATACATATACAATATGCTGATGTTTGTAATTAAAACAAGAACTGAAGTTATGAAGGATTAATAAGTGAAATTAGAGAGTGATGACATTGACTTTATGACCTTAAATTAACTTAATGAATGACCTCATCCACTTTCACTACTTGGTTCATGTTTTTGTCTGCTTTCGCATTGATTACTGTAACTTGCTTCTTATTGGTCTTCCAAAATCTCGCCTGTCACCTCTTCAATCTGTGTTAATTGCTGCCGCCCGCCTGATCGCCCTCCTTCCTCGCTTTACATTTGTCCATCACCTAAGATAGTGCACTGGCCATGTTGGTCATTTGTCCATCACCTACTCTCACATCTCTACCTTCATGATTGAGCACTACACTGGCTTCCGCTCATAGCCCGCATTCGATTTAAAGTTTTTATCCTTACATCCAGAGTGTTTTTGGGTCAGGCTCCATGCTATCTCTGTGATCTTATCCGCCATCCTTACGGCTGCCTCTCGTCGTTCTCTTCATTCCTTAGAACGACATGATCTCTTGGTAATTCGGACTCGGACGGCTCTCGCCCTACGTCGTGCTTATGCATCTGTTGGTTCTTTGCTTTGGAATGACATGTCCTCTGTGACTTGCTCTCTAATTTTAACTCAAGGTGCTTCTGCTTCTGCTCGCATTCCTAAGACTTTTCTATTCCCACGGGGTTTTTCGCGCTGAGAGCGCATCTGATTAGGTTGTACTTTGAGAGGCGCTATAGAAATATGTAAATACAATACAATACAAAGTGAGGATGCCTAGCTCTGGAAAGGGTTGGCCAATGAAACTTCTCTACATTGACCAAGTTTACGTTGTAGTTCAAAATGTTTTTAATAGTTGTTTATTTATGTCAAACCGACATCCACAGTAAAATTAGTAAATCAAAATCTTTTTAATATTAGTTTAAAAATTCAACTCAACTGAAATCCACTGTATGTAATGCTCAGAGTTGTATTGGTTTTTTCTTATATATTGTTTAGTGATTTATTGTTTAGTGATTTACTGTTTAGTGATTTATTGTTTAGTGATTTATTGTTTAGTGATTTATTGTTTAGTGATTTATTGTTTAGTGATTTATTGTTTAGTGATTTATTGTTTAGTGATTTATTGTTTAGTGATTTATTGTTTAGTGATTTATTGTTTAGTGATTTATTGTTTAGTGATTTATTGTTTAGTGATTTATTGTTTAGTGATTTATTGTTTAGTGATTTATTGTTTAATGATTTATTGTTTTGTGATTTATTGTTTAGTGATTTATTGTTTAGTGATTTATATTGTATTGTTTAGTGATGTATTGAATTGCTTCTTTGTAGGATTTCTTTTGGGTTTGGAAGTTGGTGATGTCTTTTCTGTCTGCCATTTCCTGTGTGCTCATGTCGACCTGTATCGCGCATTGGCTGCTACTGGACACTTCGTTTCTGTAAGAGCCATTCGTCTCTTCTTTTGTTACAGATCCTTAGCTTAAATGAAATTATCCATCTTGAGCTTAATAGAAATTACCTTTCCTGAGCTTCATTGAAATTACCTTTTCTCAGCTTTTCTTACAGGGATTAATTGAAATTACCTTTATTTCTTCTACCTTACCTACACCTGCCTTTATTGAATTTACCTTTATATAATTTATGTACCTATATCTGCCTTAATGAAATGACTTCTCCCTACCTTATCCGACTCATCTCTACCTTTTCTGAAATGACCTCACCTGACCTTACCTCTTTGTAACTCTTACTATGACTTTATTGATATTTTCTCTGATTGGCCTTTCTTGTTCTTTCCATTGTCTGTGTTTGTCTTTGTCTTCAGGTGGCTGTTGGCATTCCGCGATGCGCTGTCGTTTCGCTTTAGCCACTACTTTGTCTGCTATCTTTCGGAGGCCACGCTGACCTTATCCGGCCTTGGTGCCGTCAAGACCAATGGAGACACACGGTGGTAAGACCTTTATAACTCAGACAATGGATGCAACTTCACGTTTCTATTGTCACGTTTCTAATATTGTTAATAAACATTAGTTGTACACATTGATTGTATTGTATTGTATCTGATCGTTTATAAAGCACTTCTCAGAGCATAAGCTCTTCAGAAGTGCTTCCAGGGCTAGGTACCCTTAAAGATAAGGAAGGCTAAGAGGTGAGAGGAAGAGTTAGAGATGCCAGCAGAGAAGATGTAGAGCAAAGAGAAGAGGAAAGTCCATTCCAGAGAGAGAGACCAATGTAGGCAAAGGATCTGGATGCAGACATTGTATTTTGGTAACAGAATTTCTGACGCAAAGGTGGTGGGGGGGATCCCCCCTATGGGGTTTTCTCAGATGTATTGCAATTGTTATTTCAGGGATTTCACGACAACGCGACTGTTCCACATCGAGTTCCCGCGATCGCTCGTCGAAGTGGTCACCAACTGGAATCTACCTATGCACTACTGGCTAAAGACGTGTGAGTTAAACATCGCAACACTTTTATGTCTCAGTTCTTTTCTGATGGTTCTTGTCATTACATGGCGTCTTGCTGCCTCAGACTCGGATGGCGCCTGCTTGATATCGCGCTTACGCATCTGTTGGTCCCTTGATTTGGAACGATATTCCCTCACTCTTTGATTTTAACTGTGGGTGTTTCTGTATTCTTAACTGTTTGAACCCGGGATCCAGCTATAGCGGGATGACCTTATAATCATAATCCCCGGTTTCCCGCAATAACGGGATGAGCGTATAAACTTATATCCCGGGTTACAACAATGGCGGTATATGTATGTATGTATGTATGTATTTCTGTGTGTAGGTATTTCTGTGTGTAGGTATTTCTGTGTGTATGTATTTTGAGAAAATTGAAATCAAAGTTTGTTGAGAAAAGCAATTATGACTAGGTAAATTGCGTAGCGATTTTGAGATGCATCATGAGTTTCCCTAAAAATGTTTTGATAATGATTTTCGTTTGTAATCCGTGTCCTCTGCATCCTGTTGCAATTGCAGTGTCCAACAATAGTCAACCGACGTCGATGGATTCCAGTTTCCCTAATACCGTTTTTCCATTGTGACAATGTCTTCGTTAAATCTTCCTTCACTGACTGCTCATAGATTTGCGTGGAAGAAGTCCAGGCGTGAATGCAGGAAGTGGATCTAAAGTGACATGTTGCATTTCATGTCTTCGTTCAATTCTGGCTATGTGATAAGATGAGGCTCACAGAACCTACTTAATTCAAAATCAGTATCACTGTCAGCAGATGTAGACACATCTGGGTGGCCCATTCCATCATCTTGTCCTCTACATCTAAGCTCCATTCATTGGGTGGATTCGGTATTGGGAGAGTTTCATGATGTGGCCCTGGCCTCATAGCTGAAGGCAGATTTTGGGATTGAATTGCTTTCTTAGTCTTACTAGAGAAACCAGAAACATTAGTGCTACAAAAGTAACAATGCATGACATGATCCTTCTGTTCTTGCCAGACCATTGGGTTAGCAAACGGCATTGCCTTTGAAGTACGTCTGAATTGAGCTCTAAGATCGATGAGACATCTTGCACAGCTAATGTGAAGAGCCCATTCCTTGTTTTGATCACCTGTTTTACAAGCAAAGTACAGCTCATATGTTTTTTTAATAAGTCCAGTCATTGAGGGTCTCTGAAACTCTCCACAAATGTAGCGGAGCGTATCATGGCTGTTGCGACACTGACGAGACATTTCTTCTGCCAATAACCATCCTAAAACCTACTAATTTGTAGAGGAATTATAATGAAACGGGCTCAATTGTTGTGTAGCTTGTTATGCTTTGATTATTGATGTAAAAAACAAAGAAACTGATATATATTTCAACTGCCTGAGTAGCATGTTTGGATGTATGCAAACGGCTTATACAGTGTTATTACTGGGGCATTGTTGGCAGCTTCCTTCCAGAATTCTCAAGCTCATGCGTACCCAAGCTGTACCAACTATGACACAAGTATTATGCAAATGTATGTTCTGCATTTCTGCAATTCAGTGCAGAATTGAATTACAATGACAATTTCTTTCAAATTACTGCTAGGTAGTTTGAAAGCTGTTGCTGTTTTATCAATTCAAATGATTAATTATGAAAAAAAATTTTGATTTAAATCATGATTTTTATTCCCGATTTAAATCATGATTTTTATTCCCAATTTAAATCTTGATTTAAATAGATGATTTAAGTCGTTCGATTTAAATCGATGATTTAAATCGTTCGATTTAAATCGAATCCAATCTGATACTTTGCAGTTTTGATGTGGGAGTATATTTTCAATTAATTGACAGTGTTTGACACTTTGATTTGATCAATTAAAAACAGGCTGCTGAAAATAACATTAGAGTGATTGATAACTGTTGAGAATCTGTTTTCCTGCTAAGCTTCTATGTGTTTCCGGGCAATTGCTACCTGCCGCCAATATACATATTTCAGTAGATTGTTATTTTCCACCAGTGTGTGTGACGTGTTGTCTTATGTTGAATGTTTTGCTCTTTATCTTTTTCTTTATAGATGTCTTCAAGACGGCCAAACCACTAGGCAACTTTGTGGCAATATTGCTGACGTATGCTGCAAGCTCTATCTTACATGTAAGCTAACATCATTACTATTCACATTTCTTGTTTCAATATCTAACCTAGTCTAATGATTTCTATAGCACCAACTTCATGCATCAGTTTGCAGGGGCATCGTAATGCATTGCAGAAGCTCAGTCATGTCTGATGGGTCAGGTTGACCAGAGTTCAGATTACAGTGGGCATGCAAGGGGTTGACTGGTTCAATATAAATGGCCAAATGCATACATACAAACAGAGTCAGTGTATAATGAGAAAGCGTATCGAGAGAGGCCTCTGTCAAGAGAGATAGACAGATTTGAATATAATACCATGTGGCCGATTTTAAACCCGATTCTCTGTAGGGACTGTTTAGATTGGCCGACTCTCCAAAAAGTGCCAACACATGAGGCATTTTTCTTACTGTTTTGTTTAGAGCAGTTTCAATGTCTGTTTTTAACTTTCAGTTCTCATGTATAATATTATTCAATTGAAAGTCAGAAGCATCTGTTATGTTGTGTAAGGCAGTGATCCTCACTGCCTTACACAACATCATCATCCTGATGATGATGATAGTGTGTTGGTGATGATGGAGGATGATGGTGATTAGACATCAATCATTCAGAATTTATATAGCACCCCATCAGGATCCTTGCTGTTGAGGACTATGATGATTAGTGATGATGATGATGATGACATTTGTCTTCTGATTTCTTCCATTCAGGGGATCAATTTCCAGCTGTCCGCTGTTCTCCTCTCTCTCGGTTTCTATTCCTACATCGAACACGGTACAACTTTTCTTTTCAACCTCACTCACAAATCACAGTCTTATGGATCTGTTAGATGGCTGCATTTCGGCACTCTAAAATGAGCTACATCAATGTTTAGTTTCAGAAATACATATGATATTTCTTGACACGACATCATTTACCACTGTTGTTTAATTACAAGAAAATATTACAATACAATTTGTTCACAATGATTTCAATGTATGAATTGGTGCATTTTTCACTATTTGGTGACGTAATTGTGTTAATATAAAGCGCAACAGTTACTCTTTATTTGAATGCTTATTGAATGAAACTGTGATGTTGGGGTAGATTACTAGCTATTATTCTGTGTTGTTTTCCTTTGACTGCAGTGTTCAGGAGGCGACTATCAGAAGCCTTTGGTGCTTGCATCGAGGCAAGACGCTGCAGGGCCGAGTGCAAACATTTAAACAAATCAGTAGGTTCATTGGTCTTTCAGACTCTCTCACATACACACACATACACACACACACATACATACACACACATACATACACACACATATATACACACACATACATACACACACATACATACACACACACATTCACTGCCAAAACCAGTGAATTCATCGAGCACTGTGTTTATTTTCCAGACGCATCCTTACGTGATATTGACGAACGTCGGATTTGGAATGCTGTCCGTTTTTCACCTGACCTACTTAGGACTGATGTTCGACAGCAGCTCAGAAGAAGAACAGGTCGGCTGATCCTCATCTATTGGCTAAAGATTACAACATCTGTGCGGTTTAAGACGGGGTGAAAATACGTCAATTGGTCTAGGTTTATGTAATCTGACAATGTAGTAATACTCTGAACATCCATGCCATCTGACTCTCAACATGAGAATCTGTTTGCTTCCATGTGCATGGACCCACCATTGGTGACTCTCAGCCTACTGTGCATAGTTTTACTAACTGTTGTAACATATTCGACAGTAGTGACATTTAGCATCATACAGCCTTGCGTAGATGCACCTCTGAGTAGATATCTTGAAGTGGTGCTATACAATTGTTTGATTACATTACATTACAACTGTATTTTGATATTGCTTTCCTACCAATGGTCGTGACAGATCATCGATGAGACTGAGAGCAATTGTGAGCAAAGGGTCGATAGATATGCAGCTACTTTTTCGGGCAATGCTCAAAGCCGCGCTCTCCTCATCACCACTGGCAGGGCTCTCTAACCCATTGGCCACAGTCGAGTTCCCATAATACAACTCTCTTATCATGCATTTCTTATTTCTCATCTCTTTAGTTAGATATATTGATCAGTAATAACATTTATTGTTCAGTGTTGTAAGGTTCATCGAATGTATCAGACTGTGTGTGCAATGGATTTCAAGTATCATGCAGAGGTGCTGTATAATTGTCTATATTGTATTGATCAGTGAGTTACTGAAAAATGAGGGATTTCTCTTAATGTGAAATTTTGATCGATGATTCTGTAGGGTTACAGCATGGATCACACGTTGAACAAATGGTCGCACCTTGGATTTGCGAGCCACTGGGTTGCTGGGGCCACCTACGTCTTCTACCTTCTCATCTGAGGAACCAGAGTCGACAGTACTTCGCATTGTGCAATGAACTACCAAAAAGTTGCATCTTCTGGTTCTAAATCTGTCGTTTGCTGCCGTTTGTTTTGTTCGTCATGGAATCTAAATTCGTCTCTGTATTTGATCTAATACTTGAAGAAGCATTGTGTATTTGTAATTTTTCGTTTTTATCTTCTTCGGTTTTTTGTTTTTGCTCATTGTATTTTTGTGGTCTAGCTTATAATTGCTTTTATTTATGCAGACATAATGATCATTTTGCTGATTCTATGGTCGTACAAAAGCCGTGTGCACTGTGTTCGTGCCCTATTCTGTAGGATGCATTTTGACCGACTAGTTAGATGGGTTTGTATTTAACTTAAGAAAGATGTGTACAAGATATTCTTTTTTTATCCCGAAAGTTTGCCACCGCTAACGAACACATCATCTCGATCGAGGCAGCCTTTGACACCAATGTAGAATATGAGTAACTTAACCAAAACCAAACTGTCTACGACCATTTGAAGATTGTCGTATAGCATTTGTCTTTTTATATGCTGGGGAAATCCCATGTTTTGGTGCAGCATGTGGAAAGTCCCATGTAGAATAATTGTCAGTTTGAAAACTGTGTTGCTCATTGTTTAAATGGTTCAAAGTGAAGCTCGACTGAAAGGGAATTGCCATGACCATTCCTTCCAGTATTTCCATGGGTGTTAGAAGCCACCCATCCGGTCTCTGTACTTGTCCCAAATGGAATATGCATCTCATATGGGCTCCATCTGGACTGGGATAGCAAACCTTCTGTAACCAGATTGAACATGATCAGATTGAGTGATCAGTTGCATGTGATCAGTAACAGCATTCATTATTCAGTGTTGTAATATATCAAACTGTATGTGTGTGTGGAGATTTATGCAGCGCCTTTTAATTGTCATACAAAGGTGCTATATAGATGTTTATCGGCGCTATATTAGTGTCTATAGGAAATGCCAACTGAGTGGTTTCGGAAGGATTTTGGTAATTTTCCCAAACTACGCTTGTTGTTGTTTTCTGTCGGAATATTGTTTTTGTCTCAGCTCTGATGGTTTACTAACAGCTGTCAGTGTATAAGTGAGTTATTTTAAACATGCCTGTGTACTGTGTAGTTTTCAAGTCAATTAAATTTAATGATTTAAAAGTTCGTGTATCTGTCAGGAGTTTCTAGCGAGCGAGTGTACGTTAGTCCCAATTAAAAGTGGTCTCTGTTCAATGATCATTTAACTGGTTTCTTTTGATTCATTTTTTGATGCTGGATCATTTTTAATTTGTGTTTTGTCTGAGTTTCTTAGTTTCAATTAGATCTGATATGCGATAATTTCTTGAGTGTTTTAAGCCAACCACCGATCATCTTTTTACTTGGTTAAACTCGCCAGTGATGAATACTCTTACTATTTAAATTATGGTTAATATATTGATTAGTATATATAGTGCATTAATATAAGTATGGTTGATAAGGTGTATCATGTTTTGTTTGATCAATAACCACGAATTGAGAATGGTTCTATTTTCACTTTGTCACAGAAAGTATATTGATAATTTCTGCATGATTGAACTTCCAGTGATCATTTATACTTGATCGGTCTCCAATCATTTAATTGATTGACTAAACTACTTATGATCAATCATTTTCAACTTTTTTCCCATCAATATATTTAAATCTTGATTATTTGGATTCTGATAATATATTGTCACCAAAGAAAGTTGTAACTATTGTTAAGACTAATTAAGTATTTAATGCTGAATGTCTGAAGAATGACTATTGTTTATATCCGTCCAGGTTTAATTATTTAATCAGACTTGGCTTTGTCGATTGTGGTGCTTGCTTCTTAAAATTTAATTTTAAATATTTTTCAGGTTTACGTTCTACAACTCGATGTTAAGCATTAGTTTTAAGTTTAGACAGATGAGCTCAGAATTAAAATGTAATGTTCCTAGCAGACCCATATAACGTTTTCCACTGTGTGCTTTCGTAATGTTAATACGCTGGCTAAAAGTATGAGTTTCTGTTTAATGACACTGTGCAATAACATTGGAGATTAGTGTTCCCTCCTCCTGCAGCCAGGCTTTGGACTTGCACCACCAGTGGCAAGCCAATGCCAGCTGCCATCAGAATCATTGAGGCAACAGCCATTTACTGTGGTCTCCTGTGGACGATTGAACAGTCTAGTACTAGAGTACCATGCAGTCCAAATGTGGATCCCTTACACGGTCTGCGTTTTATGTTTATATTTATGGTTCGTAGAAGGGCCAGTTATAAGCAGGAGGTATTCATGGTGCAATGTAAGGAGATCTTGGCACCAGTTAGTCAGAGCTGCAGTAAATAAGAAACAGCTGCAATGTTCTGGTGATTATTATTTTGAGTTTGGGCGTTGTTCTTTTACTTACGAGCTTTTCATTTCTCATGCTGTGTATTATGTTGCTAGTAGATGTTAATAATTCTGTTCACTGTATAAAACAGAGTTTAATTGGAAGTGGTTAGAGGTAGCAATGGGGTTCAATGCCCATTTAGCATCAAAGCCAATTAAATCTTATTCATGGAAATACTTATACGGATTTATTCCCTTTTGTTGAAAATTTCTGGTGTTGTCGGTGCTTGAACCAAAAGTGTCCGTGAGGACTGGTGTTGATAGGAACATGTAGCACACTGATGTACTTTAGTTTAAGAGTCTTGAAGGCTTACATCTTTTATCAATGAATTGATGATTTAATGCATTGCTGTTTAATTTGCCTCTTTGTTGGTTTGAGTTGATAAAACGTTATTCCGTGTCATTTCTTTTTAACAAGTCTCACATAGTTTAATATGTTAGAGAGTTCTTTGAAACTAGACAGCTGTGCGTATTGTATTCTTTAAGATAAATCCGTTTCAATTGGTATAATATATGCAAATGTAAACTAGAAGTTTCTTTATTGTTGTGTGACCTAGATCTCATCTTCTTATGACAGTGTAGAACATGCATTTGTTACCATAGTCAATAGAGAACATTAGGGTGATAGATATAAGCGGGTGCTTGCTTCGATCATGACCTGATCTATTTTTACACCAAAGTCTCGGAGGTTAAGGTGGTCTATGACCTTCGAAATATGGTATTGATATTGTTGTTTGTTTGAGTGAACTTTTGATGATCGTTGCTCTTGTTCAGTTTGATAATTTTTTCAATGATATTACTTGAGTCAATGCAGATGAATATTTTATTTTTATGCCCTGTGTCTTTTTGTGCAATTATGGGGTTGCAATTTCTGATTACGATAGGATATTTTTTGTGGTGTATGTATGATATCTTGAGGTTTTGAAAGCAGTTCTTTCTATTCTTCGTACAGACTCAGAGATTCGTTCACTGCTTTGATTTCTTCCAGAACACTTTGTTCTTGCAGTTCGGCAACTTTCAGCTTGTCTGTCTTTCTCAGCAATGGTTGCTGTAACTAACAATTGGAATTTGGCTGGTGGAATTCAAATAACATTGTTATAATAATGATAATGCTGTTGCTTTCAATGCCATTGCTATTGGCATTACATTTTTATGTCAAAACTTAATCCTACCAGATGTCAGTAGCAGTCTTTAATATCACCTTTGACTTTTTAGGTCTAGAGGCCACTACACTTATCATTGATAGAAAAATGAAGAATAATTGTGGATGTCCAATGGGGAAATGCCATTTGTTTATCTGATTATGGATTGGACAGGAAGCTGGAGTTTGGATAGATCTGGAAAACGGATAATGTAGTTGACCGAAAGAATGGAAACAGAAGAACCCAGTCTGTTTGTGGCAATGTTTAAAATTATTCTCATCAGATCAAAATTAATGTTTACATAGAAATTAAAGTTTCTCAGTAAAGAACGTGCAATTTTTGTTTTTTTTAATTTTCAGAGTTCATAATTTCTATTTTGAAGAATTAAGTGTCTAAAAATGTAGTTAGATGCATTTATTGTTCACTTTCGTTTGATACTTTGCAAGTCTTACCACAGGCTTTCCATAGATCACAACCGACTCATCATATTCAATGATCCTAACTACTTTGTATGCAGACTATAATTGTTAACATCTCTATGCTTTGGACAGAATTGTGTAACTTGGGTTAATGACTTGAAGTTGTATCTGTAGCGGGTTATGTTTTTGAACGTAGTTTGTTGTTGATGCTTTTCGTAAGAATCTCACGATCTGTATCGAATCAGTTGGTTTAATATATTAATCCCAATTCACAGCGTTTTGTTGAGTTTTACAATTTCGTTATATGTGTTTAAGATTGTGGTGACTTGCAGTGTGCAAGTCTTATGAATGGAAACTATTGCAAGCAGACACTTTCTATTGGGGATTAATGCCTGGTTGGAGAGAACACAAACGTTGCATTCTCAGCTTTTTGTTCCACCCAAGTAGGTGCCTTATACATCTTCTTCTGCCTATAAACATACAACATACTCCTCCTATCCATCTGCCGTTGTTCTCATCTGTGCTGAGGGATTGAATCCCGTTGCACCTTGTGTCGCATTGACAACATGTTCTATAGACAACCAACCCATACGGGTAGGTTGTCCGGATCAATGTTGTCCTTAAAAAAATCTTGACCTTAGGTCTCTACGGAATTAGGGGCCTGCTATTAACAGAGGTGTGTAGGGCCAATAGGCGTCACAATTCTGCACAGATAACTTCATTCGATGAAAGATATGTGAAGCAGTCTATCACAGTTTTCATGGTGATCAATGGCTTTGAAAAGCACTTTTTAGAACGAAAAAATCGACTTCATCCTTAATAATCCTCAGACAACATCCTTCTTCCTTTTGAGCCTATAAAAGAACACGGAAAGCACTCTATGCATCACGCATATCATCTTCGCTATGAATGCGTCGTAAAATAAAGTTCCATCAGTCACTCTCTATAGTAGATCTATATAGAGTGACTTTTGTAAGATTATTTTATAAGTGTGGGAAGTCTGACGAAAGGCTTGGACATTTTGTATAGCGCCAGTGTAGTAGCTGATCTCTCAGACGTGTCTTTTCACTTTTTTGTGGGCGTTGAGAAATTTCCAAAGATTTACATTACCCCTACATTACACATTAAGTAAGTATACAATAACAAAGTTAAGAAATTTAGAATTAATCGATTCACAGATTGTTAGGGTTTTAGAAGCGTTGTAAGTCTGGCGATAACTTCCTTCGTCGACATTTATTGAGCGTACGTGTACGAGTGACAGAGACTCAGCCTGTTGTTGTTTACTAATGGAGGTGGGAAATTGGGAATATGTGTTCTCTTCTTAGACGCATATAACAAATGTTTCTCGCTTATTGATATTAGAAACTAGTGGCCGCTATTAATAGCGAGTTAAAATTACTTTTTTGTGTGTAATTTTGACATTATTATTGCTTTGGAATAAGAATATAGAATCAATCGTCTTGTGAAAATTGAAGAATTTTATTATCTAATGTCTGGGAGCCTTCACAGATAATCTAACTTTAGGAAATGATGCTTTACTTTACGAGGCGTCGCTGCGACCCCAGAGGAAGCCACGAACATGGCATTTACCGATGCGGGAGCCCAGCCCTCATTGCTCTTAATTAAGAACACCACCTACATCTAGACGAGGCACCCGTTTAGGTTCCAAACTGTGCACGACTGACCCTCTGGTAGTAAACCGGATTCTAATCTTCCTTGGACAACCCATTTAATTTGAGGCATCGTTCGTGAATAAGCTGGAGCCCTGCGCTTGACTTTCAAGTGGCACCTTAGAAGTTTGGATATTTCGACTACAACTAAGATGAAAGATGGTGTTTCCCGAAACTGGCTATTCCCCAAGTATATTCAATTTCCCAAGTATATTCATTACTGGCCCATTCCTGCCAAACACCCCCTGTGTTCTCTAGGTACGAAACGGTGGCGGACGCAACAGATACATTTTTTGAGGCAATTAAAACAAATTTTCTGTTTTATTTTCCTGTTAAATACAGACTTAAGAGCATTTGGAACGCAACATTGACACAAAACATTGAACTTGCAGTATTACATGGTACACGAACTTAAACGAAACCGAGTAGTTAAGAACTTAACCCACTGCATTTAAACCATAAAAATTATATGTAACATGCATATTGAGCCCACTGTGAACACCACATTTATGTGACCCATCTGCACAAAACCAGTCTTAAGTTGAGCTAGACTTTGTAAGGAATTATAAGACTCACGAACTCTCTTCACCATCAAGCCAGCCCGTGCACTCTACCCGATCGTCCTCTCTCCTCACCCTCACTCGACCCCCGATTACATTTCATCTCAAGTTCTCTAACCGTGCCATATCCAACGCCGCACCACGTCTTTGGAACGACCTTCCCTCTGAATTTTGTGCTTTCTTGGTTCCTCCATCATCACTGCCCGTCGTGCAACATCATCTGTCCTTAGATCCCCTATCCATCACACCCCAGGCTTTTCCACTCTAAACTGAAGTCTTGCCGTTTCAAGAACTCTTACCCAGACTCCTTACTTGACATTCCACCTGCCAATCCCCGACCAAAATGACACCCTCCTTAACGGCTACTCTGCCTCCCTGCTGACCTCCTGGAAACCGAACTCTGACCTCCCAGGGTTGTCTTTTGGACAACCCTTTCGATTTGACGCAGCACTCAAGAATAAGCTGGTGCCGTGCGCTTAGCTTTCAAGTGGCGCTTTAGAAATTTGGAGATTACAATTACAAGACTCCTCTCTTACTAATGTTCCTCTGCAGGGACTCAATGGTGGCTCAACAACAGCAATCTTCACAACCATTTCTCATAGTTCATATAACACTCGATAACAAAACATAAAACTGACAGATTGCAACAGGGTTCAATCCCTTGACACACAGATGAATGGCAAATATACTAAAAACAATCTATTTTTGTAATTGTAGTTTTTGCAACTGTAATCACAAGTTTATATAGCACTTCTTCAGATTGTCTGAGATCAGGAATTCAAGGGGGTTTGAGTTAAGGTAGGGTGTATTTATTTTTTTACTATCCTGGTGAATACGTGCATTGACTAAGTATGCCTTTTGCTGCCAGTTGTTCCTTCACCTCATCCAGATACATTGGACCAGGATATCCATGTCTACAAGAAAATCAGTTAGTTGAAATTAAATAATATAGCTGGAAACAAATTCAGATCTTAAATCAGTGGATAAACTGAAAACAATTACTGGCTAATAATATTAACTGTTACACAACAGCCTCAGTGATAAGTAGGCCTAAAGACTTCAAAACTGAAGCACCTAACAGTGATTGGGTTCTTTCTGCATTCTGAACACTTACATTGGTTCCAAGGGCACTTTGCAGCTGGGCAATTTGGCACAGACAATTCGGCACGGATAATTCACCATTTTATGTCCAAGGCATTTTAATATCAATGGCTATGACAACTGTCATCAATTCAGCTTACATTCAGCAAGAATTATTTTCATCAGTCCAACTTCTATTTGGCCAATAATTATTTCATCAATTTATGCAACAATTAGCTAATTCAAAATCTTCATCTATTTAAACAAGAATTATTTTCATCTATTTAAAACTTCAATGACAATGTTTGAAACATGAATGCAATTCTTAGACAGAACTGTTAATATAAATACATGAACAATTTAAAAAATCTAGTGCAAATGCTGATTTAACTTTCCATTTCATCTCATCCGATGTGTAGACATAATTTTATCGAATTCTTGTATTGTTAGGTTTAAGAAATATGTCTGTGTTTAAGATCAAGAACAGAATACAAAGCCTGAATTATTAAACAAAATTGATACCTTGCTTCTTGCACAGGATTTCTCATTTTACTTCTTGCCTGATTAAAGAACAGAGTTTTCAACAAGCTAGTACATTGCCCCGGTACGTGACGTTTTGGTGCAGCGACGTTTTGGTGCAGTGACGTTTTGGTGCAGCTACGTTTTGGTGCAGCGACGTTTTGGCGCAGGACGTTTTGGCGCAGTTCTCTGATACAATAATATGAAATGTATATTATGTATTATATAAATATTATTATACGGCAATCTAGACTTTAGTGTCGTAAATTATTCCACATGGCAAATCAGGTTAAGTCTCGGAAGCGTCGGTAGTAGAAGAGGCATTGATAAAAAGAATCATGTTTAACTAGAAGCCGGATTAATGAAAAGGATACTGTTAAACTTGGAGCTGGATTGACAAAAAAATCGTGCTTAAATGGAAGCCGGATTGATGAAAATAATCATGCTTAAATGGAAGCTGGATTGATGAAAAATAATGTCATTTAATTGGAAGCAAGATAAATTGATAAAAAGATTGTGACAAAGAGTTCCACGACGAGTAGAATGCTCATATCCATCCCGCTTCTATTTAAGCATCATTCCTTTCATCATTCCAGTTCCCAGTTTAGTATAATTATTATCATCGATCATGCTACATGTTACATTGTATATTGTATCACGTATCTGCGCCAAAACGTCCTGCGCCAAAACGTTTGCGCCAAAACGTTTGCGCCAAAACGTTTGCGCCAAAACGTTTGCGCCAAAACGTTTGCGCCAAAACGTCCTGCTCCGTACAATGCCCACTTCATAAACATGTATGTTAAGCTTGATTAAACTACAGGAGAATGAGACAGATAGAACTTGTTTCATGTTGTTGTTGTGCCTCAAACTTTGCTTATCAGTACTCATGGGGATATACTGGTAGTAGCTTATTGAACACATTGTTGGTTGAAAAAACCCACTAAATACATCATTTTTTATTGTACAGAAGAGATGCAAAGAATTGGAGAAATAGCAATAGCAGACGTATGACTTGATCAAAGACATGGCAGTAAGGTAAGAGCTATATGACAAAGATTTTGTTGGCTGCAATTATATAGTATAACATGCTCATAAACACTGTCTAATTGAAAACTTTAGAAAATGTTAAACTTACCCCAAAAAATGGAAACTGCAACTGCTTGGCAAATTCTTCAATGAGTAAAAACCAAATACATCAACAGACCATATTATTAGGTCCATTAACATGTTGCATCCAACAAAGCAATCTGCTGACTTGAGATGATAACGATGAAAGGCTTCGCTGACCAATCGTAATCTCCATATTTCTAAAGCATCATCGGAAAGCTAAGAACAGGGAATAAGTTATGAATAAGTGTCAAAGTGATTTTATACAGATTATTGATCTTTATATCTGAAATGAACTGAACATGGTTTATTTTAGGACTAAGAAACCAAAGTACGAGATAAGAGAAATTTCGTTGTTGTGTACATACTTAAACCAGGAGCCCAATCACTCTTGAAGATTAGTACAATTGAAAATAACCTAACATATAAAAGTTATACCTAGAACATTAATGTCTCTATTCCCACAATAGCAAATACTAAACAAGATTCAGTTATTACTTACACGAGTTACTTTTGACCTCAATTGTACCAATCAGGTTTTGCTTTTTATTGGCAAAGAAGCTTGTATTCAGTAAATCTGTAGGCTTAAAAGTGACATTCGTCATGCTGAGTGATCCAGGTTCCCTTGTTTTCATCTGCATTAGTTCCAACGATCTAGAATTGAGGTCTTTCAAGTTTTCAACCACCTTAAAATTCGCTCCTTTATCCTTTCCGTCGATGATCTCTTTAACACATGTAGTAAAACTTGTTAAAGAAAGTTCCTGTACTTCAACCTCTTGCTTTTCAATTTCTAGTTGTTTCATAAGATTCATTTTCAAAGTCATCAACTCCAAATCGAGTGCATTTCTATGTTCTTCAAGACATGACTTTATTCTTGCATGTTCCCTCCTAATGTCTAACTCCCTCTCTGCAAACAGGCCAAGCAATGTCACTTTCGTTTCTTCTATCTTGTCTCCTTCCTGTATTGTAAGTGATAATTTTACGTCCAATCTCTCCATATCTCTCTGCAGTTGAATTCGGGCTTCTGCTGCAGTTTTACTGATCGTACATAACTTATGAGAGCTGTGTTCTGCATCAACACATTCCAGACAGACAGTTTTACTGCACTCCATGCAGTAGAGTTGCAGTTCGCTATCTGCATGTTTGGTACACGTGTAACCTCCAGGTTTTAAAACCCGAGCAAGCGACACTCTTTTAGGTTTGTCTAGGCCAACGAATGCACTACTTTCAATCATATAACTTAATGAATAGTTTTTTGGCAACTCTTCCCAACTACCTGCTGGGATCCTGATCTCTCTTCTGCACATAGGACATGATAAATCTGCATCATTGTTTTTCCCATACTGCTTCAGGCATTTCAGACAGAACGTGTGACCACACGCTGGCAGTATTCTTGGATCCTTGAACATCTCTAAACATAGCACACAACAACATCCACTGTCTTTCATTTCTTGTCCAGTCATCTCCAGAGGGCTTTCTGAAATAGTCATCAAAACATACTCTCATAAAAATTATTATTATACATGTTACTATATGGCTGAAATGACATAAAGGCACTGTACAATAATATTACATTAATGGGGCATTTTCAAATTTGGGCAAAGGCTCGTTATATTATAATAAATCACTCCAACATCATGAAGTTTTTCCCCATAAGTATTTGCTAGATTCTGATAGCTGTTAATAATTAACTTTGATGTTCATAATATTATTACGATTGTAATTCCTATTTCACTGGACTTCTCTTCTCTTCTTTAGTATTGGTATGTTCCTTATAGAATTTTGATTAATTTCCTTACTATAATCTTGTCTCCTCCATATTCCTCCGCTGTGCGCTAATGATTAGCAGGGCTGTTAATATCATGATAAAGTATCGCGATACTTTTGTCAGTATCGCAGCGAGTATCGCGATAGTTTTATTTTGCCGGTATCGCATGTGTATCGCGATACCTATTTTTAGCCTGTCAGCGATACTCGATACCAATACTTTTTCTCACTGAAATGTAGGCCTATGTGGTTTCTCAAGAAGTATGAGAAGTTAATCGTTGCACTTTGATAAGTTTAGGTCGTTGGATATATTATAGCCTCTTTCAGCCATATAGACCTTGTTGCGAACAGATGGAATAATTTATAAATATAGAAATGACCGAAGTAGTCCTATGTCCTTTTGCTTTCACTGGTAGACGTTTCTTGCTTAAATAATTTGGCTACGTCAAAGACATTGTGATTGGCCCAAGGACCAATAGGCACAGGACTGGAAAGTCCCTATGTTCCTTCGTGTCTGCATATTTTGGGCGCTTTTCGGAAGTGAGAAGTTTTAGATCCTTTTAAAATAAGTTTAAATAACAAGTTAATTCATCAACTTTTAGTCACAAAGCCAAATTTACGAATAACTACCGGGTTTGTCAGTGAAATAAAAAATGCTGTTGGATGCTTAAAGCGCCATATTTTTAAATAGAAGAGAAATTTAGATAGGGGCGACATCTGTGTTTAAGAATAAAGCGTGTATATGGAAATATTCCTCTAATCTAGATTCCTTGTGATTAGCCAAATTTAGGAGATTTTCTATGATTATCGGTGAATGAATTATAATTCATGCTATGATCGATTTCAGCAAGCATTTTGAAAAGTATTGTTAAAAGTATTGGTATTGCAATACTTTCAGAAAAAGTATTGGTATTGGTATCACAATACTTTTAATTAGGAAGTATTGTTATTGGTATTGCAGTACTTTTTTCAAGTATTGTTAACAGCCCTGATGATTAGTAGTTAAGTTTAGTTAAGAAAGTTACATTATTTTCTCTATTTCTTTTATTTTTCTCTTATTCTTTGATAACAAGGCTTACTTACTTACTCCCTTCCTTATCTAATATATATATATTATCTTTAATCTAAAAAGGTTCTTTGCTGCCAATCTATTTTAGTGATTACATGTATTTTGCAATCTTTCTTGGGGTTCCCTCTAGCAGGATATTCCTCCCTTGGGTCCTCCATGTTATCCATCGTTCTTCCTGTTAAGTTGTGCTCTGTTATACCTCCTTTAGCGAATTTTTGCTTCTATTGCTTTGAAGCCACATGTTTGTAGTTTATTTTTTGTGTTTATCTTGTTAGATAATAATAAACGAGTTAATTTTAACCAAGCCTACCAAGAAATCAAACCTTAAATGCACGCACAACATTTTCGGTGTTAAATTTCACGGCCAATTGGACCATCTGCATTGTTCAATGAATGGTTTCACTTTTGTGGGGAAATTTTAAGTTGTGACTGATTTCACAGCATCGTACAAGCCACATGAAACAGCAGATTATGGAAGCCAGAATAGTGGCTAATTGAAAACACAAAGACAACAGCAGCAATAAAACGACAGCATCTCTTACTTTTTCCCACTGTTGGTGCTTGAAGGCCAGAACCCGAGAACTGATTCTGCTGCTTCTCCTTGGCAATCCCTTCCATGGTTGCTGTCCATGGAGGCACTCCACATACTGCTCCACCTTCAGAGGTAGCAGCTGATGCAGCATCCTTGCTCGATACGCTGGCATCGGATTCGCTTCCAGCTTCCACTTCTCCAGACTTGTCGAGAGGCTGAAGCTGCAAAGAATCATCAACCTCATTCATCAGAGATTCTCATCAAAACTACTGAAGCATAAGAGCGCACAAACAACATGTGACCGGGAAAATGCACACCTGCAAAACATGCTACCAACAGATGAATGCAGATATTGACAATTCGTCAACTGATACAGATTCAGAGTGGACCACAGCCCTGCTTGTTATGACTGCCTATTACTAACAAGCATACAAGCAAGTTATTCTGTGAGAGGTGCTATATAAATCAAAAGATACAGCTAGCTCCAAAGACCTCTTTGTACGGTCAATCGATAAATAGTTAAATATAAACTTGATAGACAGATGGAAATGTGAATCTGCACCTGTGACTGTCGGACAAAGACGCCGTGGTTATCTTCACAGGTGAAGTAACATATGCACTGAACTGTTCCATTGTTCTTTCCTTTCGCATCATCCAGAACAATGCCGATCCACTTTCCTGTACAAATCAGCATCACACATATGCATTGTAAATTTGCAGCTACCTGAAAACTAATTTTGAACCATCTAACTGGTGCTAAGTGTCTACTATGGTGCTTTATTTATCTTCTAAGATCTAAGTGTATATTTGACTATTTTGTGGTTCAATAATGAAACACAAATAAATGAATACTATCTCAGTGACATTGTAGCAACATTTTGGACTTTAAACAAACCAGTCTGCATCTCATGAACAGTAATTCTAATTACTATAATCATGAAATTTAAAAAGTCTCGGATTAGGCATCGTCAATGCAATGTCAACCTGCCAACTCCTATTATTGATGAACATATATTGTCCCAGGGTTTTAGAAGTCACTCAAGTCTTTTTCTTTAGTCGTGGCTGGGCTGGGAGCACTTCTTCAAGGGTGCCATATAAATACTCAGGATGTATGAATGTTCTACAAATTGTGATAAGGCATTCTCGGCAATTGGTCAATCCCTCAGCTTATCAAGGTTATATATTTATATTTCAATAGCATCTTAAGTATTTATAATGATGTAAGTATCTGCTGCATGCTACAAGTCCATTAGTCAAACCCAACAAAAAAGCAGGTAGGCAATAAATAAGATTCTGATATTATAATTAGAGATGATAATAAAAAACCTGAGGAGAAAAGCGTCGGTCCCACATAAGCAACCGTTCCAACGACATCCTTTCCGATTACTTCAACCCTTGAACCAATTCTCAGTGGTCTGCTCTCAGCCATATTCAGCTACCCGAAATGCACAACATGTAACTCAGTAAAAAAAAAGCATAAGCAGCGCAACCTATTGATCCAACATAATACAAACTTATTTGTACCATGCATCACTTAAATAAATACTATTTAATAACTGTTGTTGGAGGAACTTCATCAAAAAAGGAGATATTTATCTAGTCATTGCTTTCTTTCTTCAATATGCATGGGTGCAATTCCATTTAGTCCTCGAGCACGAATCATGATGCTTAATATTCGTTACGGTCGCATTAAGTTTATAAAGGAACCACATCCTATCAATTGTCGCTTTATGAAGTTCAGTCGCTTTAAAAAAAGCGCAGCCCCAAATAGATAAGGTTTAAAACAAGTACGCTGTTTATATAGAATTTTTAGCAAGCATAACGAACCAAACGGACTCTCAGATGGAGTTAATAACTGGGAGGCTGGCACAACGATTGGCTTCAATCCAAGCAGAGGCTTTGGCTTGGATCAGAGGAACTATAAATGTATTGGAGCCAATAGTTTAAAGACATCTTTTGACATCAGTTGACGTTGAGGTAATATAATAATTCTCTGATCAGTTCCCGTCAAGTTGCGATTTCATGGCCTAACAAAATTTCCAAAGGCTATCATTTTTGTGGCGTCTTCCGAATCTGCAGAATTTAAAGCTCCGAGACGCACGCAGTCCTTACGAGCTCCCTCAGAGGTTGCTATTTAAATTCTCCGAATGAATGTCCTACACCTACAGAAATACCACCACTGGCTGCACTCTGACAGTGCCAGTCCCAAGCCAGGACGAAAGAGGAGGGCAACGCCAATTATCTTTGTTATCAAACGGTCTCGTTAAACCGAAACTACTACGTCTTACATACTCTGTTGTCAATAAATAAGATTCTGATAAGATAATTAGAGATGATAATAAAAACCTGAGGAGAAAAGCGTCGTTCCCACATAAGACCGTTATGAGGTCTTCAATTATGCTCTGTACAATGATGCCACAATCCCCCAGCACTTGTGAACTCAAGAGACAGTTACAGATACGGATACGCTGTTGACTAGTTTTTGTCAGGGCTGCAAATATGTTGGTTTCTTGGTTATTTTTTTTACAAAGAACAAAAGTTCTTAAAAATGGCAATTTTTGGTTTTGGGGTTTATTTAGTCCGAAATAAAGCTAGGTTAATGATAAGAACGAGTTGGAACTCTTTTTCATGCTGTGTTTGATGCTTTTTATAACAAAACTGTTGTGACAAAATCCAAGGGAGAGCTAAAAACCAAATGAAACAAGTACAAAAAACACCAACTTTTGATACAAAAAATATTGGTTTTCGCACCATTGGTTTTTGTCAGTTAGTTTCGGCTACGGTGTAAGGTGGTTTCGGCTAGAGACACCGTATAGATCAATGTATTAATAGAATATTATGATAATTGAAAGCCGGCCACAACTATGTGCCTCAGCAGCTGGGTTATACTTATATAAAATAATAAGAGATGTTAAAGTCTTACGAGTAACATCTTTGCTTACTATAACAATCTAGAAACATAATGATACTACACAATAATTTGAAGATGCTTCTATAGAAAAATGTTCAGAAGAAGTCGTAAACTGTAACCATTTAATAGTCTGTTGTTGACCCAAATTATATGTTGTTGACCGTTGAAGTGGAAAGTATGGAAAAACACTTCTATTTTTATCAAATAACTAAAAATTGTGTCTACTTGTTTTCGATTTAAGCACTTATGTTGATGGTTTGTAATTTACTTCTTTAATCATTTATAAATATTGAATTAGCCCCATCTAAGTGCGCGTATTACAGCGAGTTCGTTAAACGCAGATTTTAAAAGCGCTGAGCCGAGTTCGATCATAATATTTTAGATCGTGTGTGTATCTTCGTTTATCGAGAAAAAGAAAATGTCGCTGTCAAAAACGCAGCGACTTACAAGTTCATGACAATTATTAAAGAGTGTCAACCAGTCCCTCATTAAGTGAGTTTGCTAGGCCTAATTCCGGTAGTGTTCCAGTCTATGAGAATAGTATACTAAGTCACAGATTTACAGTGGGCGCTTGATCGACACGAGAGTTCCTGATAGTATGTGGACATATGCTCCAAATATTCCAAATGGCAATTTTCGGGAAGTATATTTACGGCTCAATATCGACAGTCAGAAGGTTCGATAGTCCGAAGATTTCATGGTGACCGGTCGATAGATGACAAGATTGTGGTTTTAATGGTAGCTGGACGGATGAGAAGAATTATGTTTGTTAGAAGCTGGATTGCATAATTCTTTTCATTCATCCAGCTTCCATTTAGGCATGATTCTTTTCATATCAATCCAGCTCCCAGTTTTGCACATTCTTTTCATCAATTAATCCAGATTCTAATTAAATTAATGTCGGAGTATAGAATATTCGGACTATCGAACCTTCAGACTATCGAACCTTCGGACTATCGAACCTTCGGACTATCGAACTTTTGGACTACCGAACAACCTTCGGACTATCGAGCGGACACCATATTTACGGATGTAGACCTGTATCTACAGATTCAATGGTTTACTGATTGTAGTCAGGACTCAAACTTGCGCATAATATTTTTGATCTTTTGGTCCGCTACCATTAGTGAGAACGAATTACTTCCGGCGTGTGATGACAAAAGGAGTAAGTAAAATAAATCTTTGTATATGTCTAAAATTACACTAACACTAACCCTAACCGACCCTCACTATGCTTAACCTGACCCTAAACGATCCTCACGCTGCTTAAGCTGACCATTACCGACCCTCATGATGCATAATTATAACAAATTATAGGTTTTACTGTGCATGTGTTATCATTGTATTTCAATTGCTTACGTTCTCATTATGATATGTAATCTGTGTCCGCATACAAGCCACGCCCAAAATATTATGCGTTAGTTTGAGTCTTGACTACTGTAAAAGTAAGCCGATTCAATATTAAGACTTGCTTCTTACAACTCCCTTACTCGGTTTCCTGACCGATTGGATTTCAACCGTGCTATGCTTAGAGGTTAAGATCTCTCAACTATTACGAGTTCAATTAAATGGTCATAGATTGCATTGTGGTATAGGCGCTATAGAAGTCATTTAAAGCTATAGAAGTCATCAGATTTAATTTGATTAGTTATGGAAGCCTTCAGGTTAGATTAGATCAGTTAATAAAAGTCATCATGTTAAATTAGATTAGCTATTTAAGTTGGCTTAGATAAGAATAATTTGTGCCGATTGTACAAGTTAATTTATAGAAGCGTACACATAAATAATGACAATAATTAACGAGACTGATGATATTCTGACATAGTTACATGTCGACAGCATCTCATTCAATTGCACCTTTGGCTTCTTTGTTGCATGCGGTTTCATTTATGGGTCTGCTCTGTTAATTTGCTTTTGCCACTATTTGACATTTTGTTATTTCTGTAGATTATGATAGATTCCATCTTTCAAAGATCCGTATGGGACAATTAGTGTAGGTATATGGTCGGAGAACTTCTGGTTAAGAGCTGCTTGATGCTTTTGCACGTTACAGAATATCTTTCAATCACAATGTAAATTCTAAATTGCAATTTCTTCATTGACTATTGTCATAATAGATTTGTCTTTGAAATTAAAGCCTAAATTGCAATTACTTTGCTGTCCATTTTCATAATTTAATTGTTTTCAGCTTCCCTGATTGCAGTGCCCCAGGATTTGTCAACGAACTGTTTACCAAATCCAGGTTTGCTCTAGGAGATAATTGCTTACTCTGGTACAAGCATAGGCTGGATTGAACATGCTTGGGCCAGGTCATGAATGTGGTGCATGAGGTTTTTAATTGGGGTAAAAGCCTCTATTATTAGCATTGTGTTTAGAGTTAATAATATGATTATGATCTGGGTTATGGTCAACATGCCTATTTACCATTTAATTATCGGATTTTATTGTATTTTCCCTGCATGTCATACTGAAGTTGCTACTTGGCAACAACTCCTAGTGTCAGAGTCTAATTGCAGAGATACTTGAGCTTCACACTGCTGTTCTCAACACTTTCACATATCATCGCAAATGGGTTCCTCTCCAGCCATTTCCAAAGTAATATATCATCGCAAATGGGTCCCTGCCGAGCCATTTCCAGAGTCTGTTTCATTATCAGTTGTCAAAGCTTGTTCTATGAGTTTACACTTACAAATACCAGCTAAAGTACTCAGAGCATGAATAGTAAGAGACGACTATATTGGGATAGCACTATGTAAATTAATGAATACAATACAATATCCCAACAAATGAAACTATGGAAGAATCTCTTTAAAATGGACACATATGGAGATCGGAATCAGCCAGGTAGATCTTTTCCACGTAGTTAGAATCCGAATAGTTGTATTTACTGTTTGCCCAATCCATGTCCAAACCAAATATCAAGACCTGATTTTCTCTACATATAGGGCCTGTGTTTGATATCTTGCACCAGCGTCCTATCACTGCATATATCCACTATTAGATCCTCTTTCTAGTTCCCCGAGATATCTCTAACACGGGGTGGTTGCTTTTGTGGATTTTCTACCTGGAGTGACCTTCCTCCATCGTTAAAGCCTAAACTAATTTCCTTCTATCCATTGGCCTCTCATTCCTTAAAGGTTTTTATTTCTTCCTAGGGTATCTGTGCTGAGAGCATCTCTGAATAGTTATTCTGAGAGAGGCACTATATAAATCTAAAGATGATAAGATATTCAGCTGAGGAGATTTCCAACTGATCCCTTTTTATGTGTTAGTTCTAGTCAGTGTAATAACCTTATCTATCTGCAAAGCATTTAAACACGGAATGATGATGATGATGATCATATTCTCTTGTGCTTTTTCATCATGGATCATGTGAATCATTGTTTACACAATAATTGTGCTTGCACTTTGCACATCCTGTTTTTCATGGTGTTTGAGGTTCATCTAGGTTTTTACAGAGCTGTTGACTGAATAATTTGATCTGTTTTCATGTGGCTGACACAAATGTTGAATTATTGATCTGATGTTGGCTGAAAGTGGATCGATAGGAAAATAACTGCACTGCCTTGCTGATACGTGGGCTTTTGCATGTTTTCTATATCCAGCATAGAAATTCATTTGTGTAAATGCAAAATTGAATAAATATGCGTGGAACGAAACATATGGAAACTTTTAGTGGTAATTGAGAGTAATTACCTGATGGACGTTTTAATGTCTGCTGGATGTGTGTTGCTTATACCTGTTTGAGGCAGTGTTCTTTTTTTGTCCAGGTTAAATTGCAGCAGTGACTTCAAGACTTATGTCTATGCATAAGTCTAAGCGAGGCAATTGTAATAATTGTGGAAGCAACCATTAGAAGTTGTGTAACGCTTAGTTTCTTCAGGGCAGGTGTCTATGCAATTGCCTCCTATTTGCATCAGGCAAGTGCTTATGCAATGTGCTTGCTTTCTGTTTACTTTTGCAGCTTATTTTTTCTTCTACTGATTTTTTTGCTCAATGTTTGGTTGTGTTTCATTGCTTGTGTGTTGCCTGGCTGTGACAAGATGAAGGCTTTTATTAATTACTTCTATTACTATTACTTTTATTTCACATTGCCATAAAATGTCTAATGAATATATTTTGTTTATGTACTTGACTATTATTATTACTACTTCTACAGCCACCACTGCCTCTATATCATTTCTTTTATAATTAAACCTGAACTGAGAAGAATGGTCTATTGAGAATAAAAAATAATTTCTGTGAATGTAGGAGATTTCTGGAAATCAAAGTTTTTCCAATTTATTGTCATTATTTATTGAAAATAGAAGGAATCCTATCAAGAATAAGAATTATTTTTATATGTATGCAGTTTTTTTTACATCAAGATAAAATAATAATCATAACTAACAGAAATTGCAGTGTATGCTACTTAGGGTCTAGATTTGAGTGGATGATTCCGTTTCACTTTCAGTTCTATTCTGAGGAGTTTTGCATAGCATATATGGAGAAACCTGCTTTTAGTTTTGCTTTTGCTATGAGGTGTTAGTTCAATTCAATTCAATCTCGTTTATTGCAGCCATAGCAAACGGTACATGCAGCTAACAAACAATACAGATTATAAACTATAGGCTACAAAAGGCCCCCCAAAAGGGATCGAAATCCCGCTTGCCCAAGTAGCTGAAATTAACAAGAGGAAAAAGAAGATATACGTCAATCAATATTAGTCCTAATTCTAACTCAAGAGGGCTAAGATCATTGAAACAATTAGACAGTCATAAACGCAAACAAGTTACCAACTAACCCTCAGGACCAAACAGAATCTTCAAAAATTAACTTAACTAAAGCGGTTTGTGAGCTCGGACGATGGGTGGTGGACCAAAGGCGAGCGAGTGACCAACTGCCCCGTTTGATAGTTGTGGAAATCATATCATCGAGCCATTTCATTTATTAAAAAAGTACGAAAATTATTTTTAAGCGTAAAAGGGTTGATGGACAAACGGATTTCAAGCAAAATAGTGTTCCAGACCTGCGGACCTGAAGATTTGAGACTGAATTTGCGGAGATTTGTTTGGGCTCTATCATAGTGGTAAGCGCGGGAGTTCCTTGTGCAGTAGGCATGGATGTCGGAGCCCATGGAGAAATAATTTAGGAACACTTATGGGAGTAGACCGCGCTCATGGTGGTAACAAAATATACCTATTTGAAGAATTCTTATTTTATCTTATTTTAGAAGCTGCAAATCTTTAAATAATGAGTCAGTATGTGCAACTCTATGGGCACACGCAACCAAACGTATCGCCCTTTTTTGTAGCACCACTAGTTTAGTGAGCCTTGACTTATAATTTGAGGACCAAATTAAATTACAATAGGTTAAGTATGGATAAATCAAGGTATGGTATAATTGAAGTTTAATGGAATTAGGGATAATGCGGGAAACTCTGGATAATATACCTATATTTTTAGCTATTTTATTAGCAATATGATTTATATGTCCAGCCCAGGATAGATGGTGGTCGACATATACCCCAAGGAACTTGGCGGATTCAACCTGATCAATCGGTGTGCCTTTTATGTGGAGACTTAGGTTGAGATCCTTTGGTAAAATTTGCCTATTAGAACTGAAAAGAATGAAATTTGTCTTATCCAGGTTGATCGTGAGCTCATTGGCGCAAAACCAATCAGCTACTTTAAATAGCTCCAAGTTCATATTATCAAGAAGTGTATCCAATGATTTATGCGAAAGAAACATATTAGTATCATCTGCAAACAGTATAAAGAACAAAATTGAAGACACGTTGGCTAAGTCGTTTATATAAAGAAGGATACGGAGCGGTCCTAAGTTGGAGCCCTGCGGAACACCATAAGTAATAATAGCACTATCAGATAGGTGGCCATTGCAGCTAACGTGTTGGGAACGACTATCAAAATAACTATGAAACCAATTTAATTGGGCACCTCTGATACCATAGTTTTCTAATTTTTTTAGGAGGATTTTATGGTTTACAGTATCAAACGCTTTCGCGAGGTCGAGAAATATACCCACAGAGATTTCGCCATTATCAATGGCTTTTGAGATCATATCCTCTATACTTAATAAAGCCATATAAGGGGAATGCCCCGATTGGAAGCCATGCTGCGATTTATAGATGGTATTGGAGGATTTCACACAATTATTAAGTCTGTCGTACATTATTTTTTCATAAAATTTGGAGAAGAAAGGTAGAACCAATATGGGTCTATAATTAGCAGGAATATCCTTTTCTCCTTTTTTAAAAACTGGAACTACTTTAGCAATTTTTAGTGATTGGGGGACCACCCCACTCATGAAGGAGCAATTGATAAGGTCAGCCAAAACGTCAGCAATGAGAGATATGCTAGGGATGACAATATACGGGTCAATATCGTCAACCCCCTTACTATGAGTGAGTCGAATATCTCGGCTTATATTCATGACTTCTTCAGCTGAAGTCAGAAGGAGCCCCATCGAATTTTGCTTTGGTGCTTGTAGGAAATTCTCAAAAGGTAGTTCAATCATTTTAAGATGCTAATCGATTATCATATTTTTGTGTCTTTGCCCTGTATTCAGTTATCAGTTGAGCTAAGGTTTTCCATAACGACAAAGTCATTTTCAAGAATAAGTTAAATGCACGTAGTTTGTGCTAAATAGCTTTACACTGAGGTGTATGAACACGTTGTCTACAATTTGAAAAATACCTCATGATTAAAAATATCTACAAAGAAGGTGGTTAAATTTGAGTATGTGAAATTCTGGAAAAATTACTTAGAAATCTGAAGGGATACATTTATAAAGCAAGTGGTTTAGATTCGGGTGTCCAAATTGCTCAGCTTGCAGTCCATTGCTATTTGAAAAATGATGATCTTGGACTGTTTAGAAACCTAGCAGCACTTATACAGTGTTATGTTAACACATGTTGATTAGTCATTTTAGTTTATTTATGGATATCTAAGGCACCTATCATGGCTCAAGCCAAACAGAGACAACCCCAGTGCTAAATTCCCCTTGTGAAACAAAAAGTCCTAAGGGTACTAGCTGTCTTGGTTTATGGTTTTACTTGGTTTGTTCTGCTTTATTCATCTATTCCATCACAGAATAACAAATTATATGATGTCTCACCTGTAATGCTAAATATTATTGGAAGGTAGATCCATGAACAATTTAGAAGAGGCTTAGTGTTTTTTGTGCTAGATATGTTGCAGTGTGTTCAAGTACCCCTCAGCAGTATGACTGCTAGATGTTGATAAGGAGAACAAGGTGTACCATAGTTGAGGTGTGGCTTTATCTGAACTGAAAATTACTTCTTACAAAACTTTATTATGACTCTTTTATTTAGTCATTGGTCTATGTTTGATAATTTTATAAGGTTTCCTAAGCTCTTTTCCCCACTTGTTTCACTGCTCAAATTTTCCTCTACTTTCCCAGTTTCAGACATGTTCTCAATTTCAGTTTCTTTTTCTTCTTTATCATCCTTTATGAAGATCTGAATATTTCCCTCATGGATATGAATTCATCAAAGTTTTGGATAATTTTATTTCAATTTCCTGTTTGTGTGTTGTAGACTTTTATGGTCATACCAGAACACAAATAGCCCTTGCATGACTCAGTATCACTGTGATTATGAATGATAAGAAGGCAGACTGTGTTTCATTGACTTCCCTATATTTGGGATTTTTCAAATAAGATCCGTGAGGCCCTTGCTACTACCTTAGCAGCTGATTTTATCTTGCTGACAGTTCATGCAGTTGCTCTGAGCAAAGGAATGGGAACAACTTAGACTATTGTGTGGCTAACTGTATTCATGGAATTTCTTCTGTGCTGTCACTTCCATGTATTGAGGCAGGAGTTTGCTGTGAAATCTTTACTTTTATTTTAATTTCTTAGCAGTGTTAATCCTACAGATCGAATTTTAAACTATAAGAGACTTTTAAGTGAAATGCTGACATACCTAGTCTAATTTTAAATTGTTTTCATTTCCAGTTCACGTTGTTTGCGTAAGGAAAATAATTCTGACAACAAATCACAAGAGATGGCCACATCAGACGGTTTGTGGCAGTTCTTCTATCTCTCGATATCCAGTTGTTCATGATTTCCATAAAAACTGTAATACTAACAAGTTTGTCAATTATTTCATTTGTTTTGTTGATCCCAAGGCAGACCTGTATGAGTTTTACCAGTATATTTTATTGTAATCAGCGTTTAACAAGTGTAGATAAAATAAGTGCCATAGATAGACAACAGCTATGACCTACTTAAGACAATAGCATTGAAGACAACAACTATGACTTACTTAAAAGACAATAGCATTGAAGACAACAGTTATATCTTACTTAAGACTACAACTTGGAAACAAGGGAAACCTGTTAATAGTTATGACCTACTTAAAACAATAACAATGACTTGCTTGTTTACTAGTCACCTGATTATTAATATCATTGATTACACAACAGTAATAATAAGAGACAATAATTGATAACAATAAGAGACAATAATTGATAATAATAAGAGACAATAATTGATAATAATAAGAGACAATAATTGATAACAATAAGAGACAATAATTGATGGTGTTTGCCTCAGAACACAAGTCATTACTTTAAGACTCATCTGATTCAATTTGCATATCCACAATAGCTCATTTCTGGTTTCCCTGATCTATAGGATATCAGTCTGGCTCCACCTTCAGCCTGTTGTGACACAGAACTTTGGGTCCATAATATATGTCACTGTGTTGCAGAATGAGTTACAGTCACTATGTCATTAAATAGTGTATGCATGGGTAGGTTATGGGGACATGAAATCATGTGTAGTTGTCTTTGTATCCATTGAAGCTTCACTCGATGGATGAATCATGTGACAGAATGTGGCTGTCATGGGTTGATGCTTGCTCAGGCATTCACTTAAACATTTGTGAGACATGAAGTTATGCTTGATACTTCCTGAAAGTTATTCCTGCCATTTGTAAATTGTGATTATATGCTGCTATTTTGATGAAGTCATTGATGAATAGAGTGGTGTTGAATTAAATCTGTCTAAATAGAACCGTCTTTGTGTGTAGAAGAATTACCAGAGATCCTCCCGACATCATCTTAGCGTTTCTCTTTTTACAGTCTTGCCTGGTATCTATGAATATGCCATTTACCCATTTCCCTATAAGACAGTACTTTGTTTGATAGCTATGATTTAAGCACCTATGGGGTTCATATGACTTGGGTCCATCTAGGATGCAATGTCTAATGACTTATTTACTTCATGGGCTCGATGGACTAATAGTTGCAAATGTTTGTATCAAGGAGGGTTATTTAGATTTCAGATTTTAATTCATTCAGTAAATAAATGTTAATAAAAAGAGTAAAATTTGTAACTGTGTGCATTGTTACATAGTTAATTGATCAATTATCTCCCAGGTTATCACAAGCAAAAGCAAACACACACAACGACAGTTTGTTGTTTTGTTTTCCTCCCTCTGTGGAGTACAAAATGCTTTTATTGATTAACTAGTGAAGAAAGTGCACTGTTAGATGTTTCCTTTTAGGAAATGAAGCTGCTTCTCAGGCAACCGGAATTCCGGTATTCTATATCTTCTTTCTTTGTTAATAATATGAATAAAATTTATGATTATAATCAAATATCTTCAGATTCAGTGCCTCTGTGAGTCATTTAGAATATGCTAGCACGGGGTTTCTCATACATTAGTTCTTAATTTATCATCCAATCATAATAATAGCATCATTGCATATATCATCAGTTGTTTCGAGTATAGTACTATAAATTCTTTGTTGATACATTCCCTCAGGGTCTGTGTATTTGTCCATGTCTGTAACTCTTACTATCTCTCTCTCCCCTCTGTCTCTGTGTTTCTGTCTGTATATGCAAACACATATCACAACTAGGACTATAAATTTTTCACGGTCGAAAAGTTAAAAATTTGTGGCTAAAAACACTGAATTCGCGGCGTATTCACCGTAAATGTGTAACACAATATATAAGTCAATAACTGAGTTTACTTAATGACCATTCATGCCAGTAACGGCTGGTTCTGTTGCTGCGATGTCTGCTTTGAAAACACAGCTGAAAGAGCAGGTTGCAATTTTTGTCTTTTCGCCTTTCCACTCTCGACATTCTGTGCTTTGCGCTTGTGAACGGTGCTTATTCAGGTGCTTAGTGAAACTGTCCCTTCCATTAAATTCGACGGGCACATTGCAAAATAAAATAGTCAATTGCCGCTCTTAGCTCACCTGAAACGTACCGGGCTTAAACTGAACTTCTTCCTCTAGCCACTGAATGTTGTTGCACATGAAATCGTAACTAATTTTTAGAACCTTTGCCTGTACCACTTAAGAAACACGAGCAGCACGAATAAACTGTAAAATTTGGGGCCATTTGCAGCAACACCTTAAAATTTGCGGTAGCATCAAAATTTGCGAATCCCGCGATGACTGCGAAAAATTTACAGCCTCAAATATGGCTAACTCCGTGAGTGTTTCCGATCTGAGTCGCCCAAATATTTGCAATCGTTTTACTGCGACGTCACTGCTGTATCCGGGTTTTCCAGAGCAATGTATTTCAAAACATTTCGGCTGATTATTTGCAAGTATTCGAGTTTGTCACACATTGGAATGCGGTCAGTCACCATGTCACAAATTCGAATACTTGCTAATAATCAGCTTAAATGTTTAGAACTATATCGCTCTGGAAAACCAGGATACAGCAGTGACATCACATTAGGAGTTACCTATAACTCATGTGCTGTTTATTTAATAGTAACATAATTATGTGTGCATACCAATTCTTAAATTGTAGCTGAACATTTATATAGCGCTATTCAGAGTCGCTCCCAACCCAAGGTGCATTACACTTTTAATCCAATACTAGATTTGATTGGTGGTTTGCTCTAATAAATGAATTCAATGATGCCTTTATATTTGTAATTTTCAGGATCCATTCGAATCTAGATATTCTTTTGTCATACAAAGCTTGGATCAGTACGACATGCAGGAGCAGATGTCAGCAATGGGACAGGATGTTAATGTTAGGGTCATTCTTAAGGACAGCAAGACTGTCGAACTTGAAGGTTGCTGGGTGAATGTAGAGAAAGCTATTGAACAGCTGAAGGACTTGCGAAGCAAGCAGATTGCAGGCAAAAACACCATGGAGGAAAACAAGGAGCAGCCGTCAGACAAGGATGATGCAGCGGCGAGACCTGGAAGAAACCGGGTTTTACGAAAAGATCTTACTCCGAGCAATAAACAGGTTGACCTTTCCCAAGCAGAGAAGGTTCCAATTGAGCAAGATGTCTGGTATTACCTGGAACGTAAGCATCCAAATAAGGTGAACAAAATTGCCACAAAACATCTGTGCATCTCACGAGTTGTTTGTGAACCTTCAACTGAAGGAATTACACACTGTTTAGAAATTGTTCCATTCTATCGAGAGGATTCCGATGAAGCCAAGAAACATGTGGAAGATGCGGTAGAGGAATTTGCCCATTTCTATCAGAAGGTTTCAATGCCAGGAATTGTCAGGGAAGGCATCAGTGAACTTCCTCCTCCGTTAGATAAAGGTATACCGCAGCAACTAATTTCTGAGCTGGAAGAGGTGGGTGTCTTCATTCTTAGAAGTGACAATACCTGTCTTGTTGGAACAAATGATTGTATAGAAGAAGCCAAGCAGAAACTGTCAGACTTTATCCGTAGACAGAAGGAAAGTCCCGCACGAACGCAACCAAATGATGATTTAGGGCTGGCCCAGGCATCAGCAGCAGATCGTTTTGAACCCATGACCTTTAAGACGCCTAATGGGTTAACAGTTCATGTGTCTAAAGGTAAGCATATTTTGTCTATTTTAAATTAAGGTTTACAGCATTCTGTGTATTATGTGTAAATCTCTCTAAGACATTCTTCAAGTAATTGGCTGGTTTTAGAATCTAGTCTGATTTGACCGAACGACTTCTTATAGCGCCTTTATCCTATTGCACAAAGCTTTTGGTGAAATCATGGTCAGAATTATAAGTAAGTAAGTAAATAGATATTTTCTTTAATCAGGGGTCTTCAAGCGCATGACATGCTGAAAGAAAATTTTAAAATTACGAACAAAGACAACTATTTACAATTATACATATTCTATATAAATCTTTGGTACAATTGAAATCCAGCATTTCCAAGAAATGGGAAAGTTCAAACAGACAAGTCTTTGGTTTAGGGAACTGACAAAATGTACAGAAATGGGGCAGTGAATTGAGGAGCTTTAGACCAGTCACTGGATATTTAACTCTACCGAACACTTCCTAGGACTCGTCGAATGTTGAACATATGTGCTGTTCCATTTTCTTTGGCCTTGGCTTTATATGTTACTATTTATTTATTTTTATTTTATTTTAAATGAACTTGATATAGCGCCTCTTCAAGAAATCTACTCAGAGGTGCTCTCTGCGTGAGACTTGATATTAATTGTCATTTAAACGTCTGTTAGCATAATAATTAGCAAAACGACGCAAAGTTAGCTATACAAGTCGCCAACGACTGGCCCAAGCACAAGCGTGGAACCAAACCAACAGATTCCTGTCAACAGCTGAAAGATGGCAAGTATGTTCAGAGTCTCTAGGCCAAGCTGCGCCGAGAAGGTAGAGCGAACGATCACTGCCGAAAACGATTCGCAAATCACAGGGTCGTGTCGATGAGTAGTCCCTCGCTGGTGGAAGATGACGCAAGTCCGGATAATCATCAAGATTCAGGGAACATGTAGAAGAGGAATTGATCGCGTGTTGGTCGGTAGATTGAATGGCCAACCATGACTAATGGTCAAGGTCACTCCAATGGCCACGGTACGACCGCATGGCTGAACCTCGGCTGCATAGTCACATGGTCTGGGCAACTTGCGATGAAATGGCTCTCAAAGGTACAAACTGCTTGCAAAAGCTGACGAATTAATCTAAAGCGCAAAGCTAGGACTAAAGAACTCCAACATACTAGAAATTACTAAGCAAATTCTGCATATAAATTAAAACAATCGTCGAAATGTCGCAGAATGGTTGACCACGTGTACAGAAATGTGACTATGAATTATATTATTATTTTTTTTCTTGTTAGGTGACCTTGTAAGCCAGTCACTGGATGCCATAGTGAACCCTGCAAATGAGAATCTGGGAAATGGAGGAGGTGCTGCACGCTCAATCGCCAAAGCAGCCGGATATGACCTTGAAAGGGACTGCAAGGAATTCATCTCGAAATTTGGAAAACTTGGGATTGCACATGTGATGCACACTTCAGCTGGAAATCTTAGACCCAATATCAGGTTTGTGATTCATACAGTTGGACCCAGGAAGTCCGAAGAAAAAGATGATAATGTGCTGTTTGGACTTGTTAAGTCAGCAATATTCAACTGTCTACTCCATGCCAATGACAGTTTGGAAATCCGCTCGATAGCAATTCCAGCGATCAGTTCAGGTTAGCTCAATTACATACAGTTATTTACAATTACCTCAATTACATACAGTTATTTATTTATATCCCATGCTGACCTATTTATCAATTAAAGGAAACATCTGTGGACTGTGTTTCCCTTTATTTCATTGTGGCGATTGTGTGGTAATCTGCAGCCTTAATAATGTTCTTTGGGTAGGAGTTCTTCTGTTTGGCAACCAGTCTCCTGTCTGTAAACAGAAGACTGAAGTTCTATGCAGTTTTATAGTTTCTTTAGTTGCATTGCTTCTTTAGTTCTCCTGACCCTACCTCCAAATAAACCAAGTTGCGAATAGAGTAGGTATGTATGTATCAGAAGACATATGTAGTGCCCTTTAAGTAACTGACAAGGCATTCAAGCATGGCTACCTAGGAATCAATGAATAAAAGTAGCTTAAGTCAAAGAGATATGTAAAGCTGCTTGTGATCATATGTCTGGTGGTAGACTGTTCCACAGTGAAAAACGCGGACCCAGCTTGCCAAGATGCTGGAGCATGGGCATAGGGAGACCATTTAAGTCGAATGCATCCGACGGTGGCCGGAATGGCGTGAGACCGGGGCTAGTCTGGTGCCAAGCAGGCTCGACGGGCAGCCCACAAAATATATATTATGATGTACCCTATGCACTCTTTGCATATTTTAGGAATCTTTGGTGTGTCGATAGAAATTGTTGGCAAAGCTTCATTTGAGGCTTTGAAACTATTTGATAACTACTATGCATCAAGTAAGAAGAAAAGCTTGCATGAAATTCATTTCTTAAATAATGATGCACCAACTGTTGACAACATGAAGAGAATATTCCAATCTTTGATGAAAGATTTTAAAGAAAGTAGCGTTGATCCAGAACAATCTGTCAACTTGTGAGTATATTATTGACGCTTCAAGATTATAATTTCTGTAATGATTCTTCCTAGTGGCGGCGCTGCATGGACGCAAAATACGCAATTGCGTCCCCAAAAAAAGATTTTAAAAAATAACCAAAAATATTTCAACAAACTTTTTTAACGAAGCAAAAGAAATTCAAATATTTAGCCAAATAATTTATAAAGAGATTGAAATTTTAAACTTCGTCATAACATAATTACTTAGTAGGCCTACTTACGGTATATTGATGTTTTCCAGACTCAGAGTAGCTAATATATGTTAACGGCTTTCCGTAGCGGACAATAATCAAACATTTCCTGTTTAAACACGTTCTGTTTTCATTTTGGTTTTAAATTACAGTTTAAAATTGCAAATTTTTTTAAAAATTCTATGTTTAATTTTGTAAATCTGTTAAATGTAGTTGTGCTTATATTTTAAGTTCACGTTGCTGAAGTTTAGTAGGGCCTACTGCAATTTAAATATATTAAAATTAGACGTAGACAATGTCCGACGAAAATGCTCCACTATCATCAGTAACATTTCAGCAACAATTTTTAATTAAATAAAAGACATTAAATTATTTAGCCAAATAATATGTAAATACAATGAAATTTTTAACTTCGTCAGAACATAGCCTACTTACTTAGAACTTACACACATTGATGTTTTCGAGACTCAGAATAGCTATTAATTATAGGCCTATGATAACGGCTTTCCATAGCGGACGATAATCGAACATTACTTGTTTAAAAACATTCTGTTTTCATTTTGCTTTTAAATTACATTTTAAAATTGCGTATAAAATTTTCAAGGCCGGTGCCGCCACTAACTCTGCAATTGGCTTCAGTTTAAAATGCCAAATGGCTGTTGATTGGAAAGTTCTAATTGGACAGAGTGTTGCCCTTCACCGGTTGGAAACTGAGTTGACCTGAATACTGAAAGTAAGAGTAGAATTCCCAGGTCACGAACAGAAGAGGAACTGGAGATGGAGAGAAACTGTGTTGATCTTATTTAGCTGAAGGTGACCACCAAGCCATATGAACTGTTTTTTCAGAGTTTAGCCATATGTGGTTAGAGGAGTGCCAAGCATTTAGGGCAGATGAGGCCTATAGTAAATGCTCAACCATTTAGGCAACAGAAGAAACTGGACCATGGAAAAGGGCCTGGGTAACTATTTATGCAATGTCTGGATGTTCACTTATTGCACTGTAAGACGCCTGTCAAAGGTGTATAAGCATTGATGTCGAATAGATCTAAGTTCGAAGTCAGATAGCTGATGTTTCTTGAGCTGTTTCTTGCAGTAATGGTTGGATTTTCTTTGAAGATGTTAGCATTTATCCAAGATCAAGTTGAGGTTACTGATTGTATACTTTTCTGTCTGGCCAGTCTCTTTTTCTGCAGATTAGTTGATGAATGTAGACAATGATTGTTCATTCCATGAACCTGTGAAGGAAGTTTTATAATCCGTGCCAGTCAGAGTTTGAAATAAACGAATTGTCCAATATTGAGTGGCTTCAGTTGTGGAAAGTTTATCTTGTATTTTTTCAGGATGGAATTATTTGGAAAGTATGCCAACGTGTGTGGTCGTCAGATAATAAAAACAACACCACATGACAGTTGTTTTACAAGAGCCTTAGCAACTGCCTTGAAAAGAGATTTTCAATCAAAGTTGGATTGGCACAAAGTTGAGGATGTAATTAAAAAGGAGCTGGACAACAATAAAGACTATTACAAGCTGTTTCGCACTAGCGATGAGTCGGGCAAACAGTGGTCATTTGCAGATGTTGTTAAGAATCCTGGGGATGCTTTTGCTAATTTTTTTAGTCCTACGAACGAGAGTAAAAGTTGTCATCCAGATGTATGGATCAGTGCAGCTGCTAGTGCATTTAAAGTGCTGATAGTTCTTGTTCAGCTGTCTGAGAAGCAAGTTCCAGTTGAAAGAAATTTTAAACCAAGACTAAGTGAAGGTGATAAGACTGTGTATATTGCTTATTACTACTGTGGACATCATCACTTTGATGCTCTGGTTAAGGAAACCAGTTTGGAAGAAATTGCTTCTTTGAAGAAAGTGTCAAAGAGTGTAGATGATGGTCCAGCTGGAATCAAAAAGTGAGCATTTCTAAATGTTCAAATAACCATTAGATGTTGTAGGATATTCAATATGACCAAGAGCAGTGTGATTCATTTCATCTTGTATGCTGAAATGGAATATGTAGAGTTCAACTTTCTTTCTTTCCAATAATCAGATAAATTGGCATAAATCTCAATTGCCAGTTAGTTCTTTGTAAATCTGTTGTTAATGTTCAAAAGATAACGAACACTGAATTTGAACTTGTTGGCCTGAGTCGCTGAATGTTGAAAATGCAGCCATGCACATTACTTACTCTAATCATAATTATATTTTACAATTAGAGCTGTACCGATTAATCGACCAGCCAATTAATCGGGCCGATTATAGAGATATCGGCAATATCGGATATCGGCAAGATAATCGGCGCCGATATTAAAAATTATTTTTGTTCATGTTATAATATTTTTTTCAGTCTTTAAGAGCAAAATGATGACAGCAACATCGTTGGGTCTGTAAATAACAGCATTCCGTTCGCTTCCCATAGCGAAGGGCCCTCGGGCTTCTACTTCAGACCACCCAGTAACCATTGTGCTAGACTGCTAGTATCGTGGGAAAGTGTCTACAGCAGTAGCCTGTTGTACGCGTGAGTCATAGCGCCTGGCAGTTATAATGCATTAGGCTATACATCTGGCTATTTTCATACAGTTCCAACTTTGTGTGTACACAACTTAAGTCAGATTTCTTATGTGATTGTCGTTTTCTGCCTGATGTGTTAAATTGCAATTTTCATTGTTGAGACAGCAGCTCTAGTAAGCATGTCTCACATTGTCCAAAGATTTTAATGGACCTGGCAGTTCATACATACTTAGGTACATTTGCAACTTCCTCACTGTTGCAAATGTATCTACATAGGGTTTTCTTTACAATTGGCTTCCAACCACAGCCTACTTGTATGTTCAATATGATTGCTCAAACTGAATAAAGTAGAGCATATTACCAATTGTGGTCTGCTATATTTTGCAAACTGCTATGTCTGCTATTTGCTTGAAATGCAGAGGCAGGTTCTTTTGTTCTAGATTGCTTTGTTTCCTCCCACACAACATTATGTTTCTGGGTGCATTGGACCATCTCTTTTGTGATCAGTCTTCAAGGAACAGTCTGAAATGTCTTGTCACAGACAGCTCAAGAAACATGTTCAGATGATCTTAATATGCATATTGCACAATTTAGTCTAACAGCCATTGTTCAACACCACTGATGTGTTCTGAAAATGTGTGACTGTTCAGATACATGCACATGTATCTGTACATCATGCAATCTGTTCATACACACAGTACAAAGCATACAGTCAATACAGATACCTTTAAGGATTTTACAGGATTATATTTGCTTATGTAACATTTGGCTCTTTTCTTGTAGAGATGGGTCTTCTTCACACAATGGGAATAATGGACTGTCACATACAAGAAGTATAGAGAATAGCTTTGAACTTGTGAGCAAGGATGAAGCAAGTGATATGTCCATCGAAAATGCATCAGAGGTGGCTGGGAAGCAGGCTGCTAAGGCAAATGATGATAAAAAGAATGATGATAAAAAGGATGATGATGATAATCACTGCATCATCTGTATGGACGATATAACAGACAAGAAGGAGTTGTCGTGTAAACACAAGTTTTGTCGTGGATGTATCGACGAATACTTTTCAAAGTGTCAACCGAAATGTCCAAGCTGTGGAAAAGTGTTTGGAACTCTCAGAGGAGACCAACCAAAAGGAACGATGCAATGGAATGAAAACAGTTGGCAACATTTGCCTGGATACAACGACTGTGGAACAATTGAGATTCAATATTATTTTCCTGATGGAAATCAAGGAGTGAGTATAGTGGCAGATTTATTTTAATACGATGTAAATGAAACATAAAAAAGCTATGGTATTGGCTTCTCTGGTTCTGTGCTTATGTAATAAACTGTCAATTATTATAATTATTTCTATGCTGCTATACTGATGATGAAGTAATTATTATCATCAGCCTTACTGCAATTATCATTGTCAGCCTTTTTATCTTCGTCATCAGCACTCATTACATTCTTACCAGCCAAATTGGATGCCTTTTCCATAGCATTTTCCCGGTCATGTTTGATGCGACTGATAAAAATGTGGCATTCATCGTCTAATTCAGCCATGTTCTATTTTCAAAGTCCTCTCCATTCCCAATCCTGACCTGTCTTTTGGAAGCTGTAATTGACATGACTTTGACCTTTGTGAGTTCAATTCACGAGATTGCGATAACTGAATGTTGTTGCCTTTGAACTTTGCACTTGTTAGTGATGCACATTTCAGTAATTAAACAAATAATAAAGAATAATTTATTTAACTGAAGCACTGATTGACGTGCAAAATAATGCTACATACATTTTTGATTCAAATGAGCCTAACCTCAATTTGAGTTAAATAACTGTTTACGTCCTCTTTACCTAAACAATTGATGCTGTCCCAGTCTGTATAGATTGATGCCTCTACTCAATGTTACATTTATAAAGCACATTTTATACTCTGTGATAGAACTACACTTCTTATGTTCCATTATGCTATATAAATGCTCTGTCATGACTACCTTAATGCACTTGTAATCTATGCTGTTTATGTATCTATATCTTCCACTTTTCCAGGAGAACCATCCCAATCCCGGTCAGTCATACAGAGGAACCCACCGAACCGCTTATCTTCCAGCAAACAAGGAGGGCAAGGAAGTCCTTCATTTGTTGAGGCGTGCCTTTGACGCTGACCTCGTGTTTACAATCGGACGGTCCAATACAACTGGTCGAGAGAATGTCGTCATCTGGAATGACGTCCACCACAAGACATCTCCCAATGGACAGTCAGTACTGAAGCACATCATATGTTCTCCATATGTTAATATCAGCAGAGATTAGTGTGATGGGATGATCATTTCTAGAATAAACTATGTGCAATGTTGCATTACACGTACGAGTATTCTTTATTCATAAACTGCGGTACAACACTTTGACTTAGATGAGAGTAATGATAAACTGATAGTGATACATACATATTACATGCATACATGCACATGTAACTGTCCTGTGAATAAGAACAAAACAGTTATGCACATACTGACAGTAGATCTTATGAAACATTCACAAGTACATTAAATATCATCTATTCACGATGGCAGGCTCTATGTTTGAGTTTTCTGTAGTTGCTGTATGCATATATTATAGACTATACGACTCGCAGAGGATTTAACCAATTTAACAACTTGTCATAGAACTTAGAGAAAACTTGATTGGATCATTGTAATATATTATCTGAAAAGCAAGACATTGAACTATGAATTGTAACTAGCTAACTGTTTTGAGCCCCTATTTATTAATTCACTCATTGAATCAATCGAATCTCTGGATATTCTGTGTGTCAAAAGTTTATGTTTTGATTTGTTCAATAGGTATGGGTATCCTGATCCAACATATCTGAAGCGTGTGAAAGAAGAATTAGCTGCCAAAGGAATCCAATAGCACGATTCAAGGACGTCTTGTTAATAATCCACCATTATTCAAGATTTAAAGCCTTTCATTATGTTTATTTAATTAAACAGCACTTGGTTTCTTCTTCACTTATTTTTTAATATACGATTTGTGTAATTTACACAGTGATATGTTACATAGTAATTTGTATATATTACATAGTGATTAGTGTAGAATGGATCTCATTCCTAAGAACTATGTGCAATAATGTCACATTCAATAGTTTTGACTATTTTAAACAAGTGATTTAGGTCTGAATTATTATGGACCATATACATAAGGATTGTTGGTTCAAAAGCTGTGATGAAAGTAAGTATGCATTAAGACTCTGATGACTTATTAATAGCAAAGTTGAGAGACCTGCCTTAATATACACATGTTTAAGTATACTTAAGTTCGTGTATGCTGCATAAATCAATTCAAGTGTTTTAGGTTAATAGCTTTGGGGACAGAACACTTTGCATTGTTAATGAGAGTGGTTTGTAAGCCAAGAGTGTCATGTAGATAAGTTTAGAATGTATGTACATTTCTAATTCTGGTTGTAATTAATGTTAACAATGCTGTGTCATTGTTTTCGTTTGAATCTGTTGTCTTTTTGCTTTCCTAATCCATGCCCATTTTCATGTATGGATTGGAATCCTGTTTGAAGTGTTGTATGGTTAAGACGTCTCTTTAAGAACCGTTTCAATATGCTTAGCTTTAAGGTAAATATATAACCAAACATGAATACTTTGAAAATGTCCCGATTAGTCCCAGATAAAACACTGCTATTCATCTGTTGTTATCAAATGACGAAATGACTTGCCAAATTGATTCATGAGCACTGATTTTCATCATTGGTTGTAAATACAGTGAAACAGTTTCAGCTGAACTTGACTTTGTTGTGCAATGTGTGCTGCTGTCAATTGGTCCTAGATTTATATAGTAAGGAGTTGTCAGTTCTGGCCATTCATTCATTCATTTTGATAATTTATATAGCACTTCTTCAAGAGAAACTACTCAGAGGTGCTCCCAGCCCAACCACGGCCAAAAAGAAATGACTTTAGCAGCTTACAAAAAGTAGGTAGATCATTGTAAGGGGAAGAAGGCAGCCGTGAAGGCAAACAGAGCAGCGGCTGAATAAAATTATATGGATTGGTTATCTTGTGTAAATATTGGCCGGACCTGGCGACGGGCAGGGAGACCGAGAGAGAGAGGGAATATCTTTCCTGCGAATGCTGAGAACTTTGCTAGTGAGGTTAATGATCGATTGTTTTGTGCGATTCTCAAGAGACTATGTCATGCTCTTAGAAAGCACCTCACTCTAATATGTAAAACTTACGACTTTGGGACCACGACTTCACATTGCCAGTTCAAGATCCCAAGAACTTCACGCCCACATTCTGTTCAAAAACATGTATTAAATCGTTGATGGTGGACAACTTGTGACTGAGTAGGGTGCATGGATTGTTCTATAATATTGACTCTATAAATAATGTAAATTAAATTGCAGTTTGTCAGCTTGATTCTGAATTAAGCAAATATTGAATTGAAGATATCCTGGAAATTTCACAAGTTTGTTGCACTTTGGATGTTTAATTTGAGTCAATAAACTGATACTGCAGAAGTTTATTAAGAAATTTTTTGAGTACAAGGTTGAATCTGATTTCAATTATAGCCTATATGTATGCTTAGTTTTGAAGATGAGTGTGACTCTTTTTTTACTTGAATCAAAAATGTACATACATGAATGTGTGGAATGATCTGTGCCAGGGAAATCAAAATTTTAACTTCTAATATACGGTGCCTCCTTATTGGTGGAAGCTTTTATGACATTTTGCCATGAGCATTATACTCGTTTCAAGCTCTGAGTGAATTAATGACTGAACTGACTGAATAAATGCTACACAAAGAAGAACTTCAAGCATAGCCCATGTTACTTCCCATGATAGTTGGTCAAGTGAAGAATTTTTAGGCTCGCTGGACGGACTGAAGACATTTAAAATGTTAGCATTTGTTATCTTTTAGGTGATCACGAGTTTTACAGCTCTCAGCCTCTCACACCTCTCCAATGAATTGTAAATCAGCTTTCTAAAATATTGGGTCCAAATAGAGTTTTAGTTGCAAAACCACCAAATTATTGTAGATAGAAGCTCTGCCTATATTGGCCTCCTATTTGAATATGGACCTCATTTATGCCGTACAAAAATTTATTACAACGGACATTTCTAGTAATTTATATGCCGCGAGTTTTTAAAGACTGATATCTGAAATATACACAGCAAATTGCAAAACTAATATAATATTAAGCGCATTAAACAAGGTAGGCAGAAACCAGAGTCTTCACTCCTAAGAATGCTTCACACTCTGAGAATATTCTCCGATGGATCTGTAGTCCCTGGTTGTGAGGAAACGTGGAGATGAATGAAATAATTATTTAGATGAATAAGATCGTTTCGCCCTAATAAGAATAGTTATAGTTATAGTTGTTTACGAGATTGTGTGGTTCTAGTCTAACTGACTAGACCCATTAATCCTAATTAATGTTCTATGCGAAAATATAAGTTTTATGGTTGAGATTGAAAATGGCTGGACGAATGCCGGCTGTCGTCATTGACAATGGCACAGGGTAGGCACATGAAATCTACAATTAAATTATTCGTGTACAATAATTTGAATTCTTCAAGTGTGTTTTGCTCGCCGTCGTTGACAGTTAGCAAATTCGACTGATTTGTTGTACGTTGTTTTGGTACGGGTAGATTATAAAATGTTTAGGATGACATTACTTCTTCGTATATTATAGGCACTTTTTAATACCTTCAATAGTAGACATCAGCAGGTAACGTTTACCGCGATTTAAAGGAACTTAGTAAAAGGGTACCCGTACCGTTTTTCTTGTCATGGCATTAGATAATGCGTGGAGCTCCTGCGGCCGAAACTTCGGCCTCTTAGTTAACGCTCGGAAAAATAACTTCTGCGGTCAAAGTTCGGCTTACGTATAGTAGTTAGGACTCAAAAGTACAAAGATAAATCAAAACAGACCTAAAGCCCTTGCAGACCAAGGAAGGTGACTTCTGATTTTAAAAGGAGGGTTATTCCAGGGTACAGGACAAGCAATGGAAAAACTTCTGTGCTGTGTAGTGTACGACCTATCCTGAGGGATGGTTCTATGCATCTTTGTGTAATAACTTGTACAGTCCTCATGCAGCCAAAATAACGAACCCTCACGCAGAATTTCATGCTTATAAGTAGCGGTCCACTAAATCATCTCTCATTTTTATGTATTTACTTTTTGGGGTGTTCAGTTGCTAGATAAATGTGATCTTCCTAAATGGTTAGATACACGAAGATGGGTTATGCGGGGAACACAGAGCCGCAGTTCATCATGCCTTCTTGCATAGCCATCAAAGAGACAGCTCGAGTTGGCGATCAAGCGATCCGACGTCTTGGAAAGGGAGTGGAGGATCTTGATTTCTTCATTGGAGATGAGGCGCTTGACGCACCGACTTACACTCCGAAGGTATCCTACCCTGTCTTCCATCTCAGCTAAATCCATGTAAATGCAATGTTGCTCAGAATTTTGATCATTATTGCGGTTGTAAACCTGAGCAGGGCAGAATTTAGGAAAAGGCATGGCCCAGGTGCCCAATCCTATTTTCAATGAGTACTCAAAGACCATTAGACCTTTAGTCCTCATTAAAAAAATACTCAACAAAAGCCAGGATTATTTCTGTTTGTATACACAGCATATAGAATTGATTGAAAAATTGATTGATTTATTAAAGTGACAGCTCTTGCTTAAACTGTTTAGGCTTTATTCCATTGATAATGCATTGCATACACATGACCACAGTATGACCATTAAGAGGCTCTTTAGTGGAGCTAAATAACTAACCGGATGAATGCATGCATAGTACGATGCAGCCTCTGCCCTTTGTCCTGTTCGAAATCGCATTGCTGCAAACAGATGATTCTTGTACCACAGATACCACAAATGATTCTTGTATCTTCATTTTTGTGAACAGTAGTTTTTATAGTTTAGCCATAGACCAATGGATGACACACTCAGACACAGAGCTGAGGAACAGAGTTCGATTCCCATATCCCTGTAAGTTGACTTGTCCTTTTTTGGCTAGGCGTCGGCATTAGTTAGATTAGAGTGACACCTGCTGTTGTTGTACCTATTCCTTGTACATACAGCTGCACTTAGCTGGTAATTTCGTATGTAAGTATTCTGAGTTGTTGATTGTGTGTTTCCAGTGGCCGATACGACATGGAATTGTCGAAGACTGGGATTTGATGGAGCGATTCATGGAACAAGCCATCTTCAAGTATCTCCGAGTAGAACCGGAAGACCATTACTTCCTGCTGGTAACCGAAAACCATATACTTCCAGCGTACATTTGCGGTGTTACATGTAATTTGAGAACTTGTCAGACGTGTGATGACGTGTAATATCTCCTATTACATGTTACACTTATGCATTCCTCTGACCATTCGATTTTAACCCCAACTGAATAATGATTATGCTTTGTGACTGTCATTTTGTCTTTTGCATTTTGAAGTAACCAGATTAGGTATGATTAGATTAAATGTGTTTAAAGGTGGAAGTGATTTTTAGCACTTAAAAGACAGTGCATGTCACAGTTTTGCATTTTTTCAGTCTTGCGGCCAATGAACAGAGCTTCATCATTTCTTCTGGTTGTGTAGCAGCTGAGAATCTCTTGCTCTCATATTCTGATGAGCAGAAATTCCTTTTTTAATATGCAAAGGAGAGCAGTGCCTTTAACTGACCCTCGAGAGGCAGCAGCCACAGGTATAAAGCATTAGCAACTTCATTTTCTTTGCCTCAGACATTCGGCCGAATATTGGACTATTTGGAAGTATTCGCCTCGGCAAATATGACACCCGCAAATAGCTAAAAATAAATTTGTTGATAAAAATATTTTTTTGGGATAAAATAATATTTTTTCATCGATTACATTTAGGACTAACTTATAAGCTATTGATTAACTAAACAAGAACTTAACATTTCATTGAATTTTATTTAAAATTATGATCATGTTAATTTATTAATTTTAATTTCTTTTGGTTGCATTCCTCAGGTGGCAACCAAATCAGTAATTTTCCCGCTTGAATTGACTCCACCCACTTTCCAGTAACCATTAGAGAGTAAAGACGTCGTTGATAACTTCATATTTCAAATTTTATAACAATGTTTTTCATTTTTTCACAGATGAAGTTATTAAATAATAAATATATTGCTATAGCCTAGAGTGCGACAATACGCTATATGAAGGATATTGCTATATAGATTCTGCATTGACTATAGATAGTTCTCCGTAACTGTGCATGTGGCAGGTTAACTACGCTTTGCCTATGGATGGTACTCGCCTAAGAACTCGCTGACAGTCGCTGGCCAGATTTGCCGCTACTATTCGGTTCGTACCCGGATCCGGCAAATAGTTCATCCAAATACTCGGATTCGGTACTCGGTGGAAATTGTCTACTCGGTTATGCCCTAACGTAAATATTTAATTGTTGGAAATAATAATCTGAATGGATTTGTCATTTTTAGACGGAACCTCCTCTGAACACGCCAGAGAATCGAGAATACACGGCCGAGATTATGTTTGAGTCGTTCAACGTACCTGGGCTCTACATCGCTGTTCAGGTGAGTCCTCTTCATAGTCATCATCTTCATCATTTCTTAATGCTTTCATTGATTATTGTGTTAAACACATACTTTAATTGTTGAGTTTGGCTAAGCATTTGCAGCAGAGCAAAGGTATCGGCAGCTGGGAATGAATGAGACCAAGATGTTACTTCGTGCGATGAGATTTAAGGCAAGGCATTATTCGCAGAGAAGGCATTACAATCTTAAACTCAACGTCTTCTCACAATAGTTATGTAATGTAATCGAACATTTATTTTGTGCCCCTTCGAGACATCTACCCAGAAGCGCTCTATGCGCTGACCTAAATGATGTTAAATGTCATTACTAATGACTATTTTACAACAGTAAGCTGAAAGAGTCATCAGTGGTGGGCCCACGCACAAGCGTGGAACCAACCAACGGGTTCCTGTCGACAGCTGACAGATGCTGTGACAATAGTTGATGAATGCAGTTCCTCGTACATGAAGCTGGATTGATATGCAAAGCTGTGTGTACGACTGATTGATTTCTGTCAATCAATCAATCAATATTGTTTATGGTGATGCCTGTTGAAATGATTGCAGGCCGTTCTGGCTCTGGCTGCGTCCTGGACAGCAAAGACGGCCTCTGAGAGAACGCTCACAGGGACCGTCATCGACTCAGGGGATGGTGTTACGCATGTCATTCCAGTGGTAAGTGCATTACTGACCAGGTCCAGGCCAGGGTCATTCAGGCCTCTGGTTTCTTAATACATTACAAATCCCTTTTTAGAGATTTAGAATATTTTCCCTTAAGCTTAAAGATGGCTGTATGGCATATGGGATATGGTTGATGTGAAATAGTCTTTTACTTTTCTGTTGTTTACTTGAGCTGAGATAATCTGACAGTATGCTCCTAACAGTGGATGTTCAGGCAGTGAATTGTCAGGCAGTGAGTTGTCAGGCAGTGAATTATCGTGCCAATTATCCAGTGCAGAACAGTTTCTTCCAATCATTGAGTTTTGATTAAAGACGTCTAATGATGTCTAGACTCTGCCTCTAGAACTTGTGTTTGTTTGATTAAACAGGGTGGGCCAGCATAAATACACCGACTTTGCATGCAAATAACTCCGCCAATATTTGAAGGTTATTTCTACTTAATGTGTCAAATCAAAGGTATTTCACTCTAGTATTAGCCTATAAAAACATTGGCTGTTGCACTTTCAGCCTTCGTGATGTAAATCTGTTGTTCATTTAGACGTCAGTCTCCCGTTCTTTTAACATACTTAACTGCATGCATGCATGAGACACTTATGAACATTGATTGATCTATTCTATAACAAGGCATTGTTGTGATTGACATTTTAGGCAGAGGGATACGTGATTGGCAGTTGCATCAAGCACATCCCGATCGCAGGTCGGGACATAACGTCATTTGTACAGCAGCTGCTGAGGGAGAGAGAACTCAACATCCCTCCAGAACAGTCGATGGATACGGCCAAAGCCATCAAGGTCAGGAGTCACTCCTCCTCTCCTCTGACCCCTCTGCTAGGTGGACTGGTCCATGCCCATCCTCTATCTTTTAACAGACAGACCTTTGTAGGAGTTGGATGATCCAGGTCAAATGAGGAAGAGGAGGGGAGTAAGGAGAAAGAGAAGCAGCTGAGCATAACAGACTCATCCAAATACATGCATATATAGTTAGCTAGTTAGAATTTGTTTATCCGGTTCCTATGTCATGCGGTTCCGGATGCTATGATTATTACTAATCATGTTAAGGTAACCCGACTATGTGACTTTCTTCCTCATTGGCCCCTTCTGTTAATTCTAATCTATTTGAATCATACGTGTATTACTTGTTGTTGGTATAAATAAAATCAGTTGTTATTTATATTTATCTAGCCACTTGCTATGTAAATGATTTAAGGAAAACTGTTGTGCTATATATATTTTATGATGTCATTTCGTTAACTTAAAAAGAAAGTCTGTTGATGGTTGAGCACCTTGGGAAGAAGACGTGTTAGCTGTTAGGAACCGATGCTCGAGTACTTACGACATGCACCGGGGCTTTGATAGGGCATGGACTAAGCGGCCTATATTCATAGTTCGAGTACGGGTAGCTTATACTCGAACTGAATGATGTTATACATATTAGCGGATAGCAAAAAAATTCAGGACTTTCACCTCATATAAGGTGTGGTCAGTGTACAGAGGTCAGCTCAACAATCGTATGTACTAGATTGACTATATTAGAAGACGCTGTAGAATTATCTTGCTGAGCTATGACCGGATTTCTGGTGGCAAGTAATGTTCAGCTTGTTGTTGTTGCCTGGCGTATTTACGAAGGTCCTAGTCTCAAGCTGTATTAGTTAAGATGTTGTGGCGAATGACAATATTTAATGACAAAGTAATATACAACCTGAACAACATGTGCGAAGAACGGACGAACGACCAGACTTGCTTGACCTCAGCTATTGCTAGCTGTTCCGTTCCGCCTGAGGCCAACCGCGCTGCTGTTATCGCTTGGTCTGGTCGTTCGTCCGTTCTTCGCACATGTTGTTCAGGTTGTATATTTCTTTGTCATTAAATATTGTCTTTTCTCAAAGATTACCTCAGACTTTACTTGTCCTTCACAGTAGTATCTTAACACAGTCAATCCTCCTGTGTCACCTTGTTTCATTTGGCCTCCTTAAGACAAGCACTCTTACATATGCGTTATCTTTTTTGCCGTGTGTTTTACTTTATAGGAGAGGTTTTCCTATGTCTGTCCCGACATCGTCAAGGAGTTCAACAAATACGATTCTCATCCATCCAAATGGATAAAGCAGTTTGAAGGAATTAACTCAGTCACGAAACAACCGTTCTGTGTCGATGTTGGCTACGAGCGATTCCTTGGACCGGAAATCTTCTTCCATCCTGAGGTAGTTTTCCATTTATAGACTTTGACCTCCATACAGTATAGCAGAACCAAACCTGTAATAAAGAAAATTGAAATGATGATAGTGAATAGTTTGTAAACAATTTGTTTGCTGGTTGAGTGCGGTACATCCTCCCTGCGAGAATCCCTCAGATGTTACAAGTGGAATTTAATGTCTTCAGACAATTCTTTATCCCTCAGGGATTGCAGTTACCTCAGATAAAAGATAATTATATCAATAGTATTAATTAGGATGTGTCAATTAGACTTAGTGACTGTCATTTGAGATAATGATGTTTACTTTACAGTCTCTTATCGCTTTCCATCTGCCCCTATTGAGATGGTGCTTTTCTAAATGCTTCTATCTCTGCTTTTAAATCCACCATCCGATCCTAAGCAATAGGATATAAGCTGAAAAAAGACAATTTAAAATAAAATGTTTTTAATTGCTCCATGATCATTACTTATGATCTTTGCTCACAATCATTGCTGTCTCTAGTAAAATTTCAGATGATTGTAAGAATAGTGAGGAGATTAACTACCATTCAAGACTTCTATCAAACAGAAGTTTTGTATCCCACCCTGTTAATAATAATGATCCTTCAACTATAGAAAATAATGATTGACTGGAAAGTTGTCTAATTTTGCCTAGAGTTTTAGTGTAACATAATGGTTTTGTTGTTGTAGTTTGCTAATGCCGACTTCACTGTGTCGATATCTGAGACGCTGGATGAAGTGATCCAGAACTGTCCAATTGACGTGAGAAGAGGACTTTACAAGGTATCAACTGTTTGGAGCTGTATCTCCTCTTCCTCTGTAGCTACTTTCTCAGATGAATTCCAGATCAAATTAAATGCCAAAATCTTTGGCACCAAAGTTGTGCTTCTATGGTGCATTCGTTGTGGTAGGCCCTAGGGTTTGGAATGGCCTTTTGGTGGAGTTATGCCTGTTCCCTGAATCGTGTTGTATTACATTTTATGGTCATTTGAAAACTTTCCTTTCTGTTCAGGCTGGAGTTGGAAGTGCTTTTGAGCAGTTACCTTGAAAGGTGCTATATTAATGTTTTAATGAATTCATGTTTCATGTTGTCGCAATAATGATTTACTAATATAATTATAATCTGATGACTTTTGTAGCTCTAGTTGATTTGGTCATCATAATATGCATGATTTTAACCTTTTTGTGTCCTCTCTGTTTGGCTATTATCCAGTGACCTGTACCTGATGCCATCAAACTGAGGAAACATTGCATTTTATGAAATTATCTTTGATGATATTTGATGTTCTGTTGGCTGATGATGATGATGTTGCTGTAGAACATCGTTTTGTCCGGTGGATCTACGATGTTCCGTGACTTTGGCCGACGTCTGCAGAGAGATGTCAAGCGCTTCGTCGACTGTCGACTCAAAATTAGCGAAGAACTCAGCGGAGGAAAGTTGAAGGTAATCTGTCTTAGCATCATCCAACTATATGGTCTCCCTCTGTCTAAACCCAGTGAAACCATTTGTAAGGAGAGCTGTACAGATGTTCTGTTATGTACTTATTTACTTAAATGCCAAAGTCCTTGATGATCTTTTGTCTGGCATTTTGAACTGTTCATTTAGAGGTCAGAGGCCAAGCCGCCACCTGCCCTTTTACGACCACCACCTGGCCTTATATGCCAATTCTAAGGAAACATTCAAACTTGTAGAACATGGCTACCTCTCATCTTCACATAAAAGATTACTCTTCTTCATCATCTTCTGGATACATGCTGACCTACATATGTGTACCATATGTGTATTTGTAAGCATGTGTGCTTGCATGTGAATATGTACAAGTATGTCTGTATGCATGCATAATTGAATATACAGGCATGTTGTATATCCCATACTCCATGTAATATGCATTAGAGAAACCAGAGGTGAAGCTACGAAGTGTGAGCCAAATACAGATGGGTTTTAAGTTGAGTTCTAACTGACATCAGAGAATTGACAGAACATACAGAACTGGGAGCAAGAAACCAAACGGTGAATACATTTAAATAATGATGCACTAAACAATGTTAATGTGTAGACTAAGCTATGATAGAACATTAGCCAACACAGATATCAAATATCTAGCACAACGTTTGATCAAAACATTGAAAAACTCAGTTTAATTCAAATTAACACAAGGGACTCTTGTATAAGTCAACAACAAATCCATTTAACAGAAACTGACAACAGTTTGTTTCTTTGGCACTTGTACAGACATTATTGCAGGTCATTGTTTGACAGCAGCTAACACCAAATATAACAAACATAAAGTTCTGGAAGATGTTTCATCTGAATGTGTTTTACTTTGAACTTTCAAGCCCTACATGTAACATTGCAGCGATAAAGTGAACCACTGACACAAATGTTGAAGATGATTTACTGTTGAATTATAAACCCAAAGAGCAAGTTTCTCTGTTTTGTTACCTGGGAGTGACTCGGTCCCTCAGAAATCCTATCACCAGAGATGTCGATTTCGGTTTGGATATCGTCTCTCGTTTAATATGCGGACCAGGTTTAACTGTGAGTTTTTACCCTAGATATTGAATGTTTTACTAGAATGGAGTATTTCAACTTACAAAACATTTGTGTCACTTTTATTTTAAGCCAAATTTTAGATCATTTGTTCACAAGATATTAGTTAATTTCTGTCGGAAGCACAATCTACAGTTGATACGTTTCATGTCTAATTCAGCCAACACCGATCGACGTTCAGGTTGTGACTCATAGCATGCAGCGATATGCTGTCTGGTTCGGAGGGAGCATGTTGGCTTCAACGGTGAGCACTTGCTTGACCAATTCTAAAATTGTTTTTAAGGCAATGGAAGATTCAGGTTTTTCTTTTCATCATCAGGAAGTTTTGGTATTCTGTGCTATTCATAACCAGTGTTTTGCTTGGAAACAGGCATCAGTTTATGCAATACAATTGTAATTTGATAATGCCCTCCTTACAGAAAGTTCAGAAGTGCACCTCAAAGCCGGGCAATCATTAAGAGCCATATGCAGACTGGAAGAGGTAGGTTTTCAGGTTTGAGCGAAAGACTGAGAGAGTTGCGAACATGAGGAGGTAGAGAATTCCAGATCGAGGGACCTGCAACAAAGAATGCCTGTTTTTCTGCTATGGCACTGGAGTAATTTTAGATTACCGTATATACGCAACTATAAGTCGAGAAATTTAAGACTATTTCAGAACGTCGAAATAGGTATTTCGACTTCTACTCGAGAGACAAAATAATGGGGAGATTTTCGGACCGAATATTCAACATTCAACAGCAGATACCAAACTATACAGCTTGATTTATGATGGCCGCATGCATTAATATTGATCTGCCCATAGTAAAATATATATTTCGCGGAGAAATCCGCCGAACTTCTTAGCCGAAAGACAGCAGATATTAAGCTATACCTCTCGATTTATCACTCATTGTTGATTTTATGGGTTCGACTTATATTTGAGCCGTCAATTTTGGACGCTATTTTTGTCCAAAAATTGCACTTCGACTTATACTTGTATTGACTTGTAGTCAAGTATATACGGTAGTTGTTGTTGATGAATCTGGTTTATATGGTTGACTTTTAACAAAAGCTGACACTGTTTCTGTGGCTGAGAGGATATTCTGTCCTGCAGCCAGATAATTCTGTCAAGTCTATAAGCAAGAATAGAATATGAATAGCATTTCAACCAAAATAGAATATAAATTATAATGGAATATGAACCAGAATAGAATACAAAACTAATTGAAACCAGAATAGAATATAATGCAGAATAGAACATCAACCATAATAGAATATAAACCAGAATCTTATTTATATTCTATTCTACAGCCGGAATTCTATCAAGTCTGTCACACTAAGGCTGATTACGATGAACGCGGACCCTCCATCTGTCGTCACAATCCCGTCTTTGGTACAATGTCTTAGGATGAGGTCACTCCCTTGGCACAAAAGAAGACACCAATCAAATCAGAGATGACAATAGGAGAGTTAACCCAGTGCCAGTGGCCATCGGTTTCTCTAGGATTTCAACAGATGGATGTTGAATTATAATTTCATGCAACTTGACAGTATTTCTTTTTTTGTTTCATGTTATGCAAATTCAGGCAATTGTATGCAAAGCGTGTTGAATCGATCGTAGTCTTTGGATGTTGGTGTTGTGAAACGAAAGGTGTCTAGTCATCTCTTGTAGGCCACACGGTGTTGATGTGTTTATTTATGGTGTTTAGTCTGTTTCTGTTGATGGGTCTTCAATTATCGGATTGTTTATCAGATTGTTACAAGAGCATCGCAGTCTTCCAGAAACAATATCGAGGTGTATACTTTGCAAGTCGTGAACATCTATGTTTTACAATGTTTAACTGTGTCTGTGATCCGTTCATACAGTGTCTGAAGGATTCAGCAGCTTCACTGAGATTCTCTCATTTGTAGCTTTGACTAGTTACATCAATGTGTGTATTTGAATAATCAGTATTATTATTACTCTCAGAATTATAGTTTCTTGTAATTATTTATGAAAGTAGGAATGTTTGTCCTCTGTTGTGGGGTTTTGGCAGGGACAGTTTGTCCTGTTTTAGGGTTTAAAATAGGGACAGACCTGTGATTGTGTGTAGAGTTTGGAACCTATTTGGAGGTGATCTCTGCATATTCTTCACACACAGTGGCCAGGCGTCGTGTTGTGTGCAATTTTGACCTTTGGAAGAGATGAAATATTACATACAGTTTTATTGTATGGGTGCCTAGAAGTTTATTTCTCCGGTTGACCTAAATATATTAAATGTTGACTTGATGAGAACATAAAAAAACTCGATTTTGCTAGTCTTAAAGATTGCACAGAATTTCTTGTTTTGGATTAGAAGAACCTTTTGTTTCGTCTTCAGCACTATGTCTTGTGTCACTGTTTCACTTAGTCGCTGTAATGTTAGATGTAACGCTCGAAAATAAATGCAAAGCAAAACACCTTCAGATGCTTTGAGGAGTCTTTTTGTTACATTCAATGTTTGCTGCTTTCAACCGCAATAAGTTTTAGCCCGTAATAATTTCTCCGCAAGTGCCAAAGAAACGAACTAAATGGGATTGGTTGTTGACTTTTGCAAGGGTCACTGATGTTATTTGAATTAAACTGAGATTCTCAATGTTTTGATTAAACGTTGTGTTAGATATTTGATATCTGTGTTGGTTAATGTTCTATCATAGCTTAGTCTACTCATTAACATTGTTTAGTGTATCATTATTTAAATGTATCCACCATTTGGGTTTCTTGCTCCCAATTCTTTGGATTCTGTTAAGTTTTCTGATGTCAGTTAGAACAACTCAACTTAAAACTCATCTATACTTGGCTCACACTTCTTACCTTCACTTTTGGTGATGTCTAAGTTGTTGAATTTTGTCCTGGCTTCTCTAATGGATATGACATGACCTATGAGATTGATATCTTGTGCATTATGATAAAACAGCGCTATAGAAGTCAGGTTAAATTAGAAGTCAGGTTAAATTAGAAGTTGTCATCTCTGAACAATACCATGCTCCAGAACCATCGGACATTATTATCCAAGAACCAAACCAATAGTTGTAAGTGTCCTGATGCACAATATCACGTAAAAGTAGTTGATTTACATCTTGTTAGAAGTTGATTTAAGCTAAAGATTTGAACTAATAATTATAGATATCCTTAGTGAACTGATTCAAGTCAGCAGGGTTCAAATATGGCCCAAGTTCATCAATGCTGATGACTTCAATGTGTTAACTGAAGTTATCTAACCGGAAGAATAAATTTAGGTAAAAGACGTGTTCCACAATCAAATGGGAAACAATGCAATGATCTTAAGAACGTCTTTATCACAACAATCAAGAAGCATCGAGAGTAATAATGTCATCGCAAACGTTTCTCCTTTATCTCTATAATTTATTCTGAAGCACACCTAATCTTAATAATCGATAGCCTTCAGCAGTCTATAATCTAAGTCTGTTTTGTCAAGACCAAGATCTCTCTGTTCAGTTATCCGAGAACAATTCTCTTTCTTAAATGACCATTATTTTAAGGAAAGTGCTTATACATATGTGTCACAGTCAGAAGTGAAGAAAGTAAACGACGGCCAAAGACGCTGATATGCAGAAAATGAAATACATTTAAAATTCTTTCTATCTACACATAAAATGTTTCCAAATCAAATTCCAACAAGATATTAACCAATTCTAGTAATTTACTTTTGTAAGGTACATTTGCCATGGCAGATTCTGGCCGCTATATATAAGACAAGAAATGGCCCATCATGTAACTCAGCTACACCAGTCAGAATAGTTCATTGCCAGATACAGTATTAGAAAATCCAATAACAATGAAATATACACAGAAGAGGCAAGTAGAAGAAGAAGAAGAGCAGTCCCTTAACAAGCAATGCTAAGACAGAGTCATAGGTATGAAATGTTAGCAACACTTCCTTTTTCTTAGCATTGACATATGAGAGTGGGCACCAGTCCTCTGCCTTGCCATCAGACCTTCCCACTCGCCTTTATAGCCAACCTTGCCACAGAAATCCCTCATTTATTGGCAGTGGCAGAATTAGTCAATCAAGGAGTGGATCTCTGTCTGTTAGCTGAAGTTTCACCAATGCACTCAAACAACATAGTTACATGAGAATAAAACCCAGTTTTTAGCTGAAACACCGGATTCAGAACCCAATGAGTTCTATGGCAGATAAAACACTGGATTGGCCAAAGTTCACAACACCAAACTCAGTAGAAACCACAGAGAAACAACAGGTGCAGAATTACACAGATGACACGACTGAGGAGCCACACTACGTAGCCACACCAGAAACATCTATCACGTAATATAATTTAAACGAGTGAATTAAGTTTCCTCATTTCAACTGTACAGTATTTAACTCCAAAACACTCTAAAAATATACCATCAATAAAAACAGTTCTTGCTACATTACACTGTGCTTATGTTAAAACTGGCAAAATGTCTGATGTGGTGCCTGTATAGACAGCTCAAAGTGGTGTGGATGTGCTCCCATTGGTGCTTTATACTACTTTAGCCATTGCACAGGTGTATCTAATATGAGAGGTTGAGCTAACCAAGTGAAAAGTGCCAGAAATGCAGACAACAGCATCAGATACTTTTTCCACCATTGTATCAATCGCTGAAACCAGTTAGACGCAATGAGAAACTGCTCTTACGTTGAAACACATTACAACGACGACAACAGCAACAATGACAACACATAAACGGACAACGTAAAAGCCAAAGGAGCCCGACATATTGCCAGGGTGTGATTTGAGGTCATCCCAGGTGACCCTAACATCTTGGGAAAATGAGAGATGAATCGGAAGCAGTTTGGGAAAAAGATCTTCAGATACGAGTGAAATTCTATCGAGAGAAAGAGAGGGGGAGAATACCTTAGATGGCAAATGGTGAGGAAAAGACAGGAGAACCATTTGAGGTAAAGAGATGAGGCTAAGGAAAGGTATTCTAATTGGGGAGGGGCGAGTCTGAGGCGCTTTGTCAGCCAGGAAACTGTCATTGGTTCAACAAATCACACCCACAGTATGTTGTCGTCACAAGGAAATTAATTTACCAGAACCTACAGAAGAGAGATTCCTACAGAATTTCATACACTAATCAAAACGAAGAAGAAGAAGAAGAATATCTGATATAATCCAAAGACTAAAGTAAGTAAGAACGCTTCAACAAAGTTCAGAAGACCATCGTCATACGGAGCACGGTCGACCAATCAGAAGAGACCTCCTATGTCACATGACGAAAGCGACTCCTCTGACTGGTCGTTACATGACAAGCTATCTCTGGATGGCAAACGTCAGCACGAGCGACAACGACTGGCGTGACGGGATAAGGTCGTCGTCGTCACGGCAACTCGTACGTAACTAACAGTGTCCGGTTTCGGCGTCGGAGGCGAAGATGGTGCCGCTCAGTTGCAGCAGCCGATCGAGGAGGTCGGTCGCTCCTCTCTGGTCAGGTCGACGCCTCGTCTGTGAGGCTGTGCAGTCAGAGCTGGATCAGTCTTTGGGAGCTTCTTAGCTGCAAGAAAAATACACAGAACATCTAATACATGTGAACACATATATAAACACATATGTACATAAATAAGTACATACTTATGTAAAGGCAAGCACATGTGTTCATATATGGAAGAATAATACAAAAGCCGTAGAGTAAAAGGTTGCTACGAACCGATCGCAAGAAATATTTCTGCAACGTTCATCGCTGTTTTTGCCGACGTCTCCATGAAAAGCAGATTATGTTCATCTGCAAATGCATTTGCCTCCTGAAAAACACAGAAATACATTGACCTGCGTTCAGTATTTTAATGCCAATGTCAGTTCAATGTGCACCTTGAGCAGAATATAGCTAAAACAGCTCACAGGCAAAACCCCTCAATTCATTAAGCACAAGTCTTGTTAGGCCTTGTTACAATCGACTGCTGCAGTACAAAATTTAGATATGAAGTCGGAGAGCAGCCATGTAAACGGGTTTGAAGCTCTTTAAAGGTGCTATATAAATCTCCAGACAAAAAGATAAAAAAACAAATCTTATGTTGACTATATTTGATTCTAATATGCAACAGTGTGGCTGGCATCATTATTCTGACTTACAAAGTCTCTGCACTGTCTGTCTCACACAAACAAAACACTAACTGTCTCCATTGTTTTTCCTACAAAACACAAAATTCAAATTACCTCAGACTTACGAAATTAAATTGTCATTCGTATGAAACTGCCAACACGATGTACCCAAAGGGGAATTTCTATGAGGCTATTTTTAGGAATGTCACATGGAAGCTTAACACACCAATCTAACAGCTGCGTCATCTTAAGCTCGCTGGTAACTGCTTCCATCATGCGACAGACCAACAACACTCCAGACTCAAATAATGCAGAAACTGAGACAACAGACACAAATAGAAAGAGTCTTCTGACCTCATACGAAACGGTTCGAATGTTCTCCAGATCTGTTTTGTTTCCTGCCAACGCGATGACGATGTTTGGACTGGCCTGCTTCTGAAGCTCACCGATCCAACTCTGAGCTCGAACAAAACTGTCCTAATTACACAACAGCCAAGAACACAAAAAACAATTATGAAAACCACCAACTAAACCAATCTAATGACAGGGCATTGTGTTGTTGGTCACGAGGGGTGTGAGTCTTCTCTGAGTGTTCTGTTGCATTATTCATGTCTTGTAATTTATTTAGCATTATCATCCAGCCACAGACATCAGCTGATAGAGCTAGGCAGCAGCAGCCACATGGATCTCTTCAATGTCCCTACACTGCCATTATCTCTCCTTGAAAAGCTCCAAACTTAACAAGGTCAGTTGCCCTCATATGCATTTTCTACCCAAGTGAAAATCAGTGAGAATAGGGTTTTGCATTCACCTCAGACTCATCTTCAACTGTGCAGACTACACACAAGAATGTTCTAGATGAAACACAAAGTCTGTCTGAACCGCCTTCCAAACACTTTATCCACCTAGTTCTTTAAGAATAATATTTTAAATGAAGACGTCAGGCAGAACAACATTACTGAGGATTTTGGAAATGAGGCTAGTAATAAAAATAATATTAGAAATAAGAAGGAACAAAGACCAGTGGAAGACCTAGAACAGTGATTTTGGATTGGATGGTGGAAGGAGGCGGCTACAAGAGGATGAAGGGGAGGCCCAGAACAGAGAGAAGTGGTGACATTGGACATCCCAACCTGCCAAAAACTAAAGAGAGCAGAGAATATAAATAATATATAGAAGAGGACCCAGTGTCACGAATTGTCCTTATACCCCGTATACGTATTGTATATAGTTATTTAGGCATCGCCTTGTGTGTGAATGTCTTATATATATATTAACTGAATCTATTGTACTCATAGGCCTATATTGCGGATAAACACTGCATTGATCCGTATATGTATATAATACTGAATATGTAATGAGGGCTCGATGGTCGTCGATGGTCGTGAGGGTCCAAAAGGGATGGTCGGGTCAAAGGGGAAAGCGAGGGAGGATAAAAGCAACAGGAAGAAGTGAAAGGGGCGGTTTTTTGCTTCTGTTGGTTCGGAGTTCGCTCGGCGAGGGTTTCGTCGCTTCCACTGCCAGAAGGACGAATTCCAGACGCGAGGGTTCCGTCGCTTCCACGACTGGAAGGGCGAACGGACACGAGGGCTTCGACGCTTCTCCTGCTGGAAGGACAAATTACAGACGCGAGGGTCCCGTCAATTCCACGGCTGGAAGGCCGAACAGATGCGAGGGCTTCGACGCTTCTCCTGCTGGAGGGACGAATTCCAGACGCGAGAGTTCCGTCGCTTTCACGGCTGGAAGGGCGAACGGACGCAAGGGCTTCGACGCTTCTCCTGCTGGAAGGACAAGTTACAGACGCGAGGGTTCCGTCGCTTCCCCTGCTGGAAGGGCGACCGGACGCGAGGGCTTCAACGCTTACTCCCATTGCCAGAAGGACGACGACCTCTGGACTGTGTTTTTCTTCTCGGCCGAAAAGACGACCAGAAGCCAGGACGCTCAACGAACACCTGGGACTTGTGAGTGAGGAACGAGTTGTTGTTGGGTTGGGGGGTGGCCTGAGGGAGGGTAGCGGCCATCGAAGCAGGGTAGTCCTAAAGGTTACCAGACGTTTTTGTATGACGTTCTTATTCACTAAATTTCTGTTTTGACTATATTTCTTTCTGTGATTAAAATTTGACTATATATCATCTAACAGAGTGGGCTCCATAAATGTAAACCTCTTTAGCATCCAGGCGTTTACTTCCTGGAAATAACCTGTCATCTAAAATAATAACGAACTCGTGACACCCAGCACAGATCCCTGAGGAAGGTGGCCAAACTGGGTAGGAACCAATGGAGTCCTGGTAGACCCATTAGACCACAGAGAAGGAGGAAAGAACCAAACCAGTCAAGAATCCCTCTTTAATCAAATTTATGTCCTTTGCCTTCATCGAGAAGATCACGTGATTGATCTCCAGGATGTTCATCTGATCACAGGTATGGAGTGCTGCTGGATGGGGCCTTGAGTAGAAAGATGACATTGGTCCCATATGCATTACTAATTAATAGTAGTAGAAATAATAAAGATTAAAATAATAATATTTAAGCAAAGTATAATTTCAAAGTGGCAATTTTTTAGTACAGCGCTAAGTAAAACCCATGTAATTAGAAACTTACAATAGACTTTCCTCTTGAAAGAAGTGTGATGACTGTGAAGATGACTGTAAGCGACCTCTACTGACCTGATTGGTAATATCATACATGACGATGGCAGCCTGTGCTCCCCTGTAGTACATCGGAGCAAGGCTGTGGTATCGCTCCTGTCCCGCTGTGTCCCAGATCTCAAACTTAACAACAATGTCATCTAGACAGACGGTCTGTGTTAGAAAAGCCGCTGAAACCAACACAAACGACCGATCACATTTTCACAACACACACTCAATAACCATGTAATGTAACAGAAATGTACGATTGTACACGAAACAGATGCATATTGTAACTGAAAATTTTAAGTACTTTATATGAACCTCTTCAAAGTGCACTCTTGGTTATAAGCTAAGACATTGGAGTTTATTAATCATCTGTAAGTGAATAATACTCTACACTATGTAGTCGGAACAGTCCCCACATCAATAACGTATGCCAAGGCTGAAGCATTTGTCTGCCTAATTAGACATCTACTTTCATGTATTTGCCTGCACTTAGAAGTCTGGACACTTAGACATCATCAATCGATGACTACAAGCAGCTGCACGTTAAGGTCCTTTATACATTGAGTGTCTGATGGAAGGCTGACATCTTCAGGAATTCTCTCGCTAAACAAGGGTCGCATTGACAATGACACAGAGTCACTCGATCACGGCTCAATGTCGTCAATTAAGACCTTGCCACTAAATAAATTGCCGTAAATAGATATACTCTCAGATAGTACCTACCTCCAATGGTACTCTCCTGGTACTCGTGGAACTGGCCTTTGACGAATCTCAGTACCAGGCTCGACTTTCCGACAGCCGACTCTCCCAACAGGACCAACTTAAACTGGTACATCCTCGTCTTTCCTTGAGCTCCATTCGGCTGCTGAGTTGCTGCCATGACAGTAAGATGGCGCTACAAACACACATTGAAACAATGCTCCTCATTTAGGAAACCATCAAACCTCTTAATGTATGTAAGTAAACATTAATGCCGTTTCAGAACATCTCCAAGACACATATACTCAACAATCACTTGTCAAGATCTCAAGATGTTCAGGTGTCGCACCTTGTTACTCCAAAACAGAGTACTGTTTGCCCATACAACACCTATGCAGAACCACGCATTAACTTCTGATTAAAGCAATAGAACAATCTTTAGCATAAGCACAACGACTGTCTATATATATATATATAGACAATCGCAATTGACTTACCTATGCTACTTACTTCATTCAAAACGGTTAATCTTGTTAACTACTTTCATTCTACAGTGTGTAGGGCAGAATTGGAATGTTAAAGTTAAGCGATCGTACGATTTAGCACACTTTATGCTTAAGGCACTACGTAGTCACGATCGCCACCCATTCTCGCGTTTCAATTCCAGCTTTAATGTTCAGAAATGTGCCAGTGTCACCTTAAAACAGAATTCTTGTGTTGAACTGTTTCTAATGAAAGATCAGAGAAAACTGCGCATTTTGATTCTTTATTTACCTTTGCAGATATGAAACTAACGATGATCAGTTATCGAATTGTTTATGTTCGTATCCACAATTAACATAAATCGCCTCGCACAGTGGGACGTAAATCGCCCAGTTTCCAGCATCTTAATGTTCTCGTAGATTCTTGATCTGATATAGTTAGGAATGGTTTTAAAGCTATAATTACTGTTTTACAAGCCAAAGTCTCGCTTTTGACGCGATAATAACAAGTTTAATGTGCTTATCTCTCGATTCTAGTTTTGTCACGACTTCTACGATGATAATCATGATACAGATTACAGATATAAAGATATTAAACATAAGCTAGCTTCAGATGTTCCTACTTCCAGAATCTGAGCTGCAAAGTTAATGTAAAAAAATTTATATGTCATTGTAGCATATAATGACCAAAAATATTCGAATTGGCTAATTCTTGTTGTAAGTTAATGTAACTAGGGTGACCCTGTTACTGGAACTTTGTTTCTTTTTGTGTCATTATTGCACACGACTTATCTCTCGGTTCGCTAGATGGCGCAATGGTTTTAGTATATGGGCCATAGATGATATCTGGATGATATGGGCTTCTTTCGCCATTTTTTGTGATGGGAACAGTTACTTGTCACTATTTGCGCTAAATACAGGTGTAATTTGGCGATGCCCTTGAATCGCTAAAGCTGGACGCCTGGAATCATTAATAAATGCGAACAGGTAAGTTTTCAATTTAGATCCAAAGATTTTCTCGTTCATGGAGACGCGACATAACGACTAGTGTCATCTGGAAAGACCATGGATAGCCCGACAACTTAATGAGAGTCGTCAATTCTTTTCATCTTCTATTCTACTGAATATAATTTTCAATGCTAAAATCTGGCTGCCCCGTGTATGTGCTTTGCTATGGCCCAATCCAGAAGCTTTGCCTGTGCTGACCCCTCTGCTTGGAAATTTCATTACATATGATCATTATGCTATAAATTATAACCATATCCGAGCAAAAGTGTATACTGTGACGCATTATGTAAAATCTGTGTATTTAAAGCAAACAAAGTTGTGTCAAAATAACTACATGTACAATTTATGGAAAATGTATCCTTTACCATGAAGATCTTTTCCTGGTAACAGGAATTGTTTCTTGTCAGCTGATTTTTCCAACTAGTTACTTAGATTGTATTCTGCGTTATTATTGTATTGAAGTCTGACTGAATCAACAGTATTGTACCCGTAAACTAGCTTTTCTTGTCCTTTCTGTTTCATTCTTTATGCCTTGGATGTACTCTCAGTTATTAATTACAGTTATTAGTTACAGTAGAGTTTATACCTTTGGCCTTCCTAGTCATTGGTTGTCACATGAACTTCTTTTTGGTCTTGATAGGCTGACGAGAACTCCTCCTGTTGCAATTTTTTCCAGATTCAAACTGTGGTCCGACTAGATCTATAAACTGACGTCATGAATTCGTGCAGTGGACGACAGCCTGATCCTTGTAATATACGGTCGTATGACGATCTGTCATTGACTGTCGTTGATCAGGGCATTGGTTTGTTGCTGACGCAGCTAAAAGAGAAGTCTAACAAAAGACATCGGCCATGTTTTAAGACTAAGTCGTTGAAGAAATCATCAGCCGACAACACAAGACTCAGAGACAATAAACAGACAAAGAGACGGAAAGAGTGTCATTTCTGTGAGAAATCATTCAAAACAAAAGCTCACCTCAATCGTCACTTAAGGATTCACACTGGAGAAAGACCGTACAAATGCCCTTTGTGCGAGAAAGCCTTTGCTCGGATGGATGTGCGTAACTTTCATGTCAGAAATAACTGTCAGTTAAAATCGTCGTCGACACTGCCTTTGTCTGCTGCTGCTGCTGGTAGTGATTTGTCTGCAGTGATAGGTGTAGTTAAGGCAAGGAAACTTTCTTCTGAAATCTCTTGTGATATTACCATTCATGAAAATTCATTTTTAGAGTCATTGCGTCTCAGATCACACATGGCACCACATGCTGAAGAGAATATCACACAACACATTGCAAGACATGATGAAGAGAATATCATACCACGCATGGCAAAACGCAATGAAGGGATTTGCAGGTCACACGTTGCTGCACGTGCTAAAGAGAATTCTTCCATTCCCGTGGATCCCAATACTCGCACAGACGTTCAGTTGTTTGATAAATCTCACAGGTGTGTTTTCTGTGAGAAATCATTCAAGAAAAAAGCTCATCTAGCTCGGCATTCGCTTGTCCACACAGGTGAAAGGCCTTTCAAGTGTTCACTGTGCCAGAAGTCTTTTGCACGATTAGATGCTTGTAGGCTCCACTCAAGAAATAACTGTGAAAGAAAATTAACTCTATCAGCTGCTGTCTCTGTTCCTGATGGCAATGATTTGCTTGTGAACAATCCAATTACTTCAGAAAAGTCTTCCTCAAAGGAAGTGCTTCTAAACTTAAACTCGTCAGTTCACAGTGGAAAGACAAGTTCTGAAGATGTTGGCAGAAAAAGAGAAGCAAAGAGGAAGCGACAGAATGACTCAGAAGAAAGATCTGTTGCACCAAGGCATCAGAAAAAGTGTCGGAGATTGCGGTATGGAGTGCGAAATCACGACTGTCAGTCTTGTCATAAATCATTTAGAGCTAAAGCTCACTTAGATCGACACTCAAGGATCCACACTGGGGAAAAGCCGTACAAATGCCCTTTGTGTCAGAAATCATTTGCTCGCTTAGATGTATGTAACTTTCATGTGAGAAATAACTGTCATCCTAAATCAATGGAGCCTGACACCCCCAATCATTTGCATGTAACAAAAGAGACCATTGAAATAACATCCTATGAAAATAATTCAGTGTGTGTAAAGACTTCTTTCTCTGATTCAGTGAATCTTAAATCACAGATATCTATACATGCTGATGACAGACCTTCGAACTCTGTTGCCCATGCAGATCGTAAAATTCACTGTCTTCGTATTTCCAAAAACTCTCATAAGTGTGAATCTTGTGACAAGTCATTCAAGTTGAGAGCCAATCTAAGCCGACACATGTTGGTCCACACTGGAGAGAAACCTTTCAAATGTCCATCGTGTGAGAAAAGTTTTGCTCGAAGGGATGCTTGCAACTTTCATAGGAAAAATAACTGTGGAGGAAAAACGACAGCATCGCAATCATCTATTCATGATGTCAACAATTCGCTTGTAAATGGTTCAACTGTTTTGGACAAGACTTTTCCTGGAGAGATGCTTCTAGATTCATGCTTAGCAGTTCACAGCGAAGAGAACATCCTCAGATCTATTGCACCCAAGCATAAGAAAAAAGGCACAAGGTTTAGTTACAGAGGAAAAGGTCACAGCTGCCAATACTGCCTCAAATCGTTCAGAACTAAAGCTCATCTGGATCGACACTCAAGGATCCATACTGGAGAGAGGCCGTACGAATGTCCTTTGTGCCAGAAAGCTTTTGCTCGATTAGATGTGTGTAAGTTTCACGTGAAAAATAGCTGTCATTTAAAATCGTCAAGGAAATTTTCTTCAGCAGTTACATATGGCAGTGATTTGTCTGAAAAGAAAGATGCTGTTGAAAAAACTTCTGAAGATGATATTAAAAGAACATCTGAAGATGTTATTAAAAGAACATATGAAGATGTTATTATAAGAAGATCTGAAGATTCTATTAAAAGAACATCTGAAGATTCTATTAAAAGAACTTCTGAAGATGTTATTATAAGAACATCTGAAGATTATATTAAAGGAACATATGAAGATGTTATTAAAAGAACATCTGAAGATTCTATTAACAGAACTTCTGAAGATGTTATTAAAAGAACATGTGACGTTTCTATTAAAAGAATGCCTGAAGATGCTGTTAATAGAACATCCAATGATGTTATTGACAGAACATCCCAGATGAATGGAAATTCAGGTTTTGTACAGTTTCTGACTCAGAGAACAAAGGTTGAGGAGAATCCTTCCCTTCTTGTTGCTGGCACGGTTCCTGAAGCCAGTGTTTTGCCTGAAAAGAACTTTGAAAATTCAAAGGATTTTACGATTCATAAAAAGTCTTTATTGGATTCGTTAAAACTCCGATTGGACGCAGCTCTCGTGAATGCTGAAAGGAAACCTTCCAGACGGAAAAGACGCAGAAAGCCCAACGTGTGTCATTTCTGTGAGAAATCATTCCTAACGAAATCGCATCTTCTCCGACACATGAGAGGACACACTGGAGAGAAGCCGTACAAATGCCCGTTATGCCATAAGGCTTTTGGACGATTGGATCTTTGTAAGTCACATACGAAAAGCCATTGTGTTTTACGTTTGTCCGCAATATTCCAACCTGTTCCTGCCACCAACCAGTCGCCTGCGAATGATGGTGCATCTGAGACCCGTTCCTATATATGTACTATTTGTGGCACCTCTCTGTCACAAGCATCACATCTAAAGTTACACTTGAGTACTCATGAAAAAGCCAAACCTAACAAGTGTCATCTGTGCACCAGATCCTTTTTTAGCAAGGATGTCCTTCAGGTTCACCTGACGAATCACCTCAAAGAAAGACCTCACAAATGTGGCATCTGTGAGAAATCATACATCCATTCTTGGGAACTGAGGTACCACGTGGCACGGCACACGAGTGATAGACCGCACAAATGCCACCTGTGTGACCTGCGTTTCATCAGAGCATCAGAACTTCGAAGTCACATTGCCTCTCATTCTGATGACAGACCTCACGAATGCCCTGAATGCAAAAGACGATTCAAACGAGCGTACCATCTCACTGAACACCTGAGAGTTCATGGGGGTGAGAAACCATACACATGTCACGAATGCCCAGAAACATTGGAAACGTACAACAAGTACAAGCGCCACATGGAACGATGTCACCTTCCGGACAAGACGTATTGCTGTGAGACGTGTGGCAGGTCATTCCGTCTGGCTTCGCATCTTCGCCATCACATGAAGATCCACACGGGAGAGAATAGCTACGTCTGTCATCTGTGCGGAAAGTCTCTCTGCTCTGCATATTCTCTGAGAGCACATTTGAGAGCTCACACGGGAGAAAAACCGTACAATTGCGAGTTGTGTGGAAAGTCCATTGCATCCATGGCGAAACTCAAGATGCATTTGGCGGTTCATTTGGGACCTGCAGGAAAACGTTGCAAATGCAGATTGTGTGAAAAGGCATTTCTAACAAATTCTCAGCTCAAAATGCACATGAGAGTGCACACCGGAGAAAGACCTTACAAATGCAACTTATGCGAGAAATCTTTTACTATTTTGAAAACTCTTAACGATCACCTAATGACTCACACTGGAGAAAAAAAATACGCATGCAAAGTTTGTGGCAGGAAATTCCTTGGTCTGCGTAATGTTAAACAACACATGAGAATTCATACTGGAGAGAAGCCTTTTAAATGTTCCGTCTGTGACAAGTTGTTTGCGGCACGCCACTACCTCAAGACACATGTGAAACTGCACACAAACGAGAAATATCCGAGATGTCTGATATGCAACATGTTGTTCACCAAAGTGTCCGATCTCCAGTATCACATCATGGCGCATCTACACCAACAGCTGATTCGCAAATGCAGATTCTGTGACCAATCATTCACACACAGACTTCTTCTCCAACTTCACCTGCGAATCCATGCTGTGGGAAAACCATTCAGATGCCGCATTTGCTGCAGATCCTTTTCCACTCTCTACAGACTAAAAGTACATCAGAATATTCATGCTCTGCAAAGGATTCATAAATGTAGGTTGTGTGGAAAGTCCTTTCCAGCAACCACCCAACTGGCATGGCACAGTACGACGCATCTGAATAAACTGGTCGATAGTGGCTCTCACAAAGCATCTGAAGACTTGGATCTGCTGATGAGATCTGTATCCAGTGCTGGAGGACAAACAGATAGACAGGGCAAAAACACCAAAGGGGAAACGATCTACAGATGCCAGTTGTGTCACCGATCGTTTACGAGAATCAATGCTCTGACGAAGCACAAACGGGTTCATTCAGAAGAAAAGAAGTTTCCATGCAGACACTGTGACAAATTGTTTAAGCACGGAAGTTGTCGATTTAGACATGAAAGAGCAAATCACTCTGGAAAAGAAAAGAAGCCAAAAGACATTTAGAGACAGATGTTGCCTTACAAACCACAAAAGGCTCTCAATATGCTACTAAAGAAAGCAACGGAACAGTGCTAATTGGTTGTCTCGTGTCAGAGTGCATTCTCTGGCACCTACTATCAAATCTTGATGATTTGCTTTGGTTGGAACATTCTCCAAGCTAAAACAGTTTTCCCCACCTTTGAAGGTCACATTGACTGTGATCTGTTACGATAGAGCTGTTGTTCACGAGTCTTCGGAATATACAGTGTCTGCAGCTTACAAGACACTGTTTTGGGGAATGTACGATCAAGTTGGACCGTCTAACGTGCACATATTTATCATTTGAAATGTGTTCTTGGATTTCAGGCCAATGCATTTGGCTTGCTAGTACTGTTAAATAGAAACAGTGAGTTGAAATATATGAATAATACTAAGTAGTTTTAAACCATACACAAAAAACTATCTTAGCATATGTAATGTAATTAAAACCATGTTAAAATGGATTAAACCTTTATCACTTGATACATCTTTTTCTGTTTGTTGAACCACAGAAATGAAAGAGCAGAGAGTGAAGGGCATTCTCTTTACCTCTTCCCCATGTCTTGGGCACGTTTATGTCGTTAAATCTGAAGACCAAACTGTGAAAGTAGTTATAAATTGATGTTAGTTAATGTAAATGTTGCTAAAATTATTTGTGCCTGTCTACTGTAGTTGCCTGTTCTCAGGGCCGTACGAAGGGGGGGCAGCGGGGCTGTGGCCCAAGGCGCGAATACGGAAATGGTGCAAATTTCAGGATGGAATAACTTAATATTCCATAAAATGCACTTTTCAAAATGTGGGATGCCAGATTGATGCTAGGCATAGGGCACAATTATAGCTCGGTACGGCCCTGTCCGTTCTTTAATCTACACATTGTATATGTGCCGCTTCATTGTGTACAGTGTTGGTTTTGGATAAGGCAAATAAAATACACTTGACTGTGATAGTTAGAATGAAAATGAAGCAAGGTACTGTAATGCTGATGATGACATTAGTGTATTGTTATGTAATGCATCCCTGATTAAACCCTTCAGCATAGCATACAAATACATGGCTTTCTGAATTTGTTTTGATTATAGGGCCTTCAAGTAAATAAAACAGTAGAGCACATAGTTTAGCTCATGTATCTCATTTACACATTGATATTCATAGCCACACTTGTTCATGTTTCATGAACTGTGGATTACGGTGTTAAGAATTGCATCTGACCTGACCAATTAATTAGACCATTAGAATGGTCTTTCAATCGGTTGCAGAATAAAGGATGTAGAAGACGCTCATGTGGGACAACTCTAGTTCGCCATTTTGTGGGATAGGGTTAGTGCTAAACTAAGGGGGTCTTGATGGGTTAGGTCACTTCAATCAATCAGCCTTTATTGTTAACACAGCAGTACAGTAACACAATCAGTAACATCACCCATAAGTGCCATAACAGAATTCGTTAGGCTTTTTGTCCATTAACCATTATTTAGTCGTCAATTATTTGTTGGTGAAATATTTAGTGTAATTTAAAGAGTAGGCCTACAGAGAATTGCTTTCTTTGGCGAAATTGTCGACAAGGGGCCGGTGACGCCAGCATCGTTTTGAAAGTTGTAAAAAGAAAGTTTGTAATCGCGCGAGGGCGAAATTTTTTCCTCCTCATTTCCTGTTGATGATGACGTACATGTACGCATATAGAGGAATTGCACTGTTGCATGGACGATCATCGACGGCGTCCAGGTCCTGCTGGCCAAATAAGTGGCAGGACGGCGTCCAACCTCGAAAATAAGTGCCTGGACGCCGTCCATGACCGTCCAGGCACATTTTAAGCCCTGGGTCTCCCTAATACAATAGAACGTCCAGTGACCAAGCTGACTTGTTAGGTAGTTTTTCTATTTATTTTTTAATTTTATATTGTTTTTATTGCTCTTTTAAATGGAAAATGTCGAGTTCTGTCAACAAAATTGTTCAATAAACGAAAACGCAATACAATCGGTCATTTTCAAAGTTGAAATTTCTAGAAATTTAAAATTATTGCAGGTGATAATTGAATAGCAGCAACATGAGATATATTGTAAGCCAAGATCTTATAGGTCGTTCATGTAGTAATTTTTTTGTCGCACTTTGCAGCCATTGGCAACCATCTGCCTTGGTATCGGTAGTCGTTGGCGCACAGAGCTCCCCAAAGGTCACGTGCGCGTTGTCTTTGACAACCAACGTTAACTACGTTGGGATTCGGTTGCGTGTATATAAAATTTTTGAGTTTTGCTAACTTTATAATTTGCGAAAGGAGACAGTCGCAGCTATTTGGAATAGGCTACCGCATATTCTGAACTTATTGTGACATGTGTTGCATCAACGAATTATGCACTTTTGAAGGAAATTCCGAGTTATAACTGCATAACTGTGTGAGTGTTTGCAGACGTCCTCGAACGCACGATCGATAGATACCGTGTGTTGTTGCGCTAACTCTGTGTATTTTATCACATGCATGCTATACAAATGGCTCTCTTTATAGTGCGTACTTTTTATTGGATCTCTCTCAGCTCTGAAGGCGTCCTTTTTATATCGCTTATTAGGATTGTTTATTATTTGATGGTTCATATCTGATGTTCCTGAACTTTGCATTTGAAGGTGTTTCATTAAAGTTATTTACTTTTATGTATCGGTCGCATTTGTGTTGTAGAAGAAAAGCGAGAGAGGCTTCACTGGGTCAGCTTAATAATGGACGACCCAAGGATCGAGTGGATGAAGAACAATGTCTACCAGGCACTTGAGTTGCTTGAACCGGATGTCTTTGAAGACCTTCTTAACCGAGATGATGGTCAGGCGGAAAGCGTGATTGGGCATTTCTTGAACAAGACGCATCACGATTCACCATCCGTCATCTTCTTCTTTAAGGACATCGTCGAGGAGGAGGAGGAAGTCGAAGAGGAATGCGGTATGTGTGTGTGTGTGTGATATAATATATATATATATATATATATATATATATATATATATATATATATATCACTCTGTGTCTCTCCCTGCTTTCATCTACCTTTTGTGTATGTTGCTATCCTTCTCTTTGTCATTCTATGTATCTCTTTTAGCATTTTCTCCGTCTGCCTCCCTCGACCTCAATCCTTTATTCTTTCTCTTTGTATCTGCTTGTATCTGTTTGTCTCTCTCTTTGTCTGAATTGTCTCTGCCTGATCTTAGTTTTTAACTGAAGCATACTTTTGACAGGCAGAACAGACACTTGTGGCAGTGGTAGAGATACATAAAGATACATTGCCATAGTCTTTTTTTCTGGTTGTGTTGGCCTAATGTTCCATTGATAAATTTGTGTGTTCAGTGATAGCTATGGGTTTCCATTAACTCCTCTGGATATCCAGTAATACCTATGGGTACCGAGTGTTACCAACATTGTCAATGTGTTCTATAAATGAGGCAACTAGTATTTATGTTTTACTCCATCGTAATTTGTTTTGTTTCTGAAGAGCCATCAATAACAGAGGGTGAACCTGACGTGGATAATGCTTCCACAAGCGACAAATCGGAGACAGCGGATGAGGTGGCAAGCGGCCACAACTCCACCTCCAGTCACCCTCCCCCTCCTGGATCGGGTCACACAAATGCCAAAGATGCAACAGTCGGAGAGGGAACCACTGCGGGTCGTGGGGTCAAAGGTAAGAGCCAAGAACCTGGATGTAGTGACTGACCTGTTGAACTTTGGCTTGACCTTTTTACATGTAAGCCTACACCATTCTACTTATACAATTGATTGACTTCACCATTTGCTGTTGTGGGTCCATCTACCTGGAATGACCTCCCACCATCACCAAATGCTAAACTAATGACTGGCTTCTCTTCTCGCTTTTTAAAGGCGTTTCTTGTCCCCCGGGGGTCTCCGTGCTGAGAGTGCCTCTGAATGGTTATTCCATGACGGGTGCTATATAAATCTAAAGATCTGATACAATAATATGTTTAATTGTGCAATTGACTCACCTTAATCTATTGACCTGTGCTTATCAGCTGCTGGGAAGAAACATTCCAAGGGACGGGATAAAGAGGATGGCAGCTCATCTGGACCAACAGACAGGGAGGGGTCAGTCGCGGGCAAAGGTCAGGCTGGGGTCAACGGAACTTCGACAGTTGAAGAAGTCGAACAAGAACTAGAAGCAGAAAATTTCAAACCAAGACGGGTGAGTTGCGATTTATGAAAGCCTGTCATTGAGTTTCAGATCAAAATAAGGCTTAGCAAGACAAACATTGGCAAGGCTTTGGCAAAAGAAGCAGGCACGTCTTGGCAAGACAAAATAATGAAGGCTTGGCAAGTGAAAATAAGGCAAGATGAAGTAAGATTTTATATGAGAATTCTTGATTTTGAGCCTCTGTCATCGAAACTGTTTTAGGTTGGAGAATGTTCCGACTAAAGGACTGACATGTTTCTGCTTACATTACGTTAACTATGTCATGGCTTACAAGTAACTACAGTTTAGGTAGATGTAAGTGAAAACACATGAGAAAACAGTTACCTGTACAATAGACTATAACATTTGAACTATTGTCATTTAGGCTTAGATATTTACTATTGTTATTAAGCATTTATTAAGTACCACCAGCATAGAAAATTAATACATTGCCCATACATTGTCAGTGGAAGGTCTAGTGGCGATGAAGATGACTTGCCATCCACCCTCTTAACTGAGAAAACGAAGTCGGTGATACTTGATACCCATTAGGGCTCTTAGGGGACTCCTCTTTTCTTTTTCAGCTTCAGAAGAGGGCGTTAGGCAGACGATTGTGGTAACTACGGATTTAAGTCATAGAACTGCAAATCTTTTTCTCATTCTTTAGAAGATCGTAATCCATAATGTCTATCGCACGTACCTGTATGCCGCCTTGAATGAGCTTCCAATGGATCGAGTGATCGATGAGTTCATCTACTTTGTGAGGACATCAGAGGACATGGTCCCTCTGCCGAGCAGTTTGGATGAGGCCGTTGGCATCCTGCCAAGCCATGTGGAAATCGGTTACATCAATGGACAGTCGTTGCTCGCCCTCGAGCGACTCATCACTCAGGTCAGAGCATGCTCAGGAAATGTCATTATCTATGGTCTCTCTTAAAACATTAAGATGTTTTTTTTATTAGAGGGTATAAGATTTGAGATTCACAAAAAATATTATCTTAATTGGTGTTATTTGTAATTTTATGGATTTTCAGATACTATTATGCATTGTTGTGTCATACTTTAGAAATCTTCAATGAATGTCTTTTGTTGGATTCTCAGGTGTTGATTGCCATTCTTACTCATGTAATAATTATTATCTCTCTTTCTCAGAGGTTTGCAAACTGTGCTCTGCTGATGGTATGTCATTAGTTCATTGTGTATTTAACCCCTTTGCAGATTAAGTGACTTGAAAGTGTGTAGATGATGTCTTGTGTTAATGTTTGATATCTAGTCAAGTCACCTGTATTGCACCATTATCAGAATAAGGTGTGTGAGGCCTTGAAGTTTTAGGGTGTGGAATTGTCAATTGAGGGTACGAGGTTCAAATCCCTCCCAGGGAAGATTTTTAATTCCATATTTCTGCTTTACCGGTTGCTGTGTAGGGACCTGGAGCAAGTCTTTTACTTGCAATTGATGTGTTCACCTTTGAATCGGATTACTAACATTGCACGTTCAATAAATGCATTGTAATAATAAATAATAATAATAATACTGATGATGATATTCGACTAATGTTTCAGTTTGAGTGACAATGAGTTGATGTGTTTTGTATTACTATTATGTTGCTATGGAGGTCTTAAGCTCATTTAAAAAATGTGCTATATAAATGGTTCATCCAGTGCTTTCATCTGCAGGTGTACATGCCATTGATGTCCTTCAACCAACAACGCAACAAGGAATCTATCAATGAACTTCGCCAACAGTCTGCTCGCATTGACTACGAAAAGCTGGACCACCTTTTGGAAGACCTATCTGAACCGGAAAAGGAAGTGGAAAAGGAAGTGGACGCTCCGAGAGAATCGTATTCCTCTTCTCTCCTCCGTGACGAATTCATCATCAACACTCAGAAGTTTGCGACGAGCATCAAACGAACGGTTCTTCAGATCGAAGGAGAGGTGAGACTGGAGGTTCCGGACTTTCTTCTCAGCGAGAAACTGGAGGAGAATCTGCGAAACGAGGAATTACGCCACCGGGTGGTGGATAACTGCAACAGGTGGTCGAAGCTGATCAGTGATGCACTGGACGCTCTCCAGAAGAAAACGCCTCAGGGAAACGGTCCTCTGGCAGAGATCGACTACTGGCGTGAGCGTAACGCTGGACTCAGCGCGCTCTCCGAGCAGCTCAAGGTCCCAAAGGTCGTCCAACTGCTCGAGCTCTACACGCATTTTGAGAACTCCAATTCATTTGACTATCTGAAGCAGGACTTGAACAAATTTTATGTTGAAGCGAAAGACAATGTCAGGTTTCTGTCGACCCTCGAGCGACACTTTAAGAACGTGACACACGGAGCGTCATTTCAGTCGGTCATCGACACGCTTCCGTCTATGATGAATGCACTGCGAATGGTCTGGATCATCTCACGTCACTACAACCGTGACGAGAGGATGGTTCCACTGATGGAACGCATTGCTTGGGAACTGGTGGAACGTGTGTCACGCGTCGTCATCGTCAGAACGCTCTTCGAGTGAGTTCTATTTTTAACAAACATTGGATTGAACAAAATAGAAAGAGATATTCTTTATTAATTGGATCTAATCCAGAATCAGTCCATTAATTGCAAAATAATGGCAATCAGTAGAATTATCAGTTGTATGAACTCTGACATATAGGATTTTGGTGATATTTTTAATGAACGCTGATTCTTGAAAGCAATTAATGGTTCTTACATTTTCACAATGTCACCAATGTTCCCTCTAATTTTGTGGAGACAGTGTGCCCAAGAAATTTTGTGTATGCAACATTTTATAATTAGTTGACAATTTTATGCACAAGAGGATCTAGATGAATGCCATAATAGTTAAATGAAGATCATGTCTTATAATCTATGGTGATAAGTTCTGGTGACCTATGAATGTCCCTTGTCTAAATGTGTCTTAGAGCGGATAATTTCCAATCACCCTATTGTGCGTAATTGTAATTTGCTTTCAATTTTCTATTCTACCGAGCTAACTATGGATTTACAGTTCATGATAATTTTTGTTTTTTCGAGAAAACAATTCTTGGGTGCGCTCACTAAATTCTTGTGAGCGCTGGCTCCACAACCCGTGCGCGTGTGCACATGTGCACAGCTTAGAGGTAACACTGAATGGCACTATAGAAGTTATTACATCATAAAGGAATGATGACAATTGTTGCTGGTATGATTTCAGAGATGGTCCAGAGGAGGTTAAACGAAAGACGATGGAGGCGAAGAAGATGCTCGACCTGTGGAAGTCATCCTACCTGGAAGTGCGGGCGACCATCGAGGCCTCCGGTCGAGACTCTCGCTGGGAATTCGATCGCAAGCGACTCTTCAATCGAACGGATCACATGTCGTTGATCTGTCAGGATCTCTGCAGCATGGCCCAGGTGAGAAGCAGGGAACTAGAATTTAATGTAGCAGGGAATCAGGATGTGATGAAATGACTTCTTAGTTGTACTGTATACTTTACATTGGAACAAACCAACAATTTCATTTTGCTATAGTGGCAAGTATATAGGTAAACAGTTCTAAAACTTATTGCAGTTTAAGAAGCTATGTCACCTTGTCATCTTGTGCTGTCATTTCTTGGAAATCTAGCGACCGCCATGACCAATCCTCTCCATTTTTTTCTTTCCGAAGTTGCATCTCTTAATTCCTCCAGGCTCATTTTAGTTTTTTCATGTATCACATCCATCCATTTTTTTCTTGGGTGCCCTCTTTTTTTCCTTCCTCCTCCTCATGCCAGCATAATTTCCTCTTCCATTCCATTTGATCGCATAACATGTCCGAAAACCCCAGCTTCCTTCACAACGCTGTTTGTTGTAATATCTCATCATTCTCAACTCCAATCTTCCTGCGCACCTCTTCGTTTGTCTTCTTCTCCGCCCATGATATTCTCTGCATCTTCCTCCATATCCACATTTCGCATGCATTGACCTTCTTCTCCATGTTCTTTGTCATTGTCCATGTCTCACAGCCATATAGTACTGTAGGAAGGATCATTGCTCTCACTAATCTTTTTTTGTGTCTATGCTCACATGTTTGTCTTTCCTTATCTTTTCCAGTCCGTTCATTGCAGTTTTCCCTATCGCCACCCTTCTCTTTATTTCCGAGTCACATTTTCCTTCTTTTTCTATTAATGATCCCAGGAATGTGAAGCTTGTTACCACCTCTATTTCCTCTCCGTCTATCTCGAAACTGTCCCAATCAGCTGTTGTCATTATCTTTGTCTTCTTTAAGTTGAAGTATAGGCCTGCCTTCTCACTTTCTCTCTTCAGTCTTCTTATCAGTTTTTCCAGATCTGCTTTCTTCCCTGCCAGTAGTGTTGTGTCATTCGCATATCTTAGGTTATTCAATGTCCTTCCTACTATCTTTACTCCTTCAGTTGCCTCTTCCATTTCTGCCCTCCTCATTATCCTTTCTGCATACAGGTTGAAAAGAAATGGGGACAGGATGCACCCTTGCCTCACCCCTTTCTTGATTTCAAATTTGTCTGTGTCTCCAAATTCTTTTCTTATCACCGCCTCCTGGTCTACGTACAATCCCTTTAGTAGTTGTATGAAGTGTTTTGGTATTCCCATTTCTATTAGAGTTTTCCACATCAGTTCATGGTTGATGCAGTCAAATGCTTTGCTATAATCGACAAAACATATGTGTATTTTTTTGTCCATATTACCTTTGCCTTTCCATTATCCACCTCATGTTGGCAATATGATCTCGCGTTCCCCGGGATATAACATGACACAAAAAGGAACCGGTGGTTATGGACGCAGAGGTGGAATGGGCAATCAAACAACTGAAAGACAACAAAGCGCCAGGTCTGGATGGAATACCCATAGAACTGATAAAAGCGGAAGATGACGCAATGATAAAGACAATAACAAAAATATGGAATAACATATGGAAAATCGGAGAGTGGCCAGAGGAATGGAAGAGATCAATATTTATCCCTTTATTTAAGAAAGGAGATGCAAAAGAGTGTGAAAATTACAGGACAATAGCATTGATATCACACACAAGTAAAATACTACTCAAAATAATTCATAAAAGAATGGAGAACACAATTGAGAGAGAGTTTCCGGACAATCAAAAAGCTATGTACAGCTTATAGACACAAGCAGAGCCAAAGAGACATACAGGTAGACAGAAAGAGATACATAGAGACAAACAGTGACCAGTGTGCAACTTCAGGGAAACACATAGACAGAGCTACAGAAGGAGAGAGAGAGAGAGAGAGAGCAAGACCGAAAGACACTAGCAACCATAAATTATTGATTTTGAAGTGCTAATTCTCAACTCAGAGACATGGTCAGACAGACAGATAGATAACCAGGTAAACAGACAGTTAGACAGACAGTTAGACAGACTGTGTTAAATGAGTGTTTTTCATTTAAAACTTTAGGTGCTTGAGGAGTTCTACAATATCTTTGGACCAGAGCTGAAGGCAGTGACGGGCGATCCCAAGCGAATCGAGGATGTACTGAAGAGAGTTGATGCACTTGTTACACCCATCTCAGAGGTGACAACAAGAACTCTCTCTCTCTCTCTCTCTCTCTCTCTCTCTCTCTCTCTCTCTCTCTCTTTCTCTCTCTCTCTCTGTCTCTCTATCTTTATCTCTCTGTCTCTGTCTCTCTGCTGTCTGTCTCTGACTCTGTCTCTCTGTCTCTGTCTCTCTCTGTCTCTCTCTCTCTCTGTCTCTCTCTGTCTCTCTCTGTCTCACTCTGTCTCTCTCTGTCTCTCTCTCTCTCTTACTCTTACTCTGTCTCTCTGTCTTTATCTCTTTTTCTCTGTTTCTCTGTCTCTCTGCTGTCGGTCTCTGACTCTGTCTCTGTCTCTGTCTCTCTCTGTCTTTCTCTCTGTCTCTCTCTGTCTCTCTCTGTCTCTCTGTCTCTCTCTCTCTGTGTCTCTATCTGTCTCTGTCTGTCTGTCTGTCTGTCTGTCTCTCTCTCTCTCTCTAATCCTCATCTAGTGCTTTCCAATCTTTTTTTGGATACGGAATCCGTTTATCTGAAATGATGTTGTTAATAGAACCGACCTCAGCAAAACAAGATGAGACTTTCTGTATGTGGAATGTGAAAATTATCAGATTTTCTTTATTCACTATATTCCATACCAGTTGAATTAGAATTGCTGCTAAATTTTAATTGTGATTAATATCCATCTAGTGCTACATAATACAGGACTTTTCAGAGGCATTTTCAGTTTTTGTCCAAATGTTGTTAACAGTTCCTAAAGAAGAGAAGAGGCATTTGTTGCCTGGTGGTGATGGTATCTGAATTTAGTATGTCTAATGTACCAGTATATATGTGTTTGTAAATCTAGACACATTGTGTGATGCCTTTTGATTATCTCACAAAACTTCTGAATATGTGTTGTTCTCTTTTCTGATCTACAGATGGTTGGTTGACTGTATGTATGGTTACATTTACATTGGAGTTCTTTTCGTCTTAGGTTCATTTTGACATTTTCTCGCTGAAACACAAAGAGAATTGGAAATTGGTGAAGGAACAATTCTACAACGAAGTGTCAGCCATCGAAAGTGAAGCGAAGAAGTTCATCGATGAATCGTTTAAGACGCTTCGTTCAGCAGAAGGCGCCTTTGACATGCTCATGAAATTCAAACACATCAGATCGAGAGACTCCATCAACTCACAGCTGATGAGGAAGTTCAACGACATCCTGCTCCAGTACGGAAAGGAAGTGGATCTGATGGATCATCTGTTCAAGGAGTCCAAGAAGTCGCCTCCCGTCTTCCGCAACCAGCCTCCAGTCGCAGGCGCCATCTATTGGGAGAAGTCGCTCTTCCATCGGATGAAACATACGATCATCCGGTTCATGACGCTGGAGGCAATGATGCAGACCGAACAGGGAAAGGCGGTAAGTGCACCAGCATGTCATTGGCCATGTTTCAATCGCTCATCTTTGTCCTGCGTTTCTCAGCTCTCCACCATGGGCTCATGTGAGACCTGTGATCCCGTTTGAAGCCCATATGGGTCACATTTGTGCCCATGGGGGAAATGCTCACAGGGTCTGTCATTCAGGACTAAGTATAAGACAACTCCTCTGTTTTGACCTGGTTTATTATTTTGTCTCAGAATACCTTTTGTATTTGACTGGGCAGAAATTCTCCATTGGATGTCATAGTTTTTAGTTTGTGTTAGGTTGTGCCTCCAAAGTGGTGCTATATAAATTTACAATTGCAATTGCGTCGAGATCTTTCACGAGGTTTCAACTGAAGTGAGCTGCAATTCATAACTTATGCTAATATGCTTATGAAGATAGGGCTATGGGAGTAAGTAGATTCAGTCATGCTCAGAATTGTTTTCATTGCAATAATTTCTAACATCTACTTTAAAGTGTTGGTTGACGAACTGAGGATCCAACCCATTGGCTTATGTGTTTGTGTGACATGTGTTCTAACATAGGAAACACAAAATGCAACAGCTTTTCTGATGGCCTCTTGATATTTACAAATTTAATGACATCATAGTATGCAATACAATACAGTGCAACTGCATTTTGATATCCAATGGTTCAGAAGTGATTGTTGTAGCTCAATTAGTTGTGTTTTTGTCCAGTCGCGTGCAAAGTACCTGAGCGTTGCAAAGCAGATGAGAGCGTACGAAGACCAGTTGTACGAGCAGTGGAGCCAACAGGTGGAGGCTGCTCTTCCATCTCTTCTCAAGCGCAATCTACTCACCAGGCCAGACAAGAGCGCTTCCGACAGAGCGGATGACGTCGACATGGATAAGTTGGAGTCGGAAACCGGTTCGTGTTTTCTACTCAATTCACTTCGATTGACTATTGTTTATTAATTAATTAATTACTGCTGATGGAAAGCAATGAGAAGAAAGGTTAATATATATATTGCTGTTGTAGTTGTCTTTTGGTTTGTCTCTACATATCTATTAAATCAATATATTATTCTTATGAGAGTTTTCTGAATACACAATTAGATTAGATTTGATTTTGTTGAGGTGAATAAAAGGTATTATAAAATAAAATTTACTTTAAAATTGAACTGTTGGCTATTGTTGATTAATGTACACTTATATGACCAGCACAATTGCACTGTGCTCTCTCTCTCTCATGTGTTGTTGGTCCATCTGTATGGAGCAATCTTCCAGTTGATATCTGTCGGTTTAAACTCTACTCATCTAACTTTCTCTAGGCTGTGTTAAGACCACCTGTTCTGATGGCTTAAACAGTCAGCTTCTTAGCACTTTCTATGATTCCTAAAACGCAACTTAGTCCAGACACAATACATATACACAAATAAAGCTCATATTTTGTGTTTCAAGGGAAACCTGAAGTAGGGACAAGGTGTTCCAGAGGCTGAGTACCCTATTATTCGCTACCCCTTTGTTTGTGTGTCCTAATTATCCAGTTATTTTAAGTCTGTGGTTAAAAGCTTAGAATTGTGTTTTTTATTTCATTTTTTACCTGATTACGACATCCTTTTGATACGCCTTGTGTGTTATACGTGTTGTCATAATAGTCGATAGACTTGATTGGATTGGAATTCCTTTGACTTGCTGCTAGTATGACTGTTTTTGATTGTTACTGTTATTCTGTTGTCTACCTTTGAATAGATATTCAGGACTCGATGTCTGTATCAGGTGGAGTACATATCTTGAAGTGGCGCTATATAAATGCTCGATTACATTTCATTACATAGTGTGTGATAATGATAGGAGAACCGCTTTCTGTCTAACAATGTTTTCAGTTTTAATCTGTTGGTTTTCGTCTTCTTTAAAGACTCTTAGAACGAACCAGACATACTCTGACATACTCTGACAAGCTCTGGCATACTCTTTCAGTTGAGGCTTATTTCATAGTAACAAACCGTTAAAAGCTATTTAGCTTTCCTCGTTATGGCCATTAGCATGGCACTTGTTTTATGGTTAATGTACAGTGAATATTAATGACCAGTGGCTATAGGTTGGTCAGTTATACTTGGGTTTAGTTTGAATAAATTGTTGCATTCAGTGTGCTAATGCCACTTCAGTATCGTATTGTTTAGAATTAAATTCCATTTTGGAGTTCGTTTTTAACATTTGAACACTGCAGTAACATATTTTGCAATATCTTTCTTATGACTAATCCAGTAATTCCGTGCTAACACATAGTTAACAGAGCTTTTCAATTGCATTTTAATATTCTGCATTTCTTTCTTTAGATAATTCTTTTCTCTGCTCTTGAGAAAAGAATTTCTATGAAAATTTTACAGACATTTTTTCTGAGTTTTCGATCTGTCTGTTGGAGACCAGACAATTAGTTGTACCTGTCCTATCTAATGGAGTTTTCCATCTCCATGTTTTTCATCCCTAGTCATAGATTTCCTGTTGTTCCATCTGCCGATCTTCCTGGGAGAAGTTGCCTAACCTCCTGCAACATGAAATACTTGGCTTCTTTACTTTAAGTCCATTCTGTCATTTTTTCACAACAATGCATTTATTTCAATAAACTATAGCTGAGATATTACCCTGAAGTGGTGCTATATAAATGTCTCCATTACATTACGTTAAAATGTGTGTAGGTCACCAAAAGGAGGTAAAGTACATCGTTGATTTTGATCCATTGTTGGTGACGATCATTTCCGAGACGAAATACCTCGAACAACTCGGTCTCGCAGTTCCAGAACTGGCACGAAATGTGGCTCTTCAGGTACACCTGCATTGATGACTTGAAATGCTGGCTTGCTTGAATTGGGCAACTAGGGTAAGGTTAGGAGAATGATGTAAGTGGTGAGGAACATTATAAACAGTGAGACATGTTAGAAGAAGCAGATTAAAGTGGGCTGTGGGGTAGAGAAGGTCAGGTCAAGTTCAAGGTAGGGTTAAGTGTTTGCTAATCGAATACATGTCCTGTCGGTGAAGTAACTGTGACAAGATGTGGTTAATTTTAGATGTGGATCGTTTGCTTGTATGAGCCACTTTTTACTGGTCACTCTTCTCTTTGCTCTCTGCTTTTCACTAAAGATATTTATGTTCTTAATGGCATCTTACAACATTCAGGGAAGTGCAGAGAATCTCTATTAATTTAACTTGGTTGTATAAACTACCTTAATAAATAAATAAATTAATGCAGGCAGATATAAGGTGGGCTTTGTAGATGTCTTGGACATGTGCAATATAAAGGCTAGTAATGAATGAATGAAGTCTTGAGTGAAACTGTAATCGTAATATCCGGATTTGTCACAGACATTCAGTCAAAGGCAAACTCTGTGAAGTTGTAGTAATGTGTGGTCAAGTAGGTAGAGGAGAGATGGATTTGTGTATATGATAAATGCTTGATTTTATGATTTCTTTTTATTTTAGGAGGAGAAGTACATAAAGTATGCGGATGGACTGAGGAGTATGCTGCACAAGTACCACTCCGTTCTGGCATCTCTTGACAATGCGGAGGTACAATTAGCAAGATTGCTCATATTTTCATCCAGAATATATAAGATCTGCATTTGATTGTTCCCATAGAGTAACTGGGAAGAGTTATCTAAATGATTTTTGGCTACAAGGATGTCAGACGGGAAGAAAGGTGAATGGTGTGGTGTGTTGACAACAATTAAATAAAGAAGGCATGGAGAGACTAGAGCTGTACCGATATCGCATTTTGCCAATTATGCCGATACCGATTATTGCCGATTATTCGTTTGCCGATACCCGATTATTTAGCCGATTATTTTACTGATTATTTCATTGTGTTTCCCAAGATGACCGGTTCTAAAAGATAGACCCACTGCTACTGTCTATTGTTGTCATACAAGCAAAACATTTGCTCCGTATGAGACGTATACATGTAGTTGCGGACTAATCCTAGGCAGCCAATACAATTAGGCACACTGCCCGCTGTCGACCTTGCATGACGGAGGAAAGGAAAAATAATCTATGTAACTAGGCACCTTCTTCTAACTTGCCAATTATGCCATTTCCACCCCAGACAGGCCACTTTTACGACTTAGCAATTTGGCCTAAAATGCCCAGGGTAATTAAGCAGGCACTATGACTCACTCTGCAAAACAGCCTACAGCTGTAGACACTTTCCCATGGTACTAGCAGTCTAGCACAATGGTTACTTGGTAGTCTGCTGCTATTGGAAGCGAACGGAATGCTGTCCTTCACAGACCCAATGATGTTGCTGTCGTCATTTTGCTCTTAAAGACTGAAAATAATATTATAGAAGGAAAAAAATAATTTTTAATATCGGCACTGATTATCTTGCTGACATTCGATATCACCGATATCTCTATAAATCGGCCCGATTAATCGGCCAGCCGATTAATTGATACAGCTCTAGAGGAGACCCAGTTGAGGCTTGTGAGACTATCAGTGGAAAGGTTGCAGTGGGGCAGGCTCTTTCGACTAGCACCAGCAGGGCGACAAAAGGGTTAGTTATTTGAGAAACCAAAAGGAACACTAGGTTGAAAGTCTTTGGTGCAAGAGTTGGACTTGTGAAATGGTTTGGAAGATTGCATTGTCTGGGAGAAAAGAGCTTTGAATAGGAGCTTGGATGGAGGCATCCCAAGTTGAATCGCAGTTATTCTGACACAGATTACATATCTTCTGAGGCATTTACAACCCTAATATGTTGTCTAATCTTTTCATAGTCCTTCAGAATCCTAGAGCTGCATTTTAGTAGAGTTATGTTGAACTGAGTCAAGTGCTTAGATATATGGCTGTATAGTGTATAGAGGCAATGTATATTGTCTAATATGTATCTGGCTATTTATATAGCGCCTTGTAAGAACCTCTTGAAGGCATTAAAATACAATGTTTATGGTAATGGAAATCTGTCCAATGTATGTACACATCATTTATATAGCTGCTTTTTAGCACCATGTGAAAACCTTTCAAAAACACTCCTCATCAATCGAATAGCTATAGTTTGGTTAGAGCAAAAACCAATCAGATGGGCTCCCACGCACACATAGAACATAACGATTGGTTCCTTGTCTTTAAAGAGTTGATGGTTGACATGTGTTTCTGTCACAAGGTGGAGCTTCTGGAGAGTCATATAAAGGAGTTGAAGCGAGTCCTTCATCCAGGCGCTCGTAGACTCAACTGGAATGCGCTCGGCATAAACGACTACATCGCAAAATGTGATGGTGTGAGTTGTCATCTTTGGTCGTCTGAACTAATGACAGTTCAATCCTTTCAACTTCCAATCCATCTTTCATTCAGAATGTTCAGTTGTATAGAAGAAGACAGGGCTAAGTGTTGTCGTTAGCGTAAAGCAGGGACTTATTGACTACTTTTGACCCCTTATGTCTGTGCCGAATGATCTTTCAGTCTCAGAAAAAAGGCTTTTTGTAGTACCAATGTATGTTTGTCTTGAATTATCTTATCTTGACTTCTATTGCCTGACATATATTTGTCTGAAGTTTCCTTATATGGCTACACCACGCTATAGTGGCCATACCATGACCATGTTAGAGTTACTCTACCTGTACCCAGAGATGGTTATCTCTAGATTAGAGTTGGGATTTAGAAAGCCCTCTCTATCCTGTACCTGTCTCCAGGTTGTCCAGAGCCACATTTGGCTGCATTGGTAGAAGCCACGAATGAGGCGTTGAATGTGGAGAGTGTTGAGCAATCTGTAAATTCTGTCTCTTCCTTTTGTTTAGGCGATCAGTAAGTTTGAGTCAATGGTGAACCAGATTCAGAAGAATGCACAGGATATAGAACAGCGACTGGTGATGATCGAAAGGGCCAATCTCTTCAAACGCTGTCCACTCAACAAACTCGGACAGCTGCCCAGTTGCAAGGTCAGTATCCCCTTTTTATAATTTACATAATTTCATTATGTATATTTGTCTGTTTGTTTCTACGTTTGTCTGCTTTTTATGTGTCTTGTATCTGTATATGTATCTTTGTGTTTGTGTATATATCTTTGTCTGTTTGTTTTCAGGTTCGTTTTTCCAAATTGCTACTTACCTAGCATCCAAATTTCTGATCCTCCATATTACTACATTTAGATTGATCTGAATTCAGCTTGGATTTGTTTTAGAGCCTTGTGCAGAAGATTTAGTAAAACTGACCAGTTATTAACTCCAATGATGAACCTTGATGTTCACATCGCAAGTGTTGACTATATAATTCATGATTTGTAGGAGTTCTACTCATTCACGGAGCAAGAAAGAGCAAAAGACTTTGAGGTTCTGTCCCGTAAATACCAGGCGATCGGCCCTCTGTTGACGAAGGTCGAAGGTCTCATCGTCCACACGAACACTGGATGTTCGCCTCGACTCCACAAGTACTATGCATTTTGGGAACAGAAGATCTACCGGTCTCTCACCACGGTCTGTGTAACATCTGCTCAGTTGACTTATTTAAAAGGGGCTATATAATTTAGCTCTTACAATTACAGCCTGAAATTTAACTTTTACACTGCATCTGTTTATTTGTTCATGTGTTGCTCTCGTATGGTCAGTTTGAGATTGGGATGTCTGTGCTTGATGAAATTGTTCATAGTTGTTAGGTGGAGTCTGCTCAGGAGGTTTGAACCTGCAATTGTTGGATTATAGACCCAGTGCACCACTGTATAGTCTGCCGTGGCACTTAAGATCACCATTGTGCTACACTGTTTAGTCAATCCTAAGCTGATGACTTTTATAGTGCCATCATCGTAATCCTAGGACATCAATCAATTTTTGCATCAACTGACATTGGCAGGTTAGGTTAAGGTGCAAAGGATTTAGGATAGAGGAGATGTAGGAGTTGCTTGTTGACCATAGTTATAACGAAGAATGTGAATGATGTATTAATGTTTCTCAGTTGATCTTGGAGAATTTGAAATCGTTTGGCGTTGCCATGACATCGAATATCCAGCTGTTCCAAGTGGAAACACTGCTCGCTGTTCCAGACGTCATCCTGCATCCGGTCGCAAACGAAATCTATAAGATGACTCTGCAGTGTGTTCGCGATTGTGTCGAAGGGTAAGATTACCATGGTCTTTCTACCAAGGTCTTAACTACCATGTTATTCCTACCCATGTTTTTTCGATCATGTTATTCTTACCATGTTATTCCTATTGTTTAATTATAATAAGGAGTTGTTGTGTTTATGTATTGTTAAGTTTTTTTTAATATATATATATCATTTTAGGTTTTTCTTTTGAGAATCACTTCAAGATGTAGGGGCCTATGCTGTAATAATATTTCATTACTGATTTTTGTGCTTTATAAATTTTTGTTGTTTGCTGTTTTTATGTTATTTTTACAAATATTTGTTCCAGAACAAAACTGTTTATGCGTTGGATGCACGGAACCTGCCTGGAAACGCCTCCGCAGAAGATTCCGATGGAGGATGAGCCATTCATCTTCAGCTTCTTCTCGGAAATCTCTGCAAACACGGAGGTCATTGGTCTCGTCCAGGTCATCCAGTCAAACATCAAGAACACTCTGACGAGTATGACCCACCATCTGACACGATGGAAGAAGTTCAGAGGCATCTGGAAAGTTGACAAAGTGAGCGATATCTTTCTAGTGTTCAGAATTGTATACACTGCATGCAAGAAACTTGTTTCTTCATTTTTTTTACCAATTACGATGTTTTTCTACTTAGATTTCATTCTTAACTCACACCTTACCTTTTCAGATTTTATATGCACCGTAGTCTGCCTTAGTGTCCGGGTAGAACTCAAGATATTTGGTTTTGGTTCTCCATCAGTTGATGGAGATTTTTGCATTAGACAATGGTGCTGTAGAAGTACTAATTAGACTTAGCTTTATATTTTATGGTGTGGCTGTCCCAAATCAAATCAGATTTAATATTCAGCCATAGTAGAGAAAGAACTCAATTGTTCCATTTGAGGAATTAGCATACTTTGAAATGCCTCTGACATGTGTTCACAAATAGGTTCTTAAAATCCACTTCATTACTTGAATGAATATTTCAGGATGTGATGGTAGAAAAGTGGTTCCAGAAGAATCCGTCTCTTCTGGAGTTCGACGAACGCTTCCAGTATTACACAAAGACGGTGAATGAGGTGGGTGCAATGACGCTCTACAAGGACCAGGACTTCATCCGTTTCCACATGGGACCTCTGGCCGACTCCATCAAGCAACACTCCAGGCTCTGGCTTCAGGCATATGGAAAAGTCCTCCAGGACTCTGCCACCCATGCCCTCACTGCAATCCGTAGTCTACTCCAGGTGGGTTACAACCAGTCATTCATTGAACTGATTTATGCATTGTTTAACATTTAAAAATTGTTTTTTCCACATGGATTGGACTGAGAAATCTTTCCTTGGATTGGTTTATGATTTCTGTTAGGATTTATTTCATGCTGCTTTTAAGCATTTGTCTGTGATTATTAGAACTAAGTCTCCCGAAACATTTTTGCCATCGATTGATGCCTTGTGCTACATAATTATGGTGCTGTAGAATATTTTAGATTAGATTGGATTACACACACATGCATACATTACGTCTTAATCTTCCTGGATTCTGATCTGGCACATGAACAGACAAAAGAAACTGGTCTTCCTGGTATTTATTTTGTATGGCAATTTGAGATTTACATTGTGCACATTACTTTGCAACTATCATAGCTTATGAATCTGTCACCAAAGGTTTCGACAATAACAAGAGTGAGAGTGAGACAGGTTTTAAAATTAAGAGACGATTTTGCACGAATTCTTTTGTCCAGACAAAGTCCGATGATCTCGACAGAAAACCCGACAGTCTTGACGATCTCAAGTTCGTTCTGCGGACAATCTCCAACATTAAAGACATTTCACTTGAAGTGGAGACGAACATTCGTGACGTACAGGAGAGATATCGGATCCTGTCCGCATTTAATCTTCTGGTCAGTCGCGATCTAATCGAAATCGGGGTATTTTTTCAGTATCAAACATGCCACCTTGTAGGAAGCAGTTTAATCACAGGCCCTCTTTTGGCAATGAAACGAGTGTAAGTGGTTTAAGGTTTTGATCCAAGTTCAGAGCCAAAGTAGAATTGCGTAAATGAGTTCACTCTTAACCATCCACCGTTTCTTATGGTAAAGTGTGAACTTCCAGTCTATGTTCTATTCCACTTTGCATTTCATTGTCTCCAATGCCATTTATTTAAGATACCATATTGTTGGTACAAGCAATGTACCAGACTGTCCTGTGTAGAAGTGCTAAATATTGACAGTTCAGCGTCATCTCTTTTAAGTGTGTGGCCTAGTTTATACGCTGTGTCACACACAAAATGTACCTCCGCCCCTCCCTCCCCATTGATTTCACATTAGAGATTCTAAAGTGTATTTGGAATGACTTCAGTGACAACAGAGATTACTTGTCTCTCATCCATATGAACTGTCATCCATATGAAATCTCATGGAACTGATTTAATTTATCTTCTGCTTCTTATTCCTAACCATTTATTATTATTTTTATGAAGATAATTTCTTTTTTGATAGGCAGCCAGGTAATGGCATGGCTGTGCTATGGCACCTAAGAACTTGTCAATATTATTATTAGTCTTATTATCATAATTATTATCATTATTATTATTACTATTATTTTCTTCCAAGGTACATGATCCCTCGGGATTCACAAAATGAGAGGGGCGCTGTTCCGGGATGACTAGTCTTTGCAGTTGGTTTTATTATTTTTTTTTACGTTTTTATTATTATTATTGGTGGTAGTAAAAATTATCCTGATGAACCTGTTTATAAGCCAAAATACAGAGTTGATCAAGATTCTTAATTATCATTATTAATATTACTATTAGATTTGACATCTAATATGTTGACTTAAGGAGTATCTAATGTGAGAAGCTCTGATAGAGTGTTACTGAATAATTGAACAATTGTTGGCTGTGTTTTAGATCCATCCAGAGGAATTGGTGGAGGGCGTCTTCCTTCCTGCCAGATGGGAGGAACTCCTACTCAAGTCAAAGAACATTGACGCCTCACTGATTGTCGTTAAACGAAAATTCACTCAGGTTTACTTTCCGCTTCTTCTCTCAGAGATGAATTATATATTATTAGTTTAAGTAAGAAATGATAAGAGAAATAATAAGAAATATAATCAACTAATATAACGATAAAATGAAATCTAAAAAAATGTATTTTCAATACTCATCATGGCTTGAACATTGGTGCTGGTAGTTTGCTTTACACCTGTGGGCCTACATAAAGTTTTATGCACAGTGCCAAATTATGCAATAATAAAAATTGATAAGAAACACTAATTGAGTTTGCCGAGGATTTTTTTGATAATTAGATTGAATTTCTAAGATATGTAGTATTAATATGAGTGTGGCAATTGTAAGATATGTTTGTTGTTGATTTCAGCTGACACTTTCTCAGATTCGTGACTTTGGTTCAAAAATTCACGAGTTCAAGGAACGATTCCGGGAAGAAGGACCGGGTTCAGTTGAGGATAACCTTGAAAAAGGTAAATACGGTTTCTTGTCTCCTACTGTTTGGTTTACCTTCGTTCAAACAGAAGATTTTACAGCCAAATCGGTCCACTCCTCTTTCATCCAATCTCTCTCTCTTGCCCTAAACGTATTTGTCCTTCTGTCTTCATTTTACTTCTCTGTACTACCTCCTATGACACGATGCCGCTCTGGTGAATAAGCTGGTACCCTGTTATTAGCTTTCATATAGTGCTTTAGAAACTTGGAGCTTATCATTTAAATTGCTTAGCTTGTTGTGCTGTCAGTTCGTTGAACTCTAGCGACCGTCATGATCAACCTTCTCCAATTCTTTCCATCTGAAGTCGCGTCCCTTAAGTCCTCCATTTTCATCCCGGTTTTTTCGTGTATCTTGTCCATCCATTTTTTTCCTTGGGCGCCTCTTTTTTTCCTTCTCTTCTATAATGATAAATTGCTTAGCAACTGTTATTTCTGTTGATTAGGAGTTGAGTTGTTGAAGCAGTATAAGCTGGAGATGGAAAAGATCGAGGCCGAGAGACAGGAGCTTGCAAACGCTGAGAAACTGTTTGACCTACCGATCACAACTTACCACGAACTTCTCCAAGTCCAGAAAGAACTAAAGGGATTGGAACAGATCTTTGCCATCTACGAAGAACAAAAGGTGGAATTTCATTCGATTCTGTTTGAATTATTATGCATTTCTTGAACAGCACTATCTTATGACCTAGACGATATCTTTTAAGTATCTTATCTGTATCTTATAAGATATGTCTAATAAAAGTGGATGCAGGTATCACATGATGAATGCCAGACTGCAATGAGCCATTCCCAGAAGCCAAACAGACTGCAATGAGCCAGATAGGCTGGAGAAGATTTGTGACCAATGTAGGACGACTGGAACTAAGAGGACTCCGAGGACCTGTCAACACAGCACCCACATGGTGTTGAGGAAGGCTAAGGATGGATCAGCATTGGCATCACATTGTTGACATAGCTAGGCTGACATCTATTTGCTAATCAATAGCAATTGTAGGCTAATAAAACAATGCAAAATTTCTTCAGTGATCTTGGCTTCATACCATGTCATTTCAATGTAGAACTCTTTAGATTATACTGGAATTGTATGCACACGCACATACACACACGTATACACCCACGTGCACATACATCCTTGAATTATATGAGAAGACACATACTTGCATGCACTTTGTATGTACATGCAATCATACAGATAAAACATATATGTATGAGTAAATTCGAGCATGCATATACACAGATACACACTCACACTTTTACATACATGCCTACACATATATATATATATATATATATATATATATATATATATATATATATATATATGATCCTGACTGAGGTGTTATGTGTTATGGTATTATGTGACTTTGATGTCCATTGTGTATTGATTGATTGATATTAATTGGTGTTAATTGTTGTTGATGCACAGAAAGCGAGAGAACAATGGGCGGAGAACCTTTGGGCCAATCTAAACGTCAATGTCCTTCAGGATGGAATCGAGGGATTCCTCAAGGCATTGAGGAAACTGCCAAAGGAAGTGAAGAATCTGACGGTTGGAAAAGAACTGGAAGAAAAGATGAAGGAATTCAGAGATTCTCTTCCTCTATTTGTCGATCTCAAACACGAAGCTCTCAGGGACAGGTTGGTTGGCACCTAGCGCTCGCTCTCTCTCTCTCTCTCTCCATCACGTTTTGACCTCAACAGGTCAATACTTCTACTCGAATGAATTAGCTTCTGAAATAGTAAGTTTAATCTAATTGATCTCAGTCTTCATAAATCTAATCATTTTATGTCTAATCAGCTGCTGAGACGTCGTCTTTGTGAATCTTATTTGTTAGTATTATTATTGTTATTATTATTTTTATTATTATTATCAATATATTTTTTATTATTATTGTTAACAACATTTATAATTTCAATTATGCCTAATTAGGTCTATCTCCTCCATCCATTCAATTCCAAACAATTTATTATGAAATAAACTGTAGGTGGGTGTGTGTTTGTGTTTATCTTATTGTTCTGTAGACATTGGAAGGAGTTGATGGATAAGACGGGACAGAAGTTTGAGATGAATCCAGACACATGTACCCTGCAGAACATCTTTGCCATGGAACTCCATCGCTTCCAGGACAAGATTGCCGAAATAGTCAACTGCGCAATCAAGGAACTGGCCATCGAGAAGGTGATGCTAGATCGACATCCACATAAACAGATGACTCTGATGCGCTAATCGTGATCAAAGATTTACATAGTACTCATCGGGAAAAGACTCGTCTGATGTTACCAGAGTGTTTAAAGTTGTCAGAGTGCACAGTCAGTGTGAGATGTTTCAGTCAGTATGACCTTTACACAGCAGAAGCTGTGTGTTAGTTTGGAAAAGAATCTGATTGAATGAGGTGACTTTTTTAGCACTACTTTCATGGTTGCACATTGCACAAAGCAGCAACATATGATGATGATGATAGTGATGATGACAAAGTAAGATAGCCTGATTGGTGGGAGATAGATGACTGTTTGAAATGCGACGATCATTAGAGCCAAGAGTGAAGCCGTTGTTGATGACCTTGTTTAAACAGATGTAGGAGTCAGGCTTATACTTTAATGACAGTTAAAGGCTGGCAGGAGGCAGAGTTAGTTGGTCATCAGATATTGTCTTCAATAATCAGTTTTGTTGTAGGGCGTAAAAGAAGTTGATGAGACGTGGTCAGCACTCAAGTTCAGCGTTCAGAAGTACATGAAAGGAACGACTGAACGCGGTTACATCCTCGGTTCCCTCGACGACGTCATGCAGACGCTTGATGACAATGCTATGCAGATCCAGGGAATGTCAGCATCACGGTTCATCGGACCATTCCTTAACTCTGTCCAGAACTGGGAGAAGAGCCTGTCACACATCAGCGAAGTCTTGGATGTTAGTTGCAGCACGTATTCCATTTATTCGGTCACTCATTTGTTTGTTTATTCAGAGAAGGAAAGAAGACAGATGAAGGGGAAGGACATCATTCTCAAGTCAATGACCACTCTGTTGATTTAATTTCATACTAAATGCTGCACTTTCCAATGGGATTAAGAATTGCTTTAACAGTGCCAGGTGCTGTCAAATTTTATCCGTTAATGCGGTTGTTCAAATATAGGTGCCTTAACTGTTTAAAATTGAGTTTATTGTGAAGACGAATCTTTGTCATCAAGATATAATTACTGTTTTCTCTTAATGAGACTTTAAAAGACTACAGCAATGTTCCTTGGTGTTTAGTAAAATAGATATCAAAAGTTTTTAGGAATGATTTAAAAGCAAAATTATTTATGATTGAGTAATTATTAAAATGATACCATTGTTTGGATTACTCATTGAGTTGCCTGTTACATTGAGTTGCCTGTTACATTGAGTTGCCTGTTACATTGAGTTGCCTGTTACATTGAGTTACCTGTTACATTGAGTTGCCTGTTACATTGAGTTACCGGTTACATTGAGTTGCCTGTTACATTGAGTTGGTTGTTACAGTAGCCCTGGCTGGCAACTGGTGGTTAATGTGAGGCTAGTCCGTTTGTTTTGGCACAGTTTAAAGTACGGCTGAAGATGCCATGTATTGTTAATTTTATTATTATTATTATGTAGATGTGTTTGTAGGTATGGCTTGTTGTGCAGAGGAAGTGGATGTACCTTGAAGGTATATTTGTTGGTGGAGACATTCGAGCGCAGCTGCCAGAGGAAGCGAAACACTTCGACCAGATTGATAAGACGTTTAAGAGGGTAAGAGACAAGATGACGATGATAACGATTCATAGACCAGTGCTTTTCATCTTCTCTTCTGAGGTTTTTAATGTCCTAGTCGCTTGTGTGTTTAGCAAACAACTGGATGGGTCGATATCAGTGACCGTGTTTCTCGGCAAGTGGCACTATAAATTTATAAATTTGCGATAACAGTTTTACTTACAATTACTATTATGTTGTTCCAAATTCCCTTCAGTTATTCTTTCATCATTTGCAGAGAGTTATTAATGACATCTCACATCATGTATTTCTTTATATCATGATAGTAATTTCTTTGTGCTAACATTGAATGTTACCAGGTGTTACTTGGAAAGGCAGTTGAAAAGTATTTGAGTTGATTGAGTAGAATCAATTCAAATAGCACTTTAAAGAAGTTCAAGTAATTTGTTCAGTGACACTCTGTCAGCAGGTAAATGGTTAGCATTGCCCTCCTCCGTTACCCAGGCTTCAGACTGGCATTGCCTAAAAATGACAGTGGCAGAGTTAAACTGTTCCTAGATGAGGGTTAAACACAAGAAGACATACCCAGCCTTAGAAATATATAATTATACGTACATGGAATGACGTTCCTCTGGCGATATAAGCCACCTCGTTAACATTACATGCTGTCTGCTTCATCTGCTGCTTATGACTACTTTCCTCTACTTGATCTTTGTCCGAGGAGTAGGAATCTTTAAGGATGCTATATAACTTCTGATTGATTGATAAACATCATCATGTGATTTGGAATTACTGTTGAGTTGTGACTGATTGTCTGTAACTGGTGTATTTTCGGACATTAGATAATGAATGAGACGTTCAAACAGCCGAACATCAAGTTCGCCTGTCACCAGCAGAATCGCCTCACTGACCTTCAGGGTCTTTCTCATGGTCTGGAAAAGTGTCAGAAGTCACTCAATGACTATCTTGACTCCAAGCGAAATGCCTTCCCAAGATTCTTCTTCATCTCAGACGACGAACTGCTCAGCATTCTCGGAAGCAGTGACCCAGAGTGCGTCCAGGAGCACATGATCAAGGTACCCACCCCACACCCCATTCTCTAATGTCTGCTTCTCTTTCTGTCTGTCTGTCTGTTTGTCTGTTTGCCTATTTGTCCATTTAGGTTGTGTCAGATATTCCAATTGCAAGGCTTAACATTATAAATAAGTGGGAACCTGATTTGGAACAGAGTTCCCAGTGAAAGAAATAAGAGTAGATGATGATAAAATGTCTCTGTCTATCTCTGTCTGTCTCTCTTGGCAGATGTTTCTGGATGTTACTCTGGTTATGGTTTGATATTGGTGCTCCATCTGTTGATGCCCTATGCATTAGACAATGGCTCAATAGAAGCTACTAGCAACAATGACAGGAGAGTTTCTGTTTCTTCTCTTCTGTCTACAGATGTTCGACAACGTCGCTTCTCTGAGGTTCATCAAAGGACCAAATGGTGAAATGATCGCCACGGCAATGACCTCTGGCGAAGGAGAGGTCATGGAATATCGAAATCTGATAACAGCCGATGGAAGAGTGGAAGACTGGATGACGAATGTTTTGAACGAAATGAGGAAGACGAATCGACTGATCACCAAGGAAGCCATCTTCTTCTACTGCTCCACCGGACTCACCAGGTCTCCTACAGTTACGATTACATTGTAATGCCTCGAAATGCAAAGGGCAGTGCATTGTGCCTGGCAAGCAGGTTTTAAAAGCCACTAATTAGTAACAAAGTACAATGCAAATCATTATATGGTGCGTGCGATACAAGGCAATGCAAATCACTACATTGTGCATACAATGCAATGCAAATCAATGCACCCTACAATTGCTATGCAATAAAGTACAATGCTTTCTACAATAGAATGCTTCACTACTTATGATTGTTTGGATAAAGAGTCTGATTAGTGAGTACCTGGCAGATGAATTGCGTTTTTAATTATTATTATTATTATTATTATTATTATTATAATGTACTTACTCAAGGTAATCTCACATTCTCCTATCTAAAGAGTAAGAATTTTATTTTTATTGCAAACATTTTTAACACATGCCGAAATGCAAATTGGCAGTGAGTTGCGTTAATAGGTTGATAGATAGAAGTATATTTTAATGCAAGTTTATCTGATATTCAGACATTTCTCAATTCATCATTCATTACGGAAATTTATATAGTGCCCCTTCAGGGTTACTATTCAGCAGCGCTCCCAACTCAACCCCAGCTGAAAAGAAGTCTGAAGGCTACTATGAAACACATCTGAATGGACCCTAGGCATAAGACGCAATGGTAATGGTCGCCCATTCCATGCCATAAGACCAGCAACAGAGAAAGCACGATGCTGTCTGATTGCAGTTCAATGGCCACACAGTAGGATGAGGTTATAGACTGGCCCTATTTAAAGTCATATACAGTCCAGAGGGACAGTTTGGTTGGTGGATGGAGTGTGTGTGGGTGGAGGACGATGAACTCTGATGATTCTGTTTGACGCTGTTCAATTCTTCTCCACTGAATTATTAGTCTTTATTGTGACTTCAGTCTTGATGACCTGAAGTCATAATATGAACTATTTTGAACGAGATGAATAAACAGACATTGATTGGATTCGATTGAATTCGATTGTATTCAATTGGATGAATTGTATTTTTGTGTCCTGCTGTAGGCTGCAGTGGATGATGCAGTACCAGGGCATGGTCTGTCTCGCTGGAAACCAGGTCTGGTGGACGTGGGAGGTGGAGGACGTCTTTGGCAAGGTGAAGGCCGGTCAGAAGCAGGCGATGAAGGAGTACGCCAAGAAACAACACAGGCAGATCGACGACCTCGTCGTTCAGGTCGAATTCTCTTTCTTCCTTCATTCATTCTTTATTTTGAGCATTTATAATGTGAGGTTAGGTTTGTGGCGACAGCTGAGCTAAGTTGAGGAGCATTGCATTAACCGTCCCATGGTAAGAGAGGAGGGTGGAGGAGGAGGAGGGTGGAGGAGGAGGAGGGTGGAGGAGGATGGAGGGTGGAGGAGGAGGGGGGTTTCTTAGAAGGACTAACACTTTTCACTCTTTATTCCTTTCTTATGTATTCATTTATTTATTTATCATTATTATTTATTTATTTCTGATTTATTTATTATTTTCTTATTTTTTTCTTATTTATTAAATTGCCTGGCAACAGTGCTATTGTCAGAGGTAAAAAGACTCCTCGTGTGCCGAAAGAACGTAGCACGTAGGCCCTAACACGTTCTGCTGCATTTGTCAGTTTTGCACTAGATTCATTCTTGCAAAGACTGGAATTTGTCATTATATGAATCAGGTTTGTCAAGAAAATTGCTATTGTTGATTATTATTTTTACAGATTTGGAATACTTAGTATGCCAAAAATTTGATTTCATGTGCCTTGACTATGAATAATAGCCAGTGACTGCAGTGCCGCATTTGGCAGAGGTCCATATATACATGACAAGCGCCGCTCGTCAATACGGCAGCGAACGGGTTAAGCAACCTACCACTGCAACCATTATGCCACCTCACAATAGAACACTTCTTATGTGACCTATACAGGTGCAGTTAATTGCACAGTTTCAATTCAAGTGAACACTGATGTGCATTATATTATATGTGTGTATTATGATAAGAGCACTATAGAAGTGATTAGCCTGGATTGGAATCATAGTCTGAGACACAATTTCAATCCTATGGTTGCTGGGTTCCCTCAAAGAGAGTTTAAACAGTGTGTGGAATGCAGAATTTAAGTAACTTTCCAGATGATTTTCTCATTGCTTTCAATTCCTTTCCAACAGATTCGTTCTCCTCTGTCAAGAAATGATCGGACCAAGTTCAACACCGTTCTCATCATCGACGTACACGCCAGGGACATCATCGACAGCTTTGTTCGAGACAGGTATATGGGCTTCTTATGTCATGCATACATGGGTCACATACACACATACATACCTACCTACCTCCATGTACATGCTGTACATATATGCCCTACATACGGCCCCGAGGAATGAACTGATGGCTTCCAGCTGTAGATTGTATATCACTATTTAATGGACTCCATCAATTACTCTTTGTTCCAAAATAGTTGCTTTGCTTTCACCTGTATTCTTATTATATCAAGGAATTGTGATCTCGAGACCGCGGTCTTGGTCTCGAGACCGGAAAACTGCGGTCTTGGTCTAGAATGCCTTGGTCTTTGTCTCGGACCATCGGTCTTGGTCTCGAATGCGTTGGGGTTGGTCTAAGGGGAACGGTCTTGGGATTGGTCTCCGTTTTAGGTTGGCACTCTTGGTCATTTGCCATATCAGAGCAATTTTTTCAATATTTGTCGGTTATTTTCGATAATTAGAGACACCGGATGTTTAGGCCCTACGCGATTGATTTATGCTGACCATCTTTATATACACGCTACTATGAGCAGAATAAATGCATTTGCAACAGAACCAAGAATTTCAAAATTTGCTTTCACAAATTTCAAGGTTTTGGAATTATTTGGTCAGTCATGTGTAGACACTGTTAACCAGCAATTCCGAGGTCCATGGTACAAGTACACCATTCAAACGGAATGGTGTACTTAAAGTATTTACCTATCGTATACTATAAGTTATTTATAGTGTGATATTCTTAGGCCAAAGCCAAGGGCTGAACCCGCAAAAGCTCAGAGTGGCTGGTAAAACTGTTTCCTGGACCATTATTAAGATTAGTATTCTTCAGCAATGAAATTATTGTTTTGAGCATATTATTCCGTTTTGGCATCTTAGTTAATGGAATTGTTTATAAAAAAGAGTATCGGTCTTGATCTTGGGCTCAGATCATCGGTCTCGGTCGTGGTCTCAGATCGCTTGGTCTTGGACGTCTTGGTCTTGGACCTCTCGGTCTTGGTCTTGAGTTTTGGTCTCGTGCCCAACACTGATTTTTATTATTAATATTAAAAATGGTTAAATATTAGATTTTATGAACCTGATGTGTTATCTTTAAGACTTCCTTCAAAGGCATAAAATCAATTTCTAAAAAGCCATGCACTGAGGTTAAACTACAGTCCTGTTTGTTGGACAAGAGGCTGACTGGAAATAGTATGTCTTTAATAAGTTCTTGATTTTCTAATGCAACTGAGTTAGTGTTGAGTTAGGTGACATTTCAAGGGAGTTTGTTCATTTCATATATCATAAGGTATCATATATCTACATCTGGGTACTAATGCAGCATGACATTGAAATTGATATCACTAGGATCTGTGCTTTCTGCGTTGAACAGTATTCTGGACGCAAGGGAGTTTGAGTGGGAGAGTCAGTTGCGCTTCTACTGGGAGAAGGACTCCGATGAGCTGCTCATCCGTCAGTGTACCGGGGACTTTGGCTATGGGTACGAATACATGGGTCTGAACGGACGTCTCGTCATCACCCCCCTCACCGACCGTATCTACCTCACCCTCACCCAGGCCCTCTCCATGAAGCTCGGTGGAGCGCCCGCCGGACCGGCTGGAACCGGAAAGACGGAGACAACCAAGGACCTGGCAAAGGCACTCGGACTGCTCTGCATTGTAACGAACTGCGGAGAGGGAATGGACTACAAGGTCAGCTGTCAATGCAGATTGCACTCTCAATTCTGTGGTTTACTTTCTCCAGAGTTAGGTTTTCGGGGTTTGATGGTCAAGACCAGGCGAACTTTGGGGTTTATTTTCTGATAGGTTGAGGTTCTTCGTTACCAGTGTGTTGTTGGGGCTTGAAATCCATACCATAGCAGAACTGAGCTTCAGATTTCTCTCCACTTGTGCCCCTAGGCCAACGCTTTGAAGATCAGGTGGTTGTGTTAGGGTCTGGCCACCCACTCTACCATGCTGAGCCTGGAAAAAGAGAAGTCGCCAACACTTCTTTTTCCAATTACGTCAGTTTGGGAGCTAGCATAAGCAACTACCTTTCTCATTAACCTACAGTTTATCATATCATGTCATAATGTAACAACAATTTGGGTCCGATATATTAATTATGTGTCTTTCTGTCTCTTGCATTGTCTTTACTAAACTGTCTTCTAACTGTCTTCTGCTTGTTTTGAATTCATTGCATTAAATTCTAAATTCACCAGAGTCTCGTTTTCTGTCAGACTGAGCGACTTAATAATTTAATGATTGAAAAAGAGATTTATTCTGATTGAATCATGATTTAGCGATGCATGGATTGTTGTTTGGTTATTTTCTGAAGGCGGTTGGAAAGATCTTCTCCGGTTTGTGCCAGTGTGGTGCCTGGGGTTGTTTCGATGAGTTCAACCGTATCGATGTCTCCGTCTTATCTGTTATCTCCACTCAGCTGACGACCATCAGAAACGCTCTTCTTCTCAACCTCAATCGATTCCAGGTCTGTCGTCAACATCTAATAAGTTATGATATTAATTAAGATCATGGAAGGGGCTTCTCATCAAAAACGAGAGATGTCGTTCGAAATGCCACAAGGCTCTGAGGCTCTGCCTATGAATAGTCATTACTCACTTAAGTTCGCTTTGTTGGTTCTTTTGTGTCATTCAGGTCTAAACTCATCGAGGCTTTTTGTCTCTTTCAATTTCCATCTATCTAACCGTGACTTGATTCTTCTTGTTTTCCTCAAATATAGGATTTCGATCTTTATTTTCCAAGGGGTCAGGATTTTTTTATTACAATTTTTCACTCCAAGCAAACATTGATTGACATCTTTGATGCTATCAAAGTCGTTTTCAGATTAGAGATTTTATTTATGTAGACTGTAGAGGAGTCTTTTGAGCACACGTTAGAGGTATTGTGCAATCTTGCCTCAATGGCTTTGGTCGTACAACTGTAAGCAGATATTGATCAGATAAATGGATTGGGAGACAAACAAATGGAACCAAACCAATGGAATCCTCTTTTGATGATGAGAATGATGTTGATGATGACCAGTGATTATGATTAAGATGATGATGTTGATTTGTGTTGTAGTTTGAAGGCCAGGAAATCATGATGGACCAACGTGTAGGAATCTTCATAACGATGAATCCAGGTTATGCAGGACGTACGGAACTCCCGGAGTCCGTGAAGAGTCTCTTCCGTCCGGTTGTAGTCATAGTCCCAGACCTTCAGCAGATCTGCGAGATCATGCTCTTCTCAGAGGGATTCCTATTGGCTAAGGTAGGGGGATTCTTATTGGCTAAGGTAGGGGGATTCTTATCGGCTAAGGTAGGGGGATTCTTATTGGCTAAGGTAGGGGGATTCTTATTGGCTAAGGTAGGGGGATTCTTATTGGCTAAGGTAGGGGGATTCTTATTGGCTAAGGTAGGGGGATTCTTATTGGCTAAGGTAGGGGGATTCTTATTGGCTAAGGTAGAGGGATTCTTATTGGCTAAGGTAGGGGGATTCTTTTTGGACATCATATTTTGGCAATCAAAGAATGTGCAATCACAAAACAAAATCACAATATTTATTCATTATTACAAAACATACGTTGGAGCTATGAGAGAGTAAAAAGAATGTAAGCAATTGGAATAGTCATTTGTATGACATTCAGGGAATAAAAGACCAAGGATTCACTGAGAAGGGGGCAGGTTAAAGTCATCCACTATTTGCGATGATAAGCGGGGAGGATAAACCCTCAATGCACAAAACACAAATGTTGTAGACTTCTCAATGTGATTCTCGGTGACCATGTTAGAGACTTTCTCATAACTTTCATCCTTATGACTTTCTTTATTCACTGCAATTGCTGAAACTTGTTCATCACTTTGTCCAATTTAATAGTTTTGTGTTTAAATGTTCTAATTATTTTTGCCAACAGATTCTTGCAAAGAAGATGACTGTCTTGTACAAATTGGCTTGTGAACAACTCTCCAAGCAATACCACTATGACTTTGGACTTCGTGCTTTGAAGTCGGTGCTTGTCATGGCCGGAGAGCTGAAGAGGAGTGCGGCCAATCTCCAAGAGGCAAGAAGTTCTCTTGTTGTTTAGCGATGAAATTTGTATAGCACAAAGTTTCAGTAGCACTTGAAAACGTATCCACATTATGTTTCATGCTATAAGTCATGTTCCAAATTGGTATTTTGTGACAATATTTGTAGGCATTGTTAGAATTTTATATAGTGTCATGCTTGTCAGACTTTTGTATAAATTGATGTAGTAGAAGTTCATGCTAATTAATTAATGTTATTATTATAGTTATTTATTTTTTATTGCAATTATTAGATCAGTGAATCTGAATCGATGTTGTGAAACATATGTATGCAAACAAGTTGCCCAGGTTCAGTGTACCAAGTGCACTCAGCAGGCTCAAACTCGTAATCGAGTTTCATTCCATCAAGCCACTGAAGACTGTCTTGCTGCAGCCATTTGGGAGCCAAAAAGGCTTTTTTTTTCTAGAGAGACTGTTCTCTTCCTGTATGGGTGTTGGATGACAATGACGACAGTCTTCAGTCTTCCATCAAGAACTCCGTGCATTTGAAGAATTCCTGTGGCATGATGGTCAATTGGTTATGCCATTATGGTAATCAAATTGTAGGATGTGAAGAGTTTGAGCTTGAGAGAGTGACTGTGTTGCAATCCTGAGCAAGCCTTTCAGAGAAAATCACTGTGCACCATCAGTTGAAACTTGGTAATTAAATAATGTAGTTTAATAAATGTGCAAATAGGAAAATGATTAGAAATATTATCTTCTAAGTGCCTTTAAAGACTGCAGTAGGCATGGATAACTGACTGACTGTGCATTTGTTTGTGTAGGATGTTGTGTTGATGAGGGCGCTTCGGGATATGAATCTTCCAAAATTCGTCTATGACGATGTCCCTCTTTTTCTTGGCCTCATCGGCGATCTGTTTCCCGGCCTCGACTGTCCCCGCGTACGATATCCCAATTTCAATGATGCTGTTGAAGAAACTCTTACAAAGAACAAATACGTTCTTCTGCCACAACAGGTCTGTCTTACTCATCAATAATTATAAACCCATTCTTTATTTGCATACAAAGTAATGTTAATTAAACAATAAACATATTAATCAATTGTTTTAGACCATTCATTATTTCCAATTCTAACGTAGACTTATGTGCCACAATCGATATATAATCTTTTGTAAAATTGTAACATAATTGTAGTCATAACTTTAGCTGGCTACATTGCTGCTGACCTGACGACATTAAACAACAATCAAATTATATTGATATTATTCACTGTTTACTCCTCACAAAACTTACTGAGTGTTCCACATAATTACTGAAAACAGCATAAATAAAATTATGTTGAACAATATTAGCAATTATTCAAAATATAATCTTAGGTTAGAATTACTAAAAGATCATAAAATCCATCCTACATACAAATTATTATTCCCAGCCGATAACGACATATAATTGCTGTCTATAGAAGTTCATCTCTTCTTTCTGTGTAACAAAGCCATTGCAGAAATCTTCTCCATTCTGTGAAGCTATAAACTCTGTAAGATTTTCATGCAAGGACTCACCTTCGAAATGGGGTTTAACCCCAAAATCACTAGAGCGTACCTGTCAATCTTCTGACCAGTTGCATAGTACTCCTTTTGGTCTACAGTAAACTTGCTTTGCTGCATGAATTTAAAAACTAAGCTGAATTTATAAAAGCCTACTCTAGTAACTTGATTTTACATGATGATGTCCTGTCTGGCGTGGCGCCAAATGTCTTGAGTTGGATCTATTTTTAGGCAGACAAAGTCGTCCAATTGTATGAGACGATGATGACGAGACATACGACCATGGTTGTTGGACCAACGGGTGGTGGGAAGTCTGTTGTGCTCAACACCTTGGCCCAGGCACAGACCAAGTACTACACACAGCTCACTCACTCTCTGTCTCTTAATGCTCTTCAGTTTGTGAAGATTACTTTGCTAATTAATCAGATAAATTGATGAATGAAGAGTCACGGGAGGAGAACTGATATGTCTGTTGGATTTGATACTGTTACTTAGAATATGGGTAATTTATGTTCAAGTATTTGACTGCCTCCATCAACACTACTTGTCATTTGGACAAGTGGTGCTAATAATTAAATGATCTTTCTACTGAGATGCAGTAAACACCAAAGCATTGACTTAAACATCGGGAATCCTTTCCTCTGTTGGAATCCTTTCCTCTGTTGGAATCCTTTCCTCTGTTGGAATCCTTTCCTTTGTTGGAATCCTTTCCTCTGGTGGACCCCATGGTTGGCAATTGATTAGAGCAATTGTCTCATAGTCCTGAGAGTATGGGTTCGTTTCACTGAAACGATTAATTTCTAGGGACCTTGAGCAATGCCACCAGCCACAGTTGCTCAGCACCATTGGTTGATGTTTTGTCATTTGATTGTGGTGCTAAGAATTACATGATTATAGTAATAATATTGGACCATGTTACTCAGGGACTCTGAACATGCATGCCATATCTCAGCTGTTGATGGGAATCCATTGGTTGGTTCCACGAGTGTGCTTGGGCCAACCATTGGTGACTCTTTTAGCTTACTTTGCACTGTTTTGCTAACTGTGCTAACAGTCGTTGAAATGACATTTAACATCATGTAGACTAGTGCAGAGAGCGCAGCTGAGTAGATTTCTTGAAGAGGCGCTATATAAAGTTTAACTGATTCATTCATTGGTGATGATAATAATTCTTTTGCTGCTTATATAGACTCGGTCTGCACACGAAACTGTACACGATAAATCCGAAGGATCGAAGCGTGATCGAACTGTACGGAGTTCTTGATCCGAACACTCGCGACTGGACGGACGGACTCCTGTCGAACATCTTCCGAGAGATCAACCGACCGACGGATAAGAATGAACGCAAGTATCTGGTCTTCGATGGAGATGTAGACGCCCTCTGGGTGGAAAACATGAACTCAGTCATGGACGACAATCGACTGCTGACGCTGGCGAATGGAGAACGCGTCCGACTGCAGAGACACTGTGCAATGCTCTTTGAGGTCAGTTATACATACACGCATACATACATACATACATACATACATACACACACTCATACAACATCGGTATATTCTCTTCTGATTCTTCTACTTCTTCTTAGCTACAGGACTTTATGAAAGATGGAGTTAGGCTTCAGTCCATTCATCTGTTCTGTGTTTTTATTATTATTAGCTCTTCATTATTATTGTGCATTTATTAAGCATTCGATTATCTACTATCACGAAAAGGATGTTGACAGAATGGAGGCTCAGAAGGGATATAATCCCACTGTTTTGGCCAGCAAATTTTATCATCTAGCTTAGAGATCATGATATCAGTCTTAATTTATTAATTATGAGAATATTTCCAAGTACTTTTACATTATATATACATACATAAAATTATGTTCTTATATTTATTTATTACCGAAATTTGATAGCGCCCTTCTTCCAACATTTTTTGCTCAGAAGTGCACGCACACGCCTCGACGGCGCAATTGCAGTTGTACTACTGCAGAGCAATTGTGCACAAAGGACTTGCTCAAGGTCTGTACACAGTGACTCCCAGACGAGGGTAGAACCCACTCGCTCAGCGCATACTGAGCGTTACGAGCTGCTCGGCCACTGTGCCACACGAATATATGTACATAAATACTGTGAGAATGATAAATTCTTGTTTTTATTTACAGCGATGACTTGATGATTGAAATGTGATTGGTATCTTTTCAATCAGGTATTTGATCTTCAGTATGCATCTCCTGCAACCATATCTCGTTGTGGCATGGTCTATGTCGATCCAAAGAACCTCGGCTTTGAGCCGTATTGGTCGAAGTGGGTCTCGGAGCGGTCGAGCCTCATCGACCAAGAGGGACTGAATCGCCTCTACAAGAAGTTTGTGCCGTTGTGTATTGACTTTGTCTGCGAGGGAATTGTGGATGGGAAGCCAGGGGAGAAACTGAAGAGCATCATTCCATTGACTAATCTTAACTTGGTTAGTAACATCTTGTGACTGTTGTCTAGTTGGTTGGTACATGCAGGATGCAGCACTTTGCTTGTCCCCTTCATCACTCAAAGAGGTCTTTTGATTTCTTTTCCTTTGCTATATGTTAGGACAAGTCTTGATATGTGGGCTTTCTCTGTTGCCAGTCCGAAGTTCTGGAATTCATTATCCCATGCTGTTCAGGCCGCTGAGTCTTTAGCTTCTTTTTGATCTTGACGCAAAAATTTCTATTTACCCTTGCTTTGCTTCCTTAGAGTGTCTTTCTGTCTCTTAGGACTGATTGTTTGGATTTGACTTTATTTCGAATTTGTTTTGGTGCGCCGACGGTTGATACCCTGTACATTATTATGGCGCAGCTATAGAAGTTTCTTAGTCATAGTTCATGAAATTGTTGGTAGTCTTAAATTGGTTGGTTGCTTCTGAATGACTGTCCAGCCGATAGGAATATGAAAAAATGATAATTACTTATATTGTTGGAAAATCTTAACTATTCAAACAGTTATCAGGAGTTGTGCGATAGCATTTACCTATATGCGGTTGCGCGACTGATTGGTGGGATTCCCAGATCAGGTCAGGTATCCGAGTACATGCGGGATATCCTGCACTGGTTGCCTCTACCCCAGCACATCTTATTTAGGGTATCTGCCTTTGTTTGCTGCTGCCATGGCGGTACTGCGCCTGCTTATTTGCAGGAGCTATGTCACCCTATCACTTACAGTAGTGGCCGACGACCTCTTCACTCTGCAGTTCATGGCGACCTGATCGTCCCTTTTGCATGCTCTTCCATAATGCAGAATCGGGCTTTCTCGGTCGTGGGACCTACAATCTGGAATGGACTTCCCATAGAGCTCCGTCTCCTATCTGGGAACTCCTCATCTTCATTTTACGCCTCTCTTAAAACTGTCCTTTTCAGCCGAGGGTTAGGCCGGGAACGCCTCTGAGTATATATCTTGAAGGTGCGCTATATCAAGTATCTATGATTGATTGATATGATTGATATGTCTTTGTGTAGATTATGAATATAGTGCCATTAGCCTAACTGACGATGCAATGTAATAGCAGTTGGTTGTACCTCGTTTGTTGTTGCAAGTCGTGCTATGCGGGATAAACTGGATGTTTCATTTTCTTGATTATTATCCTGAGGCTTTTTGACATTGTACGTTTTGCGTGCTCTGTTCCTAGGTGACCCAGTTGACACATATGTTGGACTCTCTGCTTGAGAAGGAGGTGATCAATGACGATGTTCTCACTGCCTACTTCCTTCTCGCTCTCTGCTGGTCCCTTGGCGCAGGGCTTCTTGAGGACGGCCGGGCTAAGTTTGACCGCTACATCAAGTTCATTGCTGCTCTGTCAGAGAAAGACCCTGAACACGGCCTGGCCGGTCCAGGTAGGATTTCAGAGTAGAAGGACTTCTAGCTGAGTGGGTGAGTGGAGGGAGTGATGAGGCGGTGATAAAATGTCATTGAGTGCGTGTGTGAGTTAGTGAGTGATTAAGTAGTGAGGCAGTGAGTGTGAGTGAGTGAGAATGAGTGAGTGAGTGATTTAGTGCATGTGAATGAGTGTGTAGGTGTGAGAGTGAATTTCTCATGAGTCTTGTATGACCATCTGGGCATATCCACATCTTAGGTAAATTTCTGTGATTACTTTTGACGTGCAATAGCTCACTGTACATGTGCATTGTCTATTCAGGTGAGATTCCATCAGGGAGCACCACTCTTTATGACCATATCTGGAATGGTAAGGAGTGGATTCCTTGGGCAGACAAGGTTCCAAACTACATTCACATTCCGGATCGAAAGTTTAACCAGATTCTCGTTCCCACGGTTGATACAGTTCGGACGATGTGGCTTCTCGGTCTCCAGGTCTCGATCAAACGTCCAATTCTTTTGGTCGGCGAAACCGGAACGAGCAAGACTGCGACGATCGGAAACTTCCTCAGAGAGTTAGACAAAGAGACGAATCAGCTTCTGAATATGAACTTTTCCAGTCGAACAACGTCACTCGACGTCCAAAGGAATCTGGAGGCTAACGTGGAAAAGCGGACAAAGGACATGTATGGACCGCCGACTGGAAAGCGCCTGCTGGTGTTTGTCGACGACATGAATATGCCACAGGTCATTTAGTCAGTTGGTCATTTGGTCATTTACTCATTTTCCAAATTTTCCCCCATCTTTATTGAATAATATGCAAGGCTGTGGGGTTCAAGACTCCCCTGAGACTTTTACTATTTAGGGACCTTCAGTCAGTCCTTCACTCAGCATTCAACTGGGTCAATTGAGAGTGGTGCTTAATAAAGAAATAATAAATAATTATAATAATCAGGTTGTTGGGGTTAAAGTGGTATAACCAGATGCTGCCAGAGTTCCACTTAGTTAATGTTTGTCTTTTAATTAAAAAATATGTGTGGATGATGTTGACAGTTACTGCAATGGGTACAATAGAATAGAATAGAATAGAATGCAATGTATTTGATGAATGGCCAACCTTATAAAGGCATTCAGAAGTTCACATGAATTTCATTTGGCTATTGTGCCTCATTATTATAGCGCCTTTTGAATAGCTCAAAAATGAAATACATACTTTAGAAATTTAGTGGAATTCAGTTACATATTTTGAGCAGCTTCTAATGAGCAGATCTGAGTATTAAGTATGGCTTTGAGTAAATAACTTGATGAGGCTATTTTATGTGAAGTATATTTCTGAAGATCAAAGAAACAATTTTGTTTATCTTAGACCTAAGAACTGTGTAGATGTCTAAGATGGCAATGTCTGAGGACCTTTTAAAGGTGCTATATGAATTGTTTGATTGACAGGTGGATGTGTATGGAACACAGCAGCCAATCGCTCTGCTCAAGCTGCTGCTCGAAAGAGGAGGTTGCTATGACCGTGGCAAGGACCTCAACTGGAAATACATGAAGGACCTCGGATGGATAGGTGCCATGGGCAAACCAGGTGGTGGACGCAACGAGGTAGATCCAAGGTTCATCTCGCTCTTCTCCGTCTTCAACATGACCTTCCCAGCTGAAGAAGCGCTCTTCACTATCTACAATTCAATTCTTGCTGGTCACACTCAAGGATTCACTCAGGAGATCAGAGACATTGTTCCCAAAATCACCAAGATGACAATGGAACTCTACAAGTCAGTCCTTACAATTCATCTTAACAATAGCTCTGCACATGTGATTATAGCTATTATTAGTGCAGGGAAAATCCATTATGAATTTATTTATTGTTATCAATTAGTGACCTATTTAGTGTATTGTCTAATGCATGCGGCATCAACCAATGGTGGAATAGAATCAAGCATTAGGTCAACATAAAGAATATGATTGGCTAAGGTAGAGAGAGGCAGCCTTTGGTGGATGAACAGTTTGAGAAAGGTAAGACTTAAGCTGAGAATAACATGATGTCATAGGCATTGCCTTTTAAGGTAAGTCAGGTAAAGGTAAATTTATGCAGATTAAAAACTCCTGGTATCTTCTTACCCATATTGACATCTGTTTTACAGATTGTGTTACAATTGTAAAGTCAGATGTTACATTTGTAATTAAAAAAATGATTCACTGGATCAAAATTAAATCCTACAAATGAATTATGTCACTGTGAGGTTCTGCTCAAAATGGATAACAATTCCAACTGATGATGATGATGATGATGATGATGATGATGATGATGATGATGATGATGATGATGATGATGATGATGACGAGGACGACGACGACGTCGATGAAAGTTATGATGAAATATGAAGGTGATGATGAAAATGATGTAAGATGAAGATAATGACTAAAATGTCAGGACGGATTATAATGATGATAAATGCGATGAGGGAAATGATGAAAGATGAAGACAATGATGAAGCTGATGATAAAGATGATGAAAATTATGATGATGCACTTCAAAGGTCGATAGTGCAAGATCTGCCTCCGACTCCGTCTAAATTCCACTACATCTTCAACCTGCGTGATCTGTCTCGCATCTACAATGGGTTGTGTTTGACGACCCCAGATCGCTTTGATGGAGTCAACCAATTTGTACGAGTGTGGAGGAATGAGTGCATGAGGGTCATCTCAGATAGACTCATCAATGACACAGACAGGGAGACCGTTCATGTACGCTTACACAATCGCACAATTCATCATCGTTATCTTCATATTTTTATCACATGAAATTCAGTGGGTGAATGAATGTTGGTCTCCATATTCAACTGAAAATAGTTCTGCCATTTTTTTGCATTTTGCACGTAACACTGTTTATGTATCTGTGCTGTGATATATTCTCTCTTTCACTCTCATCATCCAAACCTCTTGTCTTGACTTCTCTTATTGCATTTCTCCAACTGCCTTCATCTTTTATATCCTACATGCATCCATGCTGATTTTGCACATTTAAGTGCATTAAACAAGTAAATAAATGAATTTTACTTTGTGTGTAACATTACAGTTATTACAAGTTTTTTTCTAATATTTGTTTTGCAACTCAAGGTGAACATATTGTTCCTTTTGGCTATACTTCAAAGATGCAACATCATTTTCCTCTTTGGTGGTTAGGCCGACCACATATAATAATCTTCTTTCACATTTGCACAACGCTTTTTTTAGTTAGAGATTATGCATACACCATTTGCATGCATCTGAAAACTTTTCTTTATTGCCAGAGTTGGGCTGAAAAAACCTCTGAGTAGGTCATTTTGAAAGAGCACTATATGAATCCTCTGAACATAAGAACGAATGAATTGCGTTGTGCTGTAGGGTCGTGTGGTCGCGCTTGTCGAGGAAAACTTCAAGGCTCACAAGGAATACGTGTTACGTGATCCAGTTCTGTTTGGTGACTACAAGAATACTTTGGAGGAGAGCGAACCAAGGCTCTACGAAGACCTACAGGACTTTGACGCAGCTAAGGCGCTCTTCCAAGAGGTTGTTGGCAGCAATCGATTCCGTCTCATTTTCTTATCATTGTTATTTCTAATCAGGCTTTTATATAAACGAATTGTCGTTTGGTGAAATAGGATGAATCTTCAATTGTTTGGCGAAATGCAATAATGACATATGTACGTTTGAAGCATTACACAGTGTAATGTAATGTAATCCAACATTTGTACAGTTATGTATTCATTGTATTGTTGTGTTAGTATTGGTCTATTGCTGCTAACTGCCAGTGGTATAGTATTTCTCAATAGTTTATGAGCAATTTCACTCTTACGTGCATCTATCACGATGTTGGTTTTTCTTCAACATCCATGTTCTCTGCATCTGCTAGTGCAACAGAACTCTTTTCATATTCAATGAAATTCATTTAACAAAAGACATTAATATTAGACGTTAATATTTCCAGATCATGGAAGACTACAATGAGCGCCAGACGGCCATGAATCTCGTTCTCTTTGACGATGCTCTCGACCACCTGACGCGCGTCCACCGCGTCCTTCGGATGCCTCAAGGTCACGCCCTCCTCGTAGGAGTCGGAGGCAGCGGTAAGCAAAGCATCTGTCGCCTGGCAGCGTTCACGGCCGAGTGCGAAGTCTTTGAGATCGCGCTCAGTCGCGGATACAACGAACAATCATTCAGAGAGGATCTCAAAATACTCTACAACAAACTCGGAATGGAAAACCGCAAGATCGTCTTCCTCTTCACCGATCAACACGTCGTTGAAGAAGGTTTCAGTTTATGATCATCATCTGTTGAAAGGATTTGTATTGGGCCGTGATCGATCGAGGCATTGATCAATGATCGCTTTTAATTAAACTGTTGGCAGAATCACAATAAATTGGAGAAGCCCAGATGAAATCTAAGAGGTTATATATGTCCGCATTGCTGTACTTTGACCCACTCTATATACCTTCCTGTGTTGTGACAGAGTGTCAATGCATTGCTGTACTTTAGCCAACTTTCGATGCATTGCTGTGCCTTCATTGCTGTGCTTTGACCCACTTTAAATGACTTGTTCTACTTTGATGACTGTTGATGATGATGTGGTTGTTGTATTAGGATTTCTTGAGCTCATCAACAACATGCTGACCTCTGGAATGGTGCCAGCGCTCTTTGGCGATGACGAAAAAGAACAAATCATCGGACAAGTAAGTGCATCATTCGATTAATTGAATTAGTTCACTGCAATTAGTATTTTTTATTAATTATTGGCAGAGTTTACTGCAGGAAATACGACTGTTCAAGACTACATATGGTCTCTTCTGATGAATTGGTGTCCAATACACAAAGCATCAAAACAAATCCACGAATGAGTTTCTTCTCTACTGTTCAACGCAGGGCTTCACGTCCTACTAATCTCATTTCATCTAATCTCATCTAATGACTTCTGTAGCACCATTTTGATTGATTGATTGATTGCTGAATGTTCACCAGCTGCTTAAAAAGTCTAAGAGGTTGAAAATCAGCAATTGTCGGAGGGGGACAGAGAAGTTCTGATAGATCGATCGCACTATTCATAGTCACTCTTTTGACTTCTCATGAAGTATCAGTTGATGGTCGCTTGGAGGGAAGTCGTAGTCAGGAGGCAGAGTCCGGTGGAGAAATCAAATTGGCCAAAGTTAAGCATTGATTTTATGATTTTTAATTGCTTTTATGTCAGAAATTAGGACTAGTTTCTTAAATTGCCGTTTTATCAATGTTTATTTTAAATTGGTTAAACAGAATCAAAATATCAGGAATAATTATTTGATGTGAATAAGTATGTTCTTTGATGTGACAAAGTTGACTCTTAGGATCAGAGTTTGAGAAGTACTCTACCAGCGTATCGTATATGTCGATGTGTTTTCATTCGGTCTAATTCATTTATATCTGGTTTTCGTAAGATGAGTTACAGCACGTTTTACCAGAACCTGAGCGACGCAGAGTACGAGGAGTATATAAGGGTCAGGCGTCCTTCTGGTCTATCTATTTCTTTTATGTCTCTACTGGTTGTCACTCTGTTGCTGCATGTTGCATTCACATTGTCTCAACACCAGATGTCTCTGCTATTAGTATAAGTTCAGCCAATTTATGTAGTGTCTCTTGATGAGGAATATGAAGATGAAGAAGAAGTTTCTGAGAGCAAGTCATGGGTACAACGTGTTAGCAATATCCTGTTAGTTAGCCCCTCAGGTTAAGGGGTCATTGCATATCCAGTTGACTCATTTTATGGCTGTGTTGACCAGGGAGTACAGGCACCAACAATCTTACGACAGACCTCTTTTTATTTAGCAGCTTGCATCAGTACTGATACTTATATAGTCACTGGAAAGGATGGAGGAGCGCTGAGTTGGCACAGGGTGGCAATTTATTCCATGAACAGTCACCATCTTTGATAATTTTTAATGGATTAATCTCTAAGGCTAAATTATCGCTTTATTTTCTACTCAAACCTTTCACATTATCATTGTTTATTTTTTGGTTTGCTCTGAAATGGACCATTCAGCATCGTGAAATAAATAATAGAATTGATCGAACAAGCTAAAAATTAATGGATTCACATTCTTAATCGATTAATGAATCATTAGATCTGCAATCCTAGTTATAGAAAATGATAGCATGATGTCATCAAAGTGTGTACAAATGTTGTCTTAAATATCACATTTTGTTTATGTATGTTATGAATAGAGTCACTGGATGTGCAATATTATCATTATAATTATTATCTTCTCTGCTTAAATCGTTGGTTGTTCACAGTCAAGTTTTAACCAAATGTTTATGTATTCAGTTTTTCCACATAGAATATTAAGAATCTTTATTTAAAATATGATGATTATTGATTTATCATTTCTACTGCTAATAGAATAATAGTAATCATTTTTGTCTTCATCATACGTAGGTTTTAAGTTTCAAATGTGAATAGTTTTCATCATTATCTATGATGTCACTGGGAGGTACACAACTAGATACTTGTCGTTTTGAGGTACTTAGTTACTACGAGTTACTTAGAGTTACTTAGTCAGTGCAAAGTACTGAGGCATCATGACCTACTTAGTCATTATGATGTTGTTAGTCATTAGCAGGTACTTTAGTTACTATGAGGTACTTAGTCTTTATGAGATACTTAGTCACTACGAGATGCTTAGTCATGGTGAGCTACTTAATGTCTGTTTTAGTTGTCTACAATCAGAGATCATCATGTCTCAATGTTTTAATATTGACGTAAAATCTTAGTAAATTGGATTTGATAAGATCAATTAATTATTATAATTAATTAACTATTATGATTGATTGATTTTTGAACATTTCCTTCCTGCAACTGTTTTTCCGTTTCTTCCGTGACATTAACAAGTGAATCTTGTTTCCTGTTCGTTTGTAATTCACATCAATGCATGACGCAGGTGATGGGTGAGGAGGTCGATGACGAGGGGGAGGCAACTGGAGCAAGGGTACGTAGCTAGTGGGGGCCACGTGTGTCACGTGCCATGCACAAAGGAATGCGTCACAAGAGAATCTACAATGCTTCACGATTTGAAATCAACATGTCACATTTAGAATTGGCCAAGTGTCACTTTTGGAAGCACCAAACATTCACATTGTGTTTTGGCAACATCAAAGACTGAATTGAATTTGTCGCTGTTAATAAGTCACGTTAATTGGAAAAGGTGGAAGATTTATCACTTCAAGTGAAGTTGTGATATGCTCAATGTTTTATTTGCACTCTTAGTTGGTCTAAAGTCCAACGTTTGAAGGTTTGAGCATGCTGTGTGTGAAAAGTTGTTTACATGCATGCACTTGCCTTGTTCCTCTGATACTTGTGGGTTCAATTAGTGGGTTATTAGTGGGTTTAATTTGTGTGCTCCGAAACATCACTCTACTTGCGAAGCGATTATCTGCAACTTCATCTCGTTCCTTACACTATGTAGAATGTCTTCATTGTTGTTCCTAAGACGAAGGACTGCCTTGGCCCAACGCCTCCAAGAGACCTGCTTAAAAATGCTCCCGGACTGGCTATGGCTAAAGAGAGCAGTGTTCAGTAATATGTAGAATCTAGATGAGGAGGTTAATGTTGCTTTTTCTGATGTTATATGGTCATTGATCTGTATTCATTTGTTCTGTATAGAGTGCAAGCATTAGTCTGGTACTGATAAATATTACTTACCTTCATATAGTCTGAAATCTGAGTCTGTCTATTACCTTACAGCATATGTCATTATGTTGCAGTTGTTGTACTATATGTATGTATGGGATGATCTCTGTTGACTAGATGCGTAATGAGGCGACGGCAGAAGGCGTTGCTCCAGCCAGAGAGAGCATCTGGCAGTACTTCGTCAACAAGTGTGCCAACAATCTGCATGTCGTTCTGGCAATGTCTCCTGTTGGGGATACTCTGAGGACGAGATGCAGGAACTTCCCAGGTCGGTCAACCCCAGATGTACACCCAGATTCCCAAGCGAAAAACCCAGGTCCAGACACATTAGGACGATCAGTAGACTGACTGATCCTCTGGATGTGGCTCCATCTGGTTAATGCTGCCTTTTGCATCAGACACCAGCACAATTTAAGTGAATAACTTATAATAAATAAGTAATATGTTGATAATTAGTAAATAATAAGGTTATAACTATCAATTAATAAGTGATATGCTAATTAATAATAAATAAATATGTTAATTAATAATATATAAGTATTTAATTAATGATGATGAGTGAGTTATAACTTAATGAGTTGTAAGTTAATAATTAATAAGTAGTATGCTAATGATTAGTAATAAACAATGATTTCTGATGATCTGTTTGAAAGTTAAATGAATATCTTGTTGTTGTCATATAGGAATGGTAAATAACACAAGCATTGATTGGTATATGCCATGGCCAGAACAGGCCCTCTACGCAGTCGCTTCTGTCTCCATTTCACCTGACGTAAGCAGATAATGTTTATCTATGACAAATGCTGAGTAGGCAAAAGACCAGTCAAATTAAGTGCATTATCAGATAATTAACTTTCTTCTTTCTGTGGATACGTGTTGTGTTATATATTTTGAACCAATGGATAACATCTGATTAAGGTCAGCACTCAATCATTAGAAGCCCACTACAATTATAAAAAATTCTTTGAATGCATGGTAATTTTCCCACAATTATTGTCTTGCCATGACTTATTTTGACCTAACTTCTTGCCAGGTATATAATTATTACTTTTTATTTATCAGATGGTTTTCTGCTGTTGTTGTTAGAATCCACTGGTTCCTGAAAGCCAGCGTGAATTGGTTGTTGGCCATATCGTCATGGTGCATCAGTCTGTGGGAATCTTCAGCAAGGATTTCCAGCACAAACTGCGACGGAGCAACTACGTAACGCCAAAGAACTATCTTGACTTCATCAACACTTACCTTCGTCTTCTCGACGAAAAAGACAAATCCATCCTCAGCCAGGTAGGACACATCTCATTCAAAGGTAAATTAGACATCAGACGCCTGCTTTCGTTTTTGTAAATTTAGATCCTGAAGAGGTACTAAATAGATTTACAATCGCAATTACAATATGTGTAATGTGGTTTAGTGCTAGTTCTCTAAGAATAAGCATTTTTTTAAATGGTTAGTGTTAAGTTGAGAATGAAATTACTTTCATGATTTGGTCTTAGTAGCATGTTTTAACACTTAAACAATGGCTGTATTGGCTGCCCAGTTAGTTTTGATGCAATCTCGTTGTTAAGTCTTTAAGCAAGTATAGAATGCATATAGACGTGTGAGCTGAGTAATCGAGTACTGTTCCATCAGAAGAAGTTGCAAAGAGTTCTAGCAGAGCAGCAACTAAATATCTCGATTAGCAGACCAGTGAAGGAACTAGACAAGAGCTATATAAAATACCTAAATACATACTTACACACATATATGCAACCTCTGTTTTTGATGCTTTGGATAAGTTTCCATTGAGAGGTGCATCTGGTTTGTTACCATCCTACTTTCTATCAAATTACCTTAGATATTCCTTGAGAGTTTCTTTCCATATTCAGAGTGAATAACCTCTTGATTGTCTTTTCCAGTGCGAGAGACTGTCCGGTGGAATGCAGAAGCTGGTCGACGCAAGCGAACAGTTGACGATTCTCAACGAGAAGCTGACGATCCAGAGAGTGGCCGTGACCGAGAAAACGGAGGCGTGCGAGACGCTGTTGAAGGAGATCTCGGCCGCAACGCAACAGGCAGAAGAGAAGAAGAAGTTGGCCATTGACAAGGGAAAGGAGATCGAGGAACAGACGAAGATCATCAAGTTCGAAAAGGTTCAGCATCACTTCTGGTTCTTCTTCATGAAATATCTGTTGAGTCATCGTTGTCGTTTAAGATCTAACTGCAGACTTACTCATCGAAACGTGTTGCTCAGAGGCTGCTCTCACTTCTGCTCTATAAGAATTCCTTCTGTAGTTATCTGTTTCAAAAATGGGTGTAAGCGTTTAAAATTTAGTAATCTGTTTGCACTTATGTACATACATGTATGTACTTCTATACATGTTTACTTCAAAATTCTGAAAATATGAAGGCAACTTACTTACTAACATCATCGAACTGATCCATGGAGTTGACTGGATTCTTATTCTTCTGTTTGCATCATTTGATTTTCAATATTCTGTCATTTGATTCTTGGCTTTAGATTCTCATATAGACAGACAGACAGACAGACAGACAGATGGAGAAAAAAACAGACAGACAGATGGAGAAAAAAACAGATAGTCAGAGATAGAGAGAGAGAAAGAGAGAAAGCATTGATATTGACTCATGTGATGTCTTTCTGTCTGTGAGAATAGAAAGAGGCGGAAGATGTTCTGGAAGAAGCTCTTCCTGCTCTGGAAGCTGCTCGACTGGCTCTGGATGACCTGGATAGGGATGCTGTCACTGAAACGAGGTAACTCTCAGCAGAATCAATTCTGTTATTGTAATTGTAATAACATCTTTATAGCCTTGTAAGTGATGATCAACTTCTTGGTACCTTACAACATCAGCTGTCAGGTTACTGAGGTTACATAAGGCATTATTTTGATGAGATAACCATTGTGTTGCCATGCCTTTGAAAATTTATTTTTATTTTATATGTTAAGTGCTTGTTTAAAGTTTTTTAATCAGTGTAATGTTTGGTTGATTGTGTTTTTGCTTTCTGTTGATAGAATTCACAATATGCAATGCCTTGTAAGGGAAAATGATTTAAATTTATTCAAGGGCATTTCGGTAACTAAGAATTCAGCGTCGGAATTTCGGTTAGCCTATGTAGCAACAGCATGTGCTAAGATGAAGCTCAATAACGAAAATGATCATAGAAAGGAAGATGGAAGGAAAGCACAGAAGAGGAAGACCAAGACGAATTATGCTAGACTGGATGATGCCAGAGAGATAAAAGAGGAGAGAGATAGGAATGAACATTTGAACCTGCTTGAAAAAGGTAGAGAACAAGAATTAGAGGCTATAGCAAGATGAACACCCTTTGCTTCTTCAATAACTCCTCCTTGGAAACAGATGCCAGGAGGCTGTTCTGTACATGTTTAGTCTACCTCAATTGAAAAGACCAGTCATCTGTTTTACTCATTATTTATTTTTGTTAAGAATTTCGTGTTCATCTTGTGGACTTTTATTTACAGCAGAGGCATTTTGGTGCTATCGCTAACAGCTGGTTATTTACTGCAATTGTTTCTGCCTGATTGGCTAGATCATTTGCCAAGCCTCCAAAGCCGGTCCAGACGGTCTGTGAGTGCATTCTCATTGTGAAGAACTACAAAGAGATTTCGTGGAAGTCGGCTAAGGCGATGATGGCCGATCCCAATTTCCTCTCTTCATTGAAGAAAATGGATGTTGATGGTATCACAACTAAACAGGTTGCGACAGAGTTTGCATTCATTACCTGCTTAGCATCTGTTGTGACCTTTTGGTGACTCTGTTATTATGACCTTAGTCTAATCCAATGACTTCTATAGCACTAGGACATAGTTTATTGTCGCATTGAGTAAAGTCACATTCAGAAATCATAATAGTCTTTTGGAGAGCAAAACATTAGCTGCTGAATAGCCACTGGACAATATAATAGCCTATAATACAATAGTCAATGAGACAATAGCTAATGAGACAATAGCCAATGAGACAATAGCCAATGAGACAATAGCCAATTAGACAATAGCTGCTCGAACAATAGTCATTGGGACAATAGTCATTGTCCCACAATAGCCAATGAGACAATAGCCAATGAGACAATAGCCAATTAGACAATAGCTGCTCGAACAATAGTCATTGGGACAATAGTCATTGTCCCACAATAGCCAATGAGACAATAGCCGCTCAAACAATAGTCATTGGGACAATAGTCATTGTCCTGCAATAACCTGTGAGACAACAGCCAGTGTGTGTAAATTGGAAAACTACCAACTAAGAGCCTTTCTGTGATTGTATGAAGAGATGATATTCTGATGGATTTGTGTTATTTGTTTGGTCGCAGGTGACGTACGTAAAGGACAAATTGAAGGAGATGGATATATCTGTGGAGGAGATGAAGGACAAGAGTAAGGCCGCAGCTGGCCTTCTTAAGTTCGTTACGGCTGTTGTCGGTTACTGCGATGTCGCCAAAGAAGTTCGACCTAAGCGTGAAAAGGTTTATATTGCATTCCTCTCACATTGATTTCTGTCAACCAGCAATGTCAGTCTGTCTGTCTGTCTGTCTGTCTGTCTGTCTGTCTGTCTGTCTGTCTGTCTGTCTGTCTGTCTGTCTGTCTGTCTGTCTGTCTGTCTGTCTGTCTGTCTGTCTGTCTGTCTGTCTGTCTGTCTGTCTGTCTGTGTTTTTTAGAATGCTTCAAACTGCATGAAATAGATTGGTTGTTAGTGTAGTCCCAGGTTTCAGATCTCCTCCAGATCAGAATGATGCTGTCAGATTTACATTGAATACACATCACCTAAGCAGTGTAAACTTTTGGTGGGACGATCAAAAGGTCCTCTATCTCTATTATTATTATTAATACGGTTCTCTCCATTCCTATATGCTGAGGCCAAGAAAATGAGGCTATGCTTCACAAACATGGCTGCTTCTTTTATTCTTTAATTAATTAGAGGTATATTTAGATGAATGTTTTAAAGTCTGATGTTGCTGGCACCAGGTGGCAAAGTTAGAAATGAAGTTTCACCAGACGAAACGCGAATTGGAGAAGATCAACAACGACGTTCAGTCACTGGAAACAGAACTGAAACAGCTGAGCGACAAATACGAGGCAGCCATGTTGGATCGACAGAAACTTCAGGAGGAAGCGGAGATCATGGAGCGGAGACTCGTCGCGGCTGAGAAGCTCATCTCCGGACTAGGATCGGAAAACGAAAGGTAGTGGAGTCTAACGAGATTCTTTCACATATCGAATTCAGATCAATCAATCAATCATTGTCTATTTAGGAATCAAACAAATCAGAATTATTGCAATTCTTACAATTGTTATTGGATCACACAGGAGACCTAATGAGAGATTGGAGTGTCCTGCTAGTTAGGGCCATCTGGAGATGTTCACAGATCTGGTGCTGTTTGCGATTTAAGCACAGCACTCTTTATCCAATCTCTAGCGTGGTCGCCTCTGTATATCATGATGATAGACGTTTTGTGTGTTGTTGTTTTGAAAAGGTGGACGAAGGACCTGATCGAGTTGAAGGAGAAGCGCATTCGTCTGCTGGGCGACTGTCTCGTTGGGTCTGCCTTCCTCTGCTACGTTGGGGCATTCAACTGGGAATTCCGTAATGAAATGGTCTACAAGATGTGGTTCAATGATATCATGGAGAGAAACCTTCCAGTCAGTCAACCGTTCAAACTGGAGAGTCTGTTGACAAATGAAGTCGAAATCAGCAAGTGAGTTAAATCGATTTCTGACAATGGGTTGGGTATCATCTCTTGGGTTCATCCATCATCTTGGCTCAGAGGTGAAGGCTGCAATGCTGGCTGACAGACAGTCATTTAGGTATTAATGTGATACTTACATCCCCTGTATACTACACCTTGGAATTCATAGTTTCCCTTATCCAGAACTTTCATCCCTTCCTTGTCCAAGGCCTGGATGAATGACGTGAACAATAATAGTACGAATAATAATAGTAGTAATTTTCTTTGAATTTCAAACTGATAAATCGCAGTATGATTAGTTGATTACAAACATAGTGTGAACGAAAATGATGAAATGTTATCACAGGAGTTGAATTTAACTGTTGGCAGCCATCTAAGGCGCCCGTCACGTTATATTTGTCATTTTACTGGTGCAGTCGCCTGGCAAAAGAAGGACTAGCCAGCCTTATGAGGGGGGAGATATGTGAATCGAACTCACTTCCTTTGCTCTGCATGCCAATGTAGCATCCATTGTTCCACCTGCAGTCAATGGACTTATTACTTAATTGCATTGGTTTAGTAATGTTGAGTTGCAATCAATTGGAAAAGGGTGTCTCTGTTGTGGCTGTTGCTAAGGTGGACTTCGGAGGGTCTTCCACCGGACGAGCTATCCATCCAGAACGGAATCCTGACGACCTGTGCCAGTCGATTCCCTCTCTGCATCGACCCTCAGCAACAGGCTCTGCACTGGATCAAGAAGAAGGAAGCTGGCAGTTCACTCAAGGTCAGTCGTCTCTCGTCTTATTTGGTCTCATGTCTTCTGTGGCTCCATCATCATTAGCGACCAGAGCTAGACCCCTCCTCCTCTTCCTCTCTTTACTTTTTATTAACAGAAATTAGCACGTGTACTAAGATTTCATGTACCCTGATGATGAATATTATTCATATTATTATTAGTTGTTGTAGTTTATTATTATTTTATTTATTAATTATTATTAGTAATTATCATTTTTTATTATAGTGGCAGTAGTAGTAGAGGTGGTAGTAGCTGTACTATTTTTTATTATAATTATTATTGTGACTTTTTTCTAAATATTATTATATTTTCTAAATGTAATTTGGATTTTTAATATTTTTACGATTTTTCTTTTGTTTTGGTAATGAACATTTTATTCTTAACAAACTTTAATGCAATTTACATTGACATAGGTGGATATATTTAAAAGGAGCTACATGAAGAGTCTTGATGACTGAGTTGCTGTTGATGTCTGTTCTAAAGGTCTGTACGTTTAATGATCCGGATTTCCTGAAGCAGTTGGAGCTGGCGATTAAGTATGGTTTTCCATTTCTCTTCCAAGATGTCGATGAATACATCGATCCAGTGATTAACAACGTTCTTGAGAAGGACATTAAAGGTTCTTCAACAATTCCTCTCTCTCTCTGCTAATGTTAAAACTGTTGTAATTGATAATCTCTGCATACTGTTCATGCCACTGTCTAAAGCAGAGGCCGCATGCACAAAGGCTTCAAGTCGTAAGTCTAGTCCAGCGTCTAGTTGTGCCCAAAGATGGACTTCGTAGGCTGATTTTTGAGACTGTGGGAAAATGGCGTGTATGAGCGTTCCGTTGGTACCAGACTAACAGGTCAGAGACTTGGATGGGCATGGGAAAACCCAGCATCAAGGGCTTGCATGATTATGGCTAGTTGCGCATGCACAAGATATTTATAGGCTATTTTCGGACTTGATCTGGCAAAGAAGTTATGGTCTCTCTTAAATCCTCTTTAACGTCTGAAACTTCGTCAAAGTGGACCAATTGAGACGGCCGCCATATGAATGTCTAAACGTCTTCCTGCTAAGCCTGACTGGTGGATTTACGCCTGCCTACCTGCCAGGTGGACTAGCGCTAGTTGGATTTTAGAGAACTTAGGCGTCTCCGTGCACGCGGATCTAGTTCTCTAGTCGGGTTTACAGCGAAAACTTTCCCTGAATAGGACTTGCAACCGACTAAAAGGTGTTTGTGCATGTGGCCCCAGAAGGCATCAACCAATGAGTCTCCAAAACCAGGTCTTCTCTGCCTGTTTTCTTGTGTGAGCTTTAGTGCATTTGCAATGAAAAGGTACCTAAGGCAACTGGAAAACCAATCCCACCAATGATCAGTAAAGTGTTGGGACACATGGGGTGCTGTAGGCCAGTGTTTCCATAACTATGAGTCGCGATCCAAAAGTGTGTCGCGACGTCTTGTCAAGTGGGTCGCAATGCTTCAGGTCTGTTTAAAATTGGTTCCATTAAATTCAGAAAAGCAAAATGAAACTGTTCTTTTGACCTTCTTTGTTGTATTGTCACTACAGTAGGCCTATACTCCAATGAGAAGGGTCTAGTCTAGTCTCTTCATTACATAGAGTATATTCAATGCATGCATTGCTATTGATGTTGAAGTGCTAATTGAATTTTAGCACAATATTGTTCGCCTTTGTGAGGTGGGTCGCAGGCATTCAAAGATTTTCTGAAATTTGTCCCACAACCAAAAAGTTAGGGAAACACTGTTGCAGGCAGCACTTCATTTAGTTACTGTGTGAAACGAACTCTGTGATTATGATTGTGCCCTTGTGAGCTACTTAGAGGACACTGTTCGTTGTTTATGCTATATTAAGTGTCTACTTAAGTGACTAATTTAGGTTTTTTTATCAACTATCATCACAACTATTACTGACATGTCTTCCAAACCTCATGACACTTGTACTCACCTAGAAAGAATGGCTGAGGGAGATATTACATTCTAGATTTATGGCATTCCTGTTCCATCATAGTACTAACTAATAATGTTCTATGTTGCTTAATTCTTCTATGCTTGTCTTCTCATGTTTTCTCTTCTTGAATATTTGTTTAGTTATTTTGGTTAATTTTATTGGATAATTGTTTGAATATGTTTCTCACAAATCCTAATGCAAATTTTATTCTTCTGTAGGAAATTACCTCAATATAACATCATATTTGATGATGTGGTTCTTCTTGATATGACTTCCATGCACAATGTTATGGTGCTACATGGTATGTGTTATATATGGTGTATAGTGTGCTTTGGTGTGCTATAAGTCCTTGATTACATGAATGTAGGGAGTCAAGGACGTGAGTTTGTGTTGCTTGGCGATAAGGAAGTCGACTACGACAGGAACTTCCGACTCTATCTCAACACAAAACTCTCCAATCCCAAGTACTCTCCAAACGTCTTTGGAAAGTCCATGGTCATCAACTACAGCGTCACACTTAAGGTCTGTCTCTGTCTCTGTGTCTGTCTGTCAATCTCTCTCTGGAATCTTTCTATAGGATTTTTGGTGTGTCATTCTTCAGTATGCAAGTTTCTCAGTTTTGTTTGAGTTAATTTCTTTTATTCTGAGTCATCCATTGAATCTGAAAGACAGAGTTCAGCATTGTTCATAAAACAGACAACATTTGTGGCTGTCGTGGTGACACCACGTCAAGCGGAAACTTATCAGTAGCACTCCTGATCGGACCAGAGAACTTCCTGACGAATGATACAGACTTAAGGCACTTCCTAATTTCAAAGTACATCAATGTGTCGAAAGTGGTTCAATGTGCATCAATGCATGAACAGTGTGTGAAATTAAAGCAATGCACTGGAACTGGGCCAAATTATAGCAATGCATCGAAAGTGGGTCATTGTATTACAATGCATCAGAACTCTAGGTCAATGTACAGCAACACATTGAAAGTGTTGGAAAATAAGCAATTCATCTACAGTGGGTCAGCGTACATTTCGGCATCGAAGCTGGGTCAAAGTTTGAGTTTCTTGCCCAGTCCAAGTACTAGGTTTTACCAGCCGAGTTTAGAATATTTAAAAAGTCTCGTTCTCTTGATTTTTAGTTTGGCAGTTTGCACAACTTTTATGAATTTTTTAGTTTTGCCTGACTTTACGCTAATAAGTAGTAATTAATGAGTACTTATAGTAGCTGTATGTGTGTTTTTAGTTAGGTTGATTGTCGTTTTTGTAAATAAAAACAGCAATACTTGACGTGTTGCTCCTTTAATTTCTTTCAGGGTCTTGAGGACCAACTACTCAGCGTCATCGTTAAGTATGAGAGACCGGAACTAGAACAACGCAGAGAGACTCTCATTCAGGATACAAGGTAATTCTTCTGTTGTTCTCGATTGGCTGAATATAATGGTAGTTTAGCGATTACTTGAGAAGAGGAAAACGTTTCCAATTGGTTTTGTGGAAAATGCAAGAAATAAGCTGATCATTTAAAGTAGGAGTTAGTTAATCCTTGTGTTAGCAACATGATGTGTTTATGATCGGAGGTTAACTAGGCATGCACTAAACCATGCATGACTTTACGCTAATGAGTAGTAATTAATGAGTACTCGTTGACTTGTACACTTGCATAGTTGACACGTAATCTTAACATTTCATAGATAATGGAAGCTGATAAGAAGAGAAGAATTGTGTTTGTGTCCAATGCCAATAGAAGTCCTTTTAATATGGTCCTGTTGCCATTGAAGAACAGTGCATCTTAAGGTGTATACATTATTTATGTGACTTGTGTATACATTATTTATGTGACTTGCTGATTAAAGCGTTGCTCATTAATAACAGACTGAATGATTATCTCCAGACTGTCAATCATGTAGGCTGTCAGTCATATATACTGTCAATCATGTAGACTGTCAATCATCCGGGCATTGTACTTCATTAACAGACTGTTTCATCTTTTACCTGCTCAGCATCAACCGACGTCTTCTCAAGGACCTAGAAGATTCCCTTCTCCGCGAGCTGGCCCAGTCATCCGGGAACATGCTAGACAACGTGGAACTTGTCGAGACCCTTGAGGAGACGAAGGCCAAGGCCCTCGAGGTGACGGAAAAACTGAACCTGGGGGTGATCACCGGAAAGGAGATCGAGAAGCACCGCGACACCTATCGACCGGTAGCCCGACGTGGAGCGATCCTCTACTTCGTTCTCTCCGACATGGCGACGATCAACTCCATGTATCAGTATTCACTGGCCGCTTATCTCGAGGTCTTTGAGTTCTCCCTAAGAAAGAGTCTGCCGGATACAAATGTAGAGAAACGTCTGAGGAATATTCTGGATACACTGACACACAACGTGTACAACTATGGGTGCATGGGAATCTTTGAGAAGCACAAGTTACTCTACTCATTCCAAATCACTCTGAAGCTTGAAATGGATCTTGTGAAACTGAGGCAGGAAGAGCTCGACTTCTTCATCAAGGTCTGCTGGATCTTCTTCTCCATGGCAGAAATATTATGATTTATGCCTTGTTTAATGTAACATATCGACACTTGGCTACAATTGTCTAAAATTCATGCATATTTATATTACCTTACTTTTATCAAGTTTTGCTGTTGAACTTACATCTAAGAGACTTATGATTGCTCTGCCTAAGGGCCCAGAATATCATAAGAGTGGGATGCAGTGGTTACTCTAAGGACCCTATGATCACTTCTCAGCTGATCACCTTTCTGTATTGATTTAGATCGATGGAGATTCAAACGTTGCTTATTTAGTTATGATTAATTTTAGGATCTGGTTAACTACAAGATTCAAGTAGCTCAGTGAGTCTTTTAAAAGCAATGCCATGATTGACCAAAACTAACCAGATGGCATTTTGTACCTACTCCATTGTAGTTCAACTCTAAATTTAGATAATGATTCTTTGTAATAGAGATTTCCATCTGAAATGTTTGATGTTTCGTATCCCAGGGCAACGTGGCTTTGGAGAAGAGTAAACTGAAGAAAGTGTTTCCATGGATACCAGACGTTGGCTGGGAGGACATCGTTCGTCTGGTCCAGGTCGCTCCGGATGTCTTTGGAGGGGTCATTGAGGACATTGAGAAACATGAAAAGGATTGGAAACAGGTACAATCTCCTTACTGCTGATTGATTGGTCGAATTAATTGATCGATTTGATTGATCGGTTTGATTGGTTGATTTTATTAATTTATGTGATTGATCAATTTGATTGATCGAGTTGATTTATTGATTTGATGGATTGAGTTGATTGATTGCTTGATTGATTTCTTGGCATCACAGTCTGATTTCTGGTTTCCTTTTGGCTGTTGGATTATAACTGAGCTTCAATGGACTTTGATTTTTACTTGGTATTTGACTCCTCAAGACAACATTCTATTGATGCATTTTATATCACTAAATAAGTCTCAAATAATATTAGATTACCTATTTATGATGACCTGCTTGTGATCTTATTTATAAGTTATAACAACGCACTGTGTTTCTTCGTGACAACTTAAGTTTAAAGATTTCCTTATTATTTCAACACAAACAAAGCAAATTGTCCGCATTGACCGATGTGATATCTTATTGCTCTTCTGTTGACCAGTGGTTTGACCTTGACGCTCCAGAATCCGCTCCATTTCCACTCAAGTACAGCTCCCTTCCGACATTCCAGCGCCTTCTCCTTCTCCGCTGCTTCCGCGTCGACCGGATCTACCGGGCGGTCACGGAGTACGTAACGGAGACGATGGGAGAGAAATACGTGACTCCTCCAGTCATCAGCTATGAGTTGATCTATGAACAGAGCACTCCGCTCTCTCCCATCGTATTCATCCTCAGTCCAGGGTCAGATCCTGCAACGGAGCTGATGAAGCTGGCTGAGAGGAAGGACATCCCTCAGAATAAACTGAAATTCCTCTCTCTTGGACAGGGCCAAGAAAAGGTTCGATTCAATGGAAATTATCAATAAATTATGTTAAATATATTCTCTTTTAATGATTAATATATTATCTTAGATTTAATTTCTCATTTTCTTTATATATTATGTTCTTGGTCACTTACTGTGCAGCTGTGTCAGGACGAAAATGCATGTGAAACTAGTCATCTGGCTCAGAGCTACAGTCGTTGCTTTACTGACCCAGGATGCTACAGAATAGATTGTCTTGTTTGAGAAGGTTATTTTTTATAGCTCAACATATTTATGGAGTCTATCTGATTTGTACTTGCACATTCTGCTCAGACTCTCATGTCAATTCATTCTCAGTTTAAGAATTGCCTTGAAATTACTTATATGTTCATCTGTTATGGTTGCAAATGAAGTTTCAACTCTTGTATAATAGCTGCAAACATCTACACTATGTGTGAGAATGTATCTCACTGCTTTAGATAACCAATCTGGTATACTCAACAGATACAATACTTGCTGTTTGTATTTGAACATCAGTTGAGGCTTTGTGCATTAGACTACATTGCTTGTGAATAAGCTGGTGCCCTGTGCTTGGCTTATGAATGGTGCTTGGGTATTTTGAGGTTATGATAAGAGTTACTACTTTGTAATAATAAATAGATGTAAATAAGATTAGAGTTCATCTATGCATAGCTTTGTGTTACATCAATGGTTAATGAGCAGGTGTATCATTGTTCTCTTCCTCTGCAGTTGGCCCTTCAACTTCTGGAGACAGCGATCTCTCGTGGCCAGTGGCTCATGCTACAGAACTGTCACTTGCTTGTCAAGTGGCTCAAGGAACTGGAAAAGCAGCTGGAAAAGCTTTCCAAGCCTCATCCGGAATTCCGTCTCTGGCTCACGACCGAACCGATCGTCAGTTTTCCAATCGGAATTCTTCAGCGATCTCTGAAGGTGACCTCTATGTGGGACACTGTGGAGAAACTGGAGAGATCATGGGAAAATATTGGGAAATAATGCAGAAATTCTGAGAAAAAATGCAATAAGTGTTAGAAATTGTGCAAAAATGCTGCAGAAATTGTGAGAAATCTGGGAAACTAATCAACTCTGAAATGAATTATTAGACAATCTGAAGTAATTATGCAAAACTCCATCATTTATGGAATGCTAGGGAAATATAGAAAAAATTCTCATGAAGAAATCCAGGGTAAGAGGTTACATAATTGACTTTGCAAGTACGGCTTTTATGGAAGAGAAGTAATGGAAAAGCAGGAGAAGGTCACCTATACCTTCCAAGAGTTCTTGCTGTTCAACTTCATGGTTCATTAGTCTGGGTTTGAGTTATTAAATAGAATAAGATAAAGAATCTGAGAGAAAAACTTTTGCCAATGACAGAACTCGCTATTCATGGCAATGTATAATGAACACAAAAAGTTACTATTGAAATAAGATGCTAATTTATGCTATTGTTCGATGCCTTGTCAATTAGACGTTGGTGTTATAGAAATGAACTAATTTATTTATTTATTACCAATATTTGATAGCGCCCTTCTTCCAACATCTTTTTGCTCAGAAGTGCATACACACGCCTCGACGGCGCAATTGCAGTTGTACTGCAGAGCAATTGTACGCAAAGGACTTGCTCAAGGTCCCTACACAGTGACGTCCCGAACGAGGCTCGAACCCGCTCGCTCATCGCACACTGAACGTTACAGGCTGACCGCTCTAACTGATCGGCCACTGTGCCACACAAATTAATTAATACTAATTTATGCATAAAATGTTAACACTTCTGTTTAAGTCATTGTTTTGCTTTGTACCATCTAACGGTAAGTGAGATGCGAGTGTTGAATGTTTCAGGTTGTAACTGAACCTCCAAACGGTCTTAAGCTAAATATGCGCAATACCTACTTCAAGATAAATCCTTCATCGTTGACCGAATGTCCTCATCCGGCGTTTCCATCTCTTGTCTTTGCCCTGAGCTTCTTCCACGCTGTCGTCCAGGAGCGCAGGAAGTACGGGAAGATCGGTTGGAATGTGTCATACGACTTCAATGATTCCGATTTCCAGGTGTGCATGGATATACTCCGGACTTACCTGACGAAAGCGCACAACAACGGAGACACGAAGATCCCATGGAACAGCCTCAAGTATTTGATAGGAGAGGTAGCAACAGCAAATGCATTTCTTACTTACTGGAGAATATTACTTTTGTAATAATAATGATCTTTGTTGTAACTGCAGTATGATTACAAGTGTAGGCAATGATAGGCTAGTAAGAGGGGCATCTTTATATTGTTAGACAATGTTAGGTAAACAAGAGTTACTTTTAAGACAACGGCAGTTCAGCAACGGCTACATCTTTAGTTAGGCAATGGTAAGTAGGCAAGTGTCACATCTTAAATTATTTAATGGTAGGTATGCAAGAGGTGCATCTTATGCTAGGCAATAGTTGTTTGGCAAGGTCTTTAAGATGGGCAATGCAAGGTATGCAGAAGGCATGTTTTAAGTTAAACAATGGAGGATTAGTAATTTGATTCTTTTCTAAAGTAAGAATCTTTTGAAATTTAAAATAATTATTTTTAACCTTGTGGCCCATTATGTCCTTCAATTAAATAAAAGTGACCCTAAGTTGAAAAAAGTTTGGAACCACTGGAGTAGACCAACAGTTTGATATGTCAGATGGGAGGAATTGATGGATAGATACATGATTTATTACCAAGCTACTTTTTTATTATTTCTGTCAATCAAATAATCAATGAGATAGACTTTTATTCAGTCTTTACGTTAACCAATCAATTGATTGATTTGTTGGTTGATCGATTGGTCATTCAGTCAATCAATATCTAAGCCAATCATCACTGAGAAATATGTAAGACAGGCATTATTCTCAATGGCTCAGATGTGTTCTTCCCCATGTACCTTGATTGACAGGTATTGATTGATTGACAGGTATTGATTGATTGACAGGTATTGATTGATTGACAGGTCATGTATGGTGGCCGAGCCATTGACGACTTTGACAGACGCGTCCTGAAGACGTACATGGATGAATACATGGGAGACTTCATCTTTGATACTTTCCAGCCATTCCACTTCTACCACAACGAAGAAATTGACTACAAAATACCGGAGGATGGACCGAGAGACTCCTACATCGGTAAGCCACTCCAACTCCAGTTTCAGCCAAACATCTTCGGCATTTTGTGCAATATAGCCATTTATGCGATTATGAGGAATTACAAAGCACTTTCTGTAGGGTAGTTGCTCTGCTCAATGAAATTCTGGCTTAACAAAGATGATTTGTGTTTCCCTCCTTCTTTACTGAGGCTTGGGACGGGCTACCCAGAGTTGGGGCAGCTGTTACTAAAATTTTATGTGCCTCTTACTCTGGGTAATTGAAATAGAATTTCCGTGAAGTACCACATGCACCTTTTTCATCCGATTGATAATATGTTTGATTGTAAGTTTGGTTGAAATGTCAAATGGTGTTTCTTAGCTGACTTGGACAAACGTACGCATGTACCGATGTATCTACACATATATGTATGCATAGATGCATGTATGTGTGTATGAACTGTGTATATGTTTGTATACTTGAATACAAGTATCAATCTATGAGAACATTTACTGTTATGTATAGCAAACTGAAAGTGAGTTTAACAGAGACGATTGAAGGTCGGTTGAGGATATTGAGCTGAGCTTATTGAGCTGATGATGAAAAGATTCTCAGATAGCGCCACCTGTTAATCGGATCTTTCTCTCTCTCTCTCTCTTCCAGAGTACATTGAATCTCTGCCGCTGTCAAATACACCCGAGGTCTTTGGTCTTCATCCGAATGCTGAGATCGGATACTACACAAGTGCAGCCAAAGAGATCTGGATTCATCTCATCGAACTCCAGCCTCAGACAGGTCAGCCTCATCAACAGCATCATCCTTTTCATCATCTCTATCTTCATCATCATCATCATCATCATCAGCCTCATCAACAGCATCATCCTTTTCATCATCTCTATCTTCATCATCATCATCATCATCATCAGCCTCATCAACAGCATCATCCTTTTCATCATCTCTATCTTCATCATCATCATCATCATCATCAGCCTCATCAACAGCATCATCCTTTTCATCATCTCTATCTTCATCGTCGTCATCATCATCGTTCTAGCCATCCAAGTATCATACCACTGACAGTGCTAGGCATTCTATCCTAAGTGCTGTTCAAGTCTATTAAAAACAACTAGTTTGCCTGTGGGGCAAGTCGGCTCAGATGGCTGGAAAAGTTGTTGCTGGCATTTCCTCGTATACCTGGAGCACATGGCCAACCAACGGAGTTCATTTAGTCTAGACTAGTCATATTCATATCATCAGCATTGGCTTAAATATTATATCAGTTAGCATCATCATCATCATCATTATTGCTGCATTGCCTGTCACCCTGATCACCCTGATCATCATTGTTGTTGTCATTGTCATCATCGATATCACCGTCTTTGGCAATAGGACAATGCATCATCTGTTGTTCACGTTGCCAATGTCTCTGGTATGAGCATCAGCAACATGCATGACAATGAGATGGAAAAAGCAGAGAAGGAGAGAGGAAGAGAAGGAGAGAGGAAGAGAAGGAGAGAGGAAGAGAAGGAGAGAGGAAGAGAAGGAGAGAGGAAGAGAAGGAGAGAGGAAGAGAAGGAGAGAGGAAGAGAAGGTGAGAAGAAGAGAAGAAGATAGGAAGAGAAGGTGAGAAGAAGAGAAGAAGATAGGAAGAGAAGGTGAGAAGAAGAGAAGAAGATAGGAAGAGAAGGAGAGAGGAAGAGAAGGAGAGAGGAAGAGAAGGAGAGAGGAAGAGAAGGAGAGAGGAAGAGAAGGTGAGAAGAAGAGAAGAAGATAGGAAGAGAAGGTGAGAAGAAGAGAAGAAGATAGGAAGAGAAGGAGAGAGGAAGAGAAGGAGAGAGGAAGAGAAGGAGAGAGGAAGAGAAGGAGAGAGGAAGAGAAGGAGAGAAGAAGAGAAGGAGAGAGGAAGAGAAGGAGAGAAGAAGAGAAGGAGAGAGGAAGAGAAGGAGAGAGGAAAAGAAGGAGAGAGAAAGAGAAGGAGAGAATAAGAAAAGGAGAGAGGAAGAGAAGGAGAGAGGAAGCATACATACAGGCAAACACACTTACTGACAAAGCCATGCGATGATTTAGGTGCCTTTGGTTGATCAAGTGATTTAGTGCATTCTGTTTGACTTGAGATGTGATCACATGACGTCTCTTCCACCAGGTGAGGCGTCCTCTGGTGTCAGTCGTGAAGAGTACATAGACAAAGTGGCTAACGACATCCTCGTCAAGCTTCCTCCAGAGTTCGACCTTGACAAGATCCGCAAGAAGTTCGGGGTCGAGATCTCTCCAACAACGGTCGTTCTCTTACAGGAGTTGGAGCGATTCAATATTCTCAACAACAAGATGAATCGATCGCTAGTCACCCTTCGAAAGGTCATGACCTACGACTGCAGTTCTTGACTGAAAATTTTTCCATAATGTTTTGGACAAAAACAGATTCATGGTTTTACCGTCCATTTAAGTGCATTTATCGTCATTTCTGATATATCATTCCGGTTTAAACTTCCAACTTGTGCTTCTCTTTCAGCTTGGATACCTACTATGAACCCTACCTTTGGTTTCCTTGACCTCTGATTTTTGACCACTGTTGTCCAGTAGTGTAGGGGTTCTGTGGTAAATCCGGTTACTTGACCTATGATTTAATTTTTAAGTGACCATCAGTTGAAGCCTTGTTACTTTTACTAAGCTCCAACAGTATCGAAGTCATTAGATTTAAATTTAGATTGTGATGAACTGATTCATTTCATTTATGTTCTGTATATTCAGCTCTTATAGGAACTGTAGAAAATTCTGTTACGCCTTGTAACTTTTTCTGAAAGAATTTCTCTGTGGATGAAAATTTGTGTAGCAAGTCTTTCTCTGGCAGATTTTTACAGAGAGATTTTAATCGTAGAAGCAAAATCAGCTAATTGTATGTTCGTTACAGAACGGACTGATTTTTCATATCACCTGTACTTTGTTGCCTGTTCTCTGGTCTTTCTATCCAATTATGATCTCAGTTTATGATCTCAGGATGTCATTTTTTTATGAGGATTGATTGAGTAACCATCGTTTGGTATGATTATGGCGTTACAGAAGCCATTAGATTCGATTAGTCAATGAGAAAGACTTTTATGATAAACTGCTGTTGTCGACATCAACATTGTCAGGTACCTTAGAAGCAGATCACTATTGAAGATGTTATTTAAACTGCAATGGTAATATTACCATTGCAGTTATTTGCGCATTGCCTCTGAGTTGTGCGTTACAAAGACCTGGCTACAGAAGGAAGAGAAGATCAGTAAAACACAGAAATGGGATGAGACTTAATTCTCATGATGCACTTGAGACCATCTGCACTTTGCTGCATTAGCTGATAGTTTTAATATACTGAAATGGTTGCATGATTGAATAAATGAACAATTTTTTCCTCTGCCATTTTAGGCGTTGGCGGGAGAGGTTGGCATGAGCAACGAGTTGGACGATGTTGCCAGAGCTCTTTACAATGGACACATTCCGGCCGTGTGGAGGCGCCTTGCCCCGGCCACCCTCAAGTTGCTAGGCAACTGGATGCTGCACTTTCAACAGCGCCACCAACAGTACAACTTCTGGGTAAGCCGTCCATCTCACCCTCAGATAAGTAAGTTAGTATTCTTTATTGGTGCAAAACTCATCTTCTCATTTGTGGTTGATTTTTTTGCATCCTCTTGAATAATATTCCTGGCTTCAACTGGACTTACACTGAAATTGGACTTATTCATACTGCAACATTGTGCAATTATGATTTCTTAATATGTGGAACTGTTAAGGCTTTTACAGCATTATTATTTTCCATATAATTATATAGCACTACTTGATCATCTATCATCTGTATTGGCTGGTTCTAGTATCACCAACTGACTGGCTTCTGGTGATTTCCTTTCCTGCACATTCAGGACATGCAGGTTGAGATTAATATACAGTGTGCTGAGTTGAATGGTTTTTAGTGACTCAACCATCTGTTGTTCGATTAGTGAATTGATTATTTGTGTCTTGTTTATTGAACAGGTGACTGAGCATGAGCCATCTGTGATGTGGTTGTCTGGATTGCATATCCCAGAGTCCTATCTGACTGCACTCGTCCAAGCGACCTGCCGTAAGAACGCCTGGCCACTCGACAAATCCACGCTCTACACGTGTGTCACGACCTTTGCCACTCCAGAGGATGTCAACGAAAGGGCCCATCAGGGTGTGTGAGGGTTGTTTTGAACCTTTGGGGAGGCCTTTCAGGTTCAACCTGTGCATTTAAATGAACTTTCCAACATTGTGTGAATTTGATATTGTGGCTGCTGTAGCGCCATTGCCTACAAATCTTACCTGTGCGGTGTTCTGACCTTAGAGCTGTTAGCCAATTGTTTGTAGTAGCTCTACATAAAAAGTTATGAAAGTAGGAAAATTAGAGCAATTTCTCAGACACCAATTCACGTACAATTTCCGTCCAAGCGCAGCCAACTCAAAGTCTCTTCTCTAAGATTTGATAAGTTCTTAGTGAAGAGACTTTGAAGTTCTTTCAAATTCTTCGTTGCAAATGTTGAGGAATACTTGCTGAAAAAATCAATGTGTGTTGTTATTGTTGTTTTTTAGGTTGTTTTGTGCACGGACTGTATCTGGAAGGAGCTGCTTGGGATCTAAAGAAGAACTCACTACTGAAACAGAAGCCAAAGCAACTCATCCAGGCGCTTCCAGTTCTCAAGATCATTCCCATCGAAGCCCATCGCCTCAAACTCCAGGTAGGACTACCCCAAATGAAGGATTGGTCAACCTTAGGGTAGCAGCAATCCTACCACTCTTCTCGCCAGGGTGTTATCCATTACTCTACTACGACCCCTATCGTATCTTTAGATTTATATAGCGCCTCTCGCAGAATAACTATTCAAAGGCACACTCACACAGAAGCCCTGGGAAAAAGAAACTTTTTTTAAAGAGTGAGAAACCAGTCTTGTTCGTTAGCTCTTAATGATGGGGGAAGGTCTTTCCAGGTAGATGAACCCACAACAACAAATGCCCACTGTTTTCCCAAGGCAGTTTTAGTCCTAGGAACAAAAAGATCAAGATGATCAACAGAGTCCAAGGAACGAGATGAAATCCCTGATAACAGGTTTCGCTTATAGTCAGAGAGAGATGTCTTGGGGCACTGTCTAACTGGGCTTTGGAAACAAGAAAGAGGATCTTGTAGTAACTATGTGCGGTGACAGGAAACCGATGCAAGACTTCAGGCATAACATGTATGCATAGAGATATGCGCAAAGCATATGTAAGCGTATCTCATCCATCATTGCACTTGTAAGGACCGTGACTGTTGAAATGTTGAAACGCCATTGAGGAGGAGACGTCATGATGTGCTGCTTTTAATCTATGCGTTTCTGTTGTAGAATACATTCCGTACTCCGGTTTACGTGACATCACAGCGACGAAATGCGATGGGTGTTGGATTGGTGTTTGAGGCAGACCTTCATACATCAGAGCACATCAGTCACTGGGTCCTTCAGGGTGTTTGTCTCATCCTCAACACAGACTAACAAACGAACCCTAACCTAACCCAACTCACCACTCGAACAATGTCTCAACCGATCACCGTTTGAAGTGATTCACTGAAAGTTAATGGTTTCTGTTTTGGGATTTGTAAAAACATTGAACGCTATTCATCTGGTCTCCTGCAATTAAACATTTAGGCTGCTGCATAATTATGTCCAACTTAATTTATGTCAACCTATTGTTTTCAGCACTGTGTTGATGAAATATTCCACCTTTTGAGTTTTATTTAATGGATGAACTCCCTTTACCTGTTAGGCGATGGATAGAACAGAATAACAAGGACAGAAAGTCAGACTGGATCCATGCTGTGACTTTTGGAGATGAGGGACTGCCGCAGAGGTGTTGTAATGGTCAATACAGACTGCCTTATGAGGTTTTGAGCTTTTAGGTTGAGAGCATGTTTGGATTCTAGGTTTCTGTCAACAATACAGGTTAACTGTTAACTGAGATGATGATGATGATGATTATCACAGATTGCTTTCATGGCATAAATCTTTACGGAGGATTACAGTTTTGATATTCTCTTTTCTTAATAGATTTTACACCATTTCAACTTGATGACTTATGAATAATGGGGTTGTCAACTCTACCTTGTATACTTACATCATGAAAGAAAATTTTTACATGAAATTTTGCATATAGAAAATGATGTTGCATAAAGACAATCTGCTTGAATTGTCTGACTTAATAAAATGTTTAATTCACAGGATTGGGAAGTAATAAAGTTATTTATTAGTGAACAGACTCTCGGTGGCCATTTTTGAAATTTGCCATTTTCTTCAAGACGTTTGTATATAATGATGTCTGAATATTTCATTCATTGATGTGACATTTGTTTGAGAAAAGCTCATCCAGAAACCCATTTAGATGTAGTTATGGATCTAACCCTGATCCTAACCATGACCCTGGTAGATTGTGTGCAGGACTGTCAGCCAAGAGCAAGGGTGTGGGGTTCAAATCCTCTACAAGAACAGAAATCTCTTTCTAGAATTCTGCTTCTTTTACGAACGGGGACGACAAATCATTACACGAGTCAAATTTCATCTGTTAATTAATTCTGGGCATCTGTATTCACAGCTGCAGTTGCTGCTGCTGCTGTTGCTGCCGCTGATGATGATAGGCCTAATAAGGCTAATATGCTGGGAACTGCTTCAGCCTATCAGAATTATATGCAGTCCATGCTCTGTGCACAGCAAAAACTTGTGTCCAATCAATGCTGGGAGAACTTATTGACTATCGCTTAATCATCATTGGGGATCAGTTTGGAACACCATCAGTAATAATTGTAATAATGAAATAATTCTTACTCTACAGATGGTATCAAAGAGCCTGCTTGATCAATTATGACTCGTTATCTAAGAGCCTGCTGGATCATTTGTGACTCTCTGGTACACAAAATAATGATAATGGTAGTAACTACAGCTACAAAATTTAAACAAATGTCGCATCATCACTAGCAATGACAAAGTAATAATAACGACCTACATACAATATTTGGTGTGGCACAGTGGCCGATCGGTTACGGCTGTCAGCTGGTAACGTTCAGTGTGTGCTGAGCGCGCGGGTTCGAGCCTCGTCCGGGAGTCACTGTTGAGGGACCTTGAGCAAGTCCTTCGCGCACAATTGCTCTGCAGTACAACTGCAATTGCGCCGTCGAGGTGTGTGTATGCACTTCTGAGCAAAAAGATGTTGGAAGAAGAGCGCTATCAAATATTGGTAATAAGAATAAGAATCTAAGTGACAAAATGTGAAATTGACTGTTCAAGTTTGCGGCCCTATTTTGTTATACCATCATTCTACAAGGGGTGCGTATACATACATGTAGCCAACACATATTCAGACTGCTCGTCCAAAAACACAGAGGTGGCTGAGTACAAGACCCAAAAGCGTGGCGGCGGATGGCTGGAACCTGCGTGTGTGATAAGTTTATTCAACGACGCATCCATAACAAGATGATATGCGTTAATGGGGGGGGGGGAGGGGCCTGCAGTGGCTGCCTAATTATATAAACAGCAGCTTATAACTGCGTCACATTCGCACGTGCCACATTTGCTCGTCTCTCGCGGATTAAGCGGTGGCCTACTTACTTCAACCGTCAGTACTGGACCCAGATTTCAGCAACGGCCTACCAAGCACACCACGGCTGCTGTAGTGCTGCCTGCGGTGACCGCAGCCAGACTTACGGGCTGCTCCCGTCCCGCCTCCTACTGTGTGTGACTGCTACCGACTGGGATGGAAATTATTATAATGCATGGCCCCGCAAGATCGGTGTGCTGTAGGAATTCGACTGTGCTAGGTCAGACTGACCCGACCGAACGAACGGAGATAGGACTTGAAGTGCTGTGAATCAGTCGACGGCGGCTGTTTTTCTTCGCTCGACCTCCGTCTATTAATACGAGGATCCGTGTATCAACTTAGGCGTCTTTTAGGAGGACCCCGATGTGATGACACTGTTAGTCGGTAGAGCAGTCTAATACGACGTTTGTTTGCAATCGTCTGTGCAAAGGGATCTTGTGGAATGCGAATCTGTTTTATTAATTGATTTAGATACGTCGTTGGCAAAGGTGAGTGTCGTTTTTGGCAATTTCAGTCGTATTTGTTGTGTTTTCGTGTCGAGTCTAATGTTTCTTGCAATGACGACACTGATTGCCAATCGCAGATCTTCCGGTTCTTTTTCAATCATATAAACAAACTTCTTGCTGCCATTTTAGGCTCGAAATTGACGCTACGTGTGTGCAGAATGTTTAGTTGGTTGCTCAAATGTGATGTAACTCTCAAAATTTGACGAATATTTCTTCCAGAAATGGGTGGAGTTGTGTTCATGATATTTTATATCGAAATTTTGTGCTTGTCAATAAACAGTGTACTGTGTCTGTTGGTGACTAATGCCAAAAAATTACTTACTGTCTCAGTCATAACCGAGTTTATTGATCTCGTCTTTCACTTAATACTAAATGTATCATTACGAATTAAGTAATTTTTATTTAGATTTACGAATTAAAAATTTATTACTTAATGGTGTTTTTTAACTACAATCTTTTACAATTTTTTAATTACATTACTTTATGGTGTTTTTTAATTACAATCTACATCTATAGTTATTGATTGATCTCAATTCTTTTAAATAAGAATGTTTTGCATCGAAAGGCGTTAAGTTCTCTACCTCCTCATGTTCGCAACTCTCTCAGTGAGCCTCTCTTTCGTTCAAACCTGAAAACCTACCTCTTCCAGTCTGCCTATGGCTCTTAATGGTTGCCCGGCTTCAAGGTGCACTTCTGAACTTTCTGTAAGGAGGGCATTATCAAATTACAGTTGTATTGTATTGTATTGTAAGCTATTTTTGGCAGCTTTATTTTAAGTCTTAATTTATTCTGTTTTTCAGTGAGCCAAGTTCAGAATGTAGTTGTTGAAATTCTATTCTTGTACTGGTGTGTGTAATCAATGCACAAACAAATGCAAATTTTCACAGCTCTAAATATAGGCAAACCCATCAATAGGCAATTCGATCACAATTTTGCATTGGCTGATCGCAGGTATTCCTGTGCTAAGCATTACAAGGTGGGTAGATAGATTTTGCCAATGGTGTCATTTTCTCTAGTACATTTCTATAGTTTCAGAGAACTCTGTTTCATGGTCAGAGTTGTGCTCCATCTCACAATACATTCAATGCATATATACTCATCTGTTCCACATCTTTAAACTGAATTATCTTCAAACGTTAGGGACCAGGACTTTGCATTGTGCTCTAAATGTTTTCATATATCTACATTGTCAATCTACACAATGTTCTTTAATAAATCTATCTTTCATACATTTTTACATTTAAGTTGTTTTGGATTCCTACTTGACAAACAGAAGAGCTGTTGACTTGACAGCAATGCTTCTCTAATATTAGGGAAGAGCCATACTCACAGATTCCTTAGATTCCTGGGCACATTAACTTGTCACCTCATTTTTATTTATTGCTTTCTGGTCTGTGGTTGCTCGTTTGCCAGATCTGTAGTCTCACTTCCTATCATCTGAATGATCTGGTCCCTCAGATTTCATCTGTTCTTAAAAGAGTCCAGTGATTTCTAGCCAGGGTATCACTTGATGCATTCAATCATCGGTCATCGATGGATACTTGTGCATTATATATGAGGAGAACAGAGAAGTACTTGAGATACTCTGGCTTCTGTTGGTTACCTCCTAATATTATGCTTCATCATCGGTGGTTCAAAAGTTATTCCCTGATGTGAGAAATATCAGCAGGTTACTTCACATTTCATCACAAGATCTGGAAAGTAATGCAATAGGACATAACCGGAAATCGCCTCGGACATTCGCCTCGGCCGAATATTGGGCTATAATTTAGGACTAACGGACTTACTTATAAGTTAATTAAACAAGAAATAAGTTAATTAAACAAGAACTTAACATTCCATTAAATTTTCTTTAAAATAATGATGTTAACTTATATATTTCAATTTCTTTATGTTGCATTCCCATATGGCAATCAAATCAGTAATTTTCCCGCTTGAATTGGCTCCACCCACTTTCCGGTAAACAATAGAGAGTAAAGACGTCATTGATAACTTCATAATTATTTCAAATTTAATGCAGGGTTTTACAGTTTTTTCACAAATAAAGTTATTAAATAATAAATATATTGTTATAGCCTAGAGTGCAATGATGTGCTTTATGAAGAATATTGTTATAGACTCTGCATTTCGATATATATAATTCTCCGTAGCTGTGCACATGGCAGGTTAACTACGCTTTGCCTACGGATGGTACTCGCTGGAGTCTCTAGCCAGATTTGCCGCCACTATTCAGTTCGTACCCGGATCTGGCAAATAGTGCATCCAAATACCAGGATTCGGTACTCGGTGGAAATTGTCTACTCGGTTATGCCCTATAATGCAACCAATGGACTGTTATCCAAGTTCAGGACACAAGTCCTTTACAGGGTTTGGAGGTTTCTACCATGTAAGGGATGAGCAGTTTGTTTCTCTATTCATTTATGTGGTTTGGGTGATCTTGTAATCATGGCCCAAGCCATTTCATATTTACACAGCCCTTGGTACACAGGAAATTGGGGTTATGATGTTTTTGCAATAATTAGCTTTCACTTACCTGAGTCAGTGTTTTTCACCATTCCTTACTCCCAGGCACTACCAGTGTTTGTGTAAACAACTTTGTTGGTGACTCACTGTTTACCTAAAGGCCCAAATCTGTGATAATGAGGTCATTCAGAGGGTGACTGTGATGAGTGGTTAGCTGGTGATCAGAGAATTTTCAGTTCTCCCATAGGACATTGTATTCTTTTCATCCCTTAGCTGTAGCCTCGTTTCTATCGACCAATGAGATCAATTTGAACTGCTTTTCACAAACCAGACATCATTTTCTACAGCTGACGTCTTGTTTATGACAGTGAACGTTTCTTCAAACCACTTTTTCAATGTGAAGAGCCAAAAATTTGCCATAATTCAGCTGGCATACGTAGTTTCATCCCTTTGTGCAATTGTGGTTTTTTACAATGTGCGACTGTACCTCGTTTTTTCTTATGACGTGTGTACGATGACGTCAGTACATGACAAAAATTATTAAGTACATAATATTATGTACAACAAAAGTCAACAGCATCAAGCATAACCAGCCAACTTGTACACAGCTCTAAATCTAAATACTTCTATTGCTAGCCTCTTATTGTCAGCCACTCACTTAATCAAGCAATACCGATTTGATTCACTTGTCTTCCTCACTCGTCTGTTCAATACAACCACAATTGCGTTTTCCCCTCACAATAACCAACAATGTTCCCTCTCTGCCATGGAATGGACCTTCTTCTCCCCCTCTTCTCCTCACTCTACCATCTTCCCTGGTTGTCTCTTTCTCTTACCTTAAAACCTTCATTTTCCCTATGGATACCTTGCAGTGCTAGGACTTCCCTCACTGAAGGGCATTATGCTGTTAGAAAAAGCTCTTTATACAGATACAATACAAGATCCATCTTGAGCCCAAACTTTCTGAGCTCTCAGTCAATGTGGCCCACTTTATGTTTGATATAAAAATGTCTGGCTTTGAAGTAACCGACAATATCATTTTATTAATTCATAAATCATTGTCGTTTGATGTTGATTAAGAAATTGATGAGCTTGTCAAAGTCTTGAGTGTTTATGGTCATAATTGAGAGGGGAACATATGGAGAGACTGGAAAATACAGTCTACAGGGAAAATACAATCTGGAAAAGCCTTCCTCGGCTACAATTATTAAGGGATCCATAATTTTTATTTTAGTTTATTTCTCACAACTTGTGATTCTGATAGCATTAAGATTAGTGATAATAGTAATAGTGGTTGTATGTATGTATGATAGTGGTTGTATGTATGTATGTACGTAGATGACCATGGTAGACCTAATTAGGTCAGCTTACTGTTGTTATGTGAATATTATAAAGGTTCCTGATGTACTTGAAAGCTACTACAGATAGACTCAGCTTATGCAATTGCAATTATCTTTGATGCAGTAGTAATAATTGAAGTTGCAGCAGTAGTATTATGTTCATGGATATTGTGCTGATTGAAGGCATATATATATATATATATATATCTATTTCTTGTATATATATACATATGTTATATATATGTGTGTGTGTGTATATATATGTAGGTAGTTTGTTCAAAACCCAGACAAAGAATAAGACTAGGCAGGTTACTGCTTTTGCTGGGTCATTACCAGTCAGCCCAACCACATAGGCCTTCTCCCCATGACTGAGTAACGACCCTTGCTTGGTCCTTCACCTGAGCCTCGCTTCTGCTGTCTGACCTACTCCACATCCTGTGCATATTTAACCTCCAAACTGCAGTCTTTGTCTATGGCTTGAAATTTCATCCAATGATTTGCTTAATGTGTCCAGCAAGAGTACTGAACAGTGAACATGTTCCTAGGAAGTACATTTAGGAATCTATTAAGTTAGAGGCTGAGTTGTTTTACCCAATTAAAGAGCAGAGGAGTTGCTAGATATGCAAATGTATGCTGCCACTATCATCATCATCGGTTCCTGATGGTTAGCCATTTGGTGGCGATGGATATGAGTACAAAATCTCTACAGGTATCCTTTGTCAAGTGTCCATTGATGCCATTAGTGTTTTCAGTCCAAGTGATGTTATTTCCTCATTTATTATTACCTATCCAGCATAGCCTTTGTCTCCTTTTCTTTGTTTCTTTTGTGACAGTTCCAGTACTCAGCACTTAATCAACAATATTTAATTGTAAATGCTCGTTCTTGTTGTCGTCAGAGTTGCTCCCAATCTGACAATGCATTGAATACATTTTGCATGAAACTAATTGCTTTTCAAATGTTGTGACTGAGACTTTGCATTGTGCTCTAAATGTTTTGATTTTTCTGCTTTGTAATCTACAAAATATCCTTTGATGAATCTTTCTTTTATGATTCGATGGGTGCTCTTGACAACGAGTCAGCCTCCTTTTCTCCTGCTGAATAGCGGACGAGTTGACCGAGAACCAGACAACTTTACAATTACATATTAGAACCATTTCAATGTTGTTGTTGTTGTGTTCACAGGCTGTGAAGGTCACAGGCTGTGAAGGTCACAGGATGTGAAGGTCACAGGCTGTGAAGGTCATATGCAATGATTATTTTGCTGGGTATAAATTGTTTTGGTGCAGTTTTCCTACACACAAATGAATAGAATTGCTATGCTCTCTACCTTTAAACAGCCTGCCATTGAGATAGTATTATATATATATGGGCTATCTATCCATCTGGCCATAAGCGTGGCACAGCTATGTGGGTTTAGGTGCACTTCTGTGACCCTAAGCTGAAATCGGATGCTTCCTGTGTAACTCTCATTCATAAGTTGGTCAACAATGGAGAACAGCCGATCCATCCATCTGGCCATGGATTGAATAAATAAAATGTGGGTCAGGGCTAGCCGATAATATGCAGCCACATTGAATTGGCCCAATAAATAACCTGACCTTGTGGATTGTGAGGCCTCTGATTCCTTCGTAGATTCGATTCCTCCCTCCCTCCATGCATTAGACATTAGGAAGCAGTGTATTCTAAGGCCTTCGTTTATGTGTGCAACATGAGATGTGTTGGGGTCTTGTGTGTCATCTTCGTTTCAAGGTTATGTCTATAAAAGTGTCATTTTCACAAAGTGTGTGTGTGTATTCCAAGGCCTTCTCAATTCTGTCGGTCATCCTAACCTGTCAGGACTTCTTTCACATGAAAATGTCTTTGACAATGCGCTCGTGAATAAACTGGTGCCCTGCACTTGGTTTTCAAGTGGTGCTTTTGAAGTTTGGAGGGTACGATTACAAATGCAACAACTGTAATTAGTAACCTCTACAGCACCGGTACAAGGAATCAATCGATGGCGCTCCAAAACCAAATCCAATTCATGTTGCAGAAGATAAGTCCACCGGTGATAGATTTTGACAAATGTCCAAATGGTGATTCTTAAGTTGAGAATAGATTTGTAAGCTTTGATTACATCTACACTTACACAGCCACAGTATGACTAGAAGTGTAGCATAAATGGATGATGACAAGTTATTACAGGAGTTCCAGTTGAATGTGTGCAGCCATGCAAGGCATGATCAGATGTCCTACATCTAATTTAACCAATACCGGCGCCTAGTGATTGGAAGGATTAGTCAACCTTATGGGGTATACCGGGATTAGACAGTCTGTTTGACCACCTAAAGGTCTTGTATCTGTCTACCTGTAGACCACAGAATATGGGCTTTAGGCCATGACTGAATGTTTTTGATACAGTAGAATCTGGTTTTGTCAGATACGAGTTTGAAGATAGTTTTGGCAAAAGCCTTTTTAGCAAGTCTTTTGAAGCCAAATGAACCTGTTGCTTGAAGTGAGTGACAGATGTTGTAATGGAAAGCACAGGCTACATTCGATGATTTACGATGTCGTCCTATTTTGGTAGTGAACTTCTTCTATCAATTGAACCATGGCAACGTCACGCTGACCTTAGAAAGGATCATTTTGCATTTCAATAGAATGGCATTGAGTTGCCGCCTCTTAGACCCAACACAGGCTATATATATCTGGCCTCTGATACGAAGACCAGACTTGACGGTGTTTTGTAAGTATGTGTTGAATGATTGAATATGTCTAAAGAGGTGAGGGTTACAATACCTGTTATACACTTCAAGAATCCTCCTTCCGTCTGATACGGTTACTTGAACAAATCCTTTGCTTACAATTATTCATTGCCATCAATTGGTGTTCACAACTAATGAATATTGGTGCTTAATAAATAGGTAAAAAAAATAAATGTGAAGCCGTGGGATGTTCAAAATGTCTCCCATGTTGAATTGATATTGTCAATAATGCCCCTCATATAAAAGATGTGAATTTTCGTCAAAGATATTGTAGACCTCAGCTGGATTGTTGAGGTCATGCGCCGACTTTGAAACCCGGTCGGTCACTGAGGTGCTTCTGTAAGAGAGTGCATAGTAGCAGTCGTTGCAGTTTAACGACGCTGTGTGTTAACACAGATCATTAGCGAAGTCCTCATCCTTTATTCAGGCTTGGGACAGGAACTGCCAGAGACCGCAGGCAGACTGAGGGCTACCAACAGATAGACTGAGTGAGACTGGTACAGGTAGACTGAGTGTGAGACCGTCAGTCGAATGCAGGTAGATAAATCAACGGCCGTCCTTCACCATCATTTCCCGTCATGCAGCATCATCTGTCCCTAGCGCCTCTATCCATAACACCCCGGGCTTTCCATTCTAAACTTAAATCCCACCTTTTCAAGAACTCTTACCCAGACTCACTACTTGACATCCCACCTGTCAATCCTCGACCATAGCGACACCCTCCTTAACAGCTACTCTGCCTCCTTGCTGACTTCCTGGTAACCTAACTCTGACCGCCCACGGACTAAACTTTGGACACCCCTTTGATTTGACGCAGCGCTCGTGAATAAGCTGGTGCCCTGCGCTTAGGTTGAAAGTGGCGCTTTAGAAATTTGGAGATTACGATTACGTGTTGTATGAGAGCGTGGACCGTGGTGCAGAGCAAGTATAGATGATGAGGAGGAGGATTGGAGACTAGGCCGACAACATCTGCGCTGTGGGAATGAGCTGGAGTGACACGGTGACCTAGATGTGGGAAGCTATTAATCAAGGCTTTGTGTGTTGGAGTTGGAGCGTGGCCTGCAGCAGTGTGGCTCCCAGCAGGACAGGAGCCTCCTCCTCCTCTTTGCAGCCAAACCCAGCCACATAGTCTGCTCAACCTATAGACTTCTTTGCAATGTATCTATCTCAATACCTGTACGTAGGAGCGTTATAGGAACCTTATAGACGCTGTAGCACGGTTAGATCTATGGATGAGTTATTGTGAATGTTGCTGCTGCATCCGCATTAATTGCTTATTCTGCTGCAATGGAGCAATTTGAGAAAAGCAAGCTTTGAATTCAGAACAAAAGATTATAAACAATTGAGCTGAATGAACAGAGCTCTGCATCGTAGACAGAGAAGAGTTTCAACCACCAAAACCGAAAAGAGCATTCACTAGATTAACATTATTCGTTTTAAGTATCATCAGAGAAAGGCCTTCAGAGGTAGTCTTAAATAAGAACTGATTTCTACTAAATATTGTGGTTGGCCAGAGTTTGGCATTTTTACAGTACAATGCATAGTACACCTTCATTTGATGTGTTAGCCTCCTTCCCAAGGTGCCAATGAGGAAGCCAGTGCAAAGATTGAAGCACATGGTTCAATGTTCATTGAGGAGAGCTCTGTATTAACGACTTGTGCATCACAGTGTCCAAGGCCTCAATCAATCGATGAGTTTAGTCATCAGAACAGAATGTTGGACAATGCAGAAACAAGATAAGAAAAGAATTCTTAGAGCAGTAAGGAGTTGGCTGCAGAAGATCGAATGGATTTTAGGATTATCCATAACTATGACATAGGACGAGCATTAGGTGGACAGAAGTACTCTAATAGATATTAGAAATAGTCGATCGACAAAGGCTCCAATGGTTTTTAGATGTAGAGAGAATTTCACACAATGCACTACATGGACGATTTGAAGGAAATAGACTCAAAGGTAGAACAAGACTAAATGCTGGATAGATGTTATAGTGACCAACTTAACTTAGTTAGGAATAAGGCTGTGGGTGCACTGGACATGACAAATGATCAAGGACGTAATTTATTCCTACCCATCTCCGCCTGAAGGCTGGCATCAGGAACTGATGATGCATTTGTTAAATCTGAGAAGTATATAATATGTTGCGTGCTATTTCTCTTCAGAATTTCGTTTACATCTGATGTAGGGCTTTAACAAAACCAATGCTGTCAATATTTAAAAATTTCGGCCACACACAACACACATCGTCATGTGACTCGTTTCATTATGCAGAGAGAGAGGGAGGGTGAACCACAGTGCTCGATAAAAAATTTCTTATCAGTGCATATTATGTGATCATAGTTGATATGCATGTTTATGTGTGCATTAAAAAACCTATAAGACAGTGCAATAAGTTCAGAACACTATCTGTATATCTGAAGTTTTTAAGTTGTATCAAACCGCCCAGAATATAATTATAGTCACTGATGATTGCTGATGATAAAATTAAATTAAAAAATGCTTTAAGGTAGACCTTGACGTATATAAAATATTGATCAGTTTCATGACGTCATGAATGATAGAGAGAGAGAGGGAGGGAGGGAGGAAGAGGGAAAGAGAGGTATTTAAATACAGGACTAGATTTAATCAACAAGGAACCAAAAAGGTATAATGGGTTTAACAATGATTTAACAATTTGTGTCACCCTCCTCCTTTGTCTATTCTTGAGACTGGCACTTCCAGAATAAGAGCAGTGAGGAAGTTATAAAACAGCTTACATACCCATCTTTTCCTGAGTTTTCTGATCTGTCGGGTTTTAAGCAGGATATCTCCAATGGATTGATTTTTATTCTTGATTTAATTTAATTAAAAAGTCTTTGAGCATTGTGATTATTGCGCTTTAGAAGCCATTAGTGTAGATTTTTTACCAATGGATGTTCCTGTCATTGTCCTACTTACTCTGTGTGTTTTATGTTGTCAAGTACTTACCCAGAATGGAGTCCCACATATTGACTTGTGAAACATTCAATAATAAAATTCACATTGAATTTTATTTGCAGTGTCAATGGGAAGCTACCACTTCACTACTCGACGACAGATGGTGCTAATCCAAGGTCTCCTCCGGTCCTTCTCATAAATCATTCATAAGTGTCTCTGCTGAAGAATCACTTAGATTACTTGAGAGGTCATCAAATTTAGCATCAAAGATTGAACTAGAATTTTGCGGTTGCTCTCTGGTTAAGGCATCTGATTTCAATTAACTATTTCACAGTTGGCAATATTGTGATGATTGCATTTTCAACTGAAGTATTACTTGGTTCTCTTACTTAGTCCTTCCCGTGTTAGTTTGTTCATGAACGCTGAATCTGGTCAGATGGGTTGTCTAGAGATGTAGAGGGAAGATAACAGTCGACCAGTGAGAGGAGGCAGAGGTGATGGGTTTCATTAGTCAATGGTGGGTTAAAAACAGTGATAAAGGAATCAGAGCAAATTCCACAGCATTCACTCGTACTTTACATAATTAGTTTACTTGTTCAGCAGTAAGTACGACCTTAGGTAACCAGGCGGTATAATCGTTCTAGGAGTCCTGTTGAATAGTCTACTCTATAATCTGAGATGACCTCTGTGAGGTTAGATTGACCCACCTTGTTCCTGTCTGGTCTCTTGTGGGGTCAGGTTGACTATGTGAGACAGAAACGGATGACAATTGTCAATTGAGACACAGACATAACGGTCTTGTCTCCATAGGATAATAACAACAGCAGTTATCAGCTGTGGGTTTGTCTAGTACTATGGAGGCCTGTTAGCCATTGTTGGATGGGGGATGTATTGTTAAAGACATATACTTGACAACAACGAACTTAGGCTTATTGAAGAGGAAGGAGTCAATAGGACTCTTTTAAACATGCTACTATAATAATCGATCATGTTTGCTACCCAAGACAGCTCTTCATGCTCCTTGAAGGCATGTTCGTTTCAGTTTGTGTAAGAAACGAGCTACTGCCCTGAATGTCCATTTCTTGTTGAATTTAAAATAATTGCCAACTCAACATTTCTCGAATAAGTCCAATAATACAACCACAAGTGTATACAGAGTTTTGTGACACTGTGAAACACAATGAGAAGAGCAAATACCTTGAAATCGGATGTTGCCCGGAGTGAGTAGGGCTGATCTAAGGCATTGTTGCTGGGGCGGTTTTCATTGGGACATAACTGTTCTTTTGTTGGACTCAAGTATTGTGATCAGTAGGATTAGCGATTGAGTAGTAAATCCAGTTCTTGATTAAATAATGTTGCATATGGGAATGTGATTTCCGTGAAGTGATCACAGTTGATGGATTCTATGAAGGTGACTGAAGTCATTCGCTATTCTTGGAGTTGTCATTGATGACGTCTGGCCAAAAGAATAGCTCTGTTCCAGAAATCGGACAATTTGGAGTGTCCAGTGGGTTAATTTTATAAGCACCATCAACAGATACGATTTAATATACGTACAATAGAGCTTCATTTGACCTACTTCCATTACTTGATGCAAGGTCAAGGTCAATCGCTGAGGGTTGGAGGAGGAGGAGAAGGTGAGATGATGGACAAGAGAGGAATGGAATTAAGTGACCTGTGGATCATTTCAAAAAGATAAGTTGTAAGTTGAAGGATGAGATTGGTGGGGCTGACCTCTTCTGAAGTGACCTCTTCTGAAGTAGAAGTATTTTGACCAATTGGGGCTGAGTTAAGAGAATGTGTGGACCAACAGGCAGGCAGAGCAGTTAAAGGTTGATGAAGGATCACTTGATCACTGAGGATAATTTGATCACTGAGGATCATTTGATCTGAGGATCACTTGATCGTTGGTAGTGGCTGAGAGATGTTGCTAGTTATTGATAGGACGTGTGTAAGGCAAGTAGGTTGCTGCTAAGTGTGAAGGAGGAGTTGCTGAGTGAAGGAGTTGATTGATGAGTAGCTATTCTAAGTGTTGCATCTTGAGAGAGGAAGATGGATGATGATGAGGAGGAGTGTAGTATGGAAGCCTACTTGTCAGAGGTCCTCCTGCTTTGTGGAAATTGCTTCTTTCCAGGAGCATTCAGATATTCCTATTCCACTGGGATATTTAGAAAGTTGACCTAGGGAATCTGTGAGACTACCAATGAACATCAACATTAATATTGTTATGGGTAATTGGGGATTGCTGTTGTGCTAGTGTGAATGCAGAATCTATGAAACGATGGTGCACCAGAACCAAACCATAATCTAGTCAATATGTGGAAGATGAATCAGCCACTGAGTGAGAGAGAGAAAGGGTGAGAGACAGATAGACAGACAGACAGATATATACAGAGACAGGGAGAAAGAGAGAGAGAGAGAGAGAGAGACAGAAGGCCTAAAATCGAAAAACTGATTGAGGCAAATCTTATGTTGGTAATGAACCACGAAAGCACCATCTGGATCAGAATTGCAATGGACACATGAAGGAAGAACCTTTGTCCAGTGACTCCAGCCACTGAGATTGCTTACTGACCAAGAACATATCAGTGGTCAAAGTCGAAATATGTTGTGGTCATCCGGTCAGATTTCGAAAAGTCAAAGTGAAAGCAGAGGTGAAACTACAGAAAGTAAGCAGTTTCAACAGACGAGGCTTAGGTTTAGATGCAACATTTGAAGCACATGGAACTGCTGCTGTTTCTGCTAATGCTGCTCTTGTACTGAGTGAAGACTGTTAATTCCATGCAGATGAAACAGAGAAAGCAGGTAACTTGTTCAGTTACCAGATACACATGAATTCGCTTCTGTTGCATTTACTGCAGAGACTCCTCCGCTGCCTCTCTCTCCTCCTTGTATACCTTGATGAGTTCGAAATGAACTGCACTCACTAACTAACAGAGCTCTGTCCCATATGAACACAGATGGCTGCGTTTTCTTTACTCTTCCAGTTTAACAGTTCCTTTAGTGTATCATTTCTTCTTCCATTGTTTATCAATGTCTTTGTACTTGACAGTTTGTGCCAATGGTTGCAGACATAAGTGAGTTACTCTTATACTCTATATGACTTCGAGTGTGTGGTGCTGTAAAACGTTTACTTTGGTTTAAATGCAGTTTTAATGCAACTATGTGCATATTGGTAGGCTCTGCTGCCTCTGTCGATTTACAGGTTCCTTGGGTCTGCATATCGATGCAAGGGAACTCATCAGGCTTATTCATGCATTGCAGTAGTTATGCCTACCTTTCAGTATACTGTTGCAACTGCACATTGAAATTAAGTGTTTGAATTAATGAGCCAAGCACACATCTTGCTGGAATACCATGTTCAAACTTATTCATCTTAATTACCGAAATTTGATACTGCCCTTCTTCCAACATCTTTTGCTCAGAAGTGTAGCACATGAGCTGTTACTGTGCATTGGGGAAACCATCTGTGACCTAAATCTCATATTTTGACCTAGATCTTACGTTGTGACCTATATATCATATTTTGACCTAGATCTCATGTTGGCCCTGGAAAACAAGTTGAGATGTAAATCACTGTTTTTATGTCCTTCCAGTCCATTTTTATAGGAAAACTTATATTAGGGCATAACTTTAAATTGCTCAATGAACACATCAAGGGCTGCGTTCGTTCGTGGGCCAGCTCCCTTCAGTGTAGATTTATCTATTTTTAATTATTCATTCTGTTGTCTTTGTTAAATTGGATATTATTGACTAACGATCGAATTCATGTGGTTTGAACGGTTGCGTGTTATCCTCTATATTTATGATGACTGTGGCATTCGATTGATTGGATTGAATCAATGATTCTCCATTGCAAGTTGTGAGGGAGCCTTAGAGTGATGGATCATGAAACACTGGCATGCAGAGCTGAGGAACCAAGTTCAAGTCCCATATCCCTTCATCCCCATTTCAGGTTGACTAGTCCTTCTCTTGCTAGGCGTGGGTGAAATCTGATGTGTAATGCAATGGGCGCCTTGCACATCTGACAACTGTTAAATTCAACTCCTCTAATAAATTGTCATCTTCATTCATACTATGATTGTAATCGTACTCCAGTTTGTTAGTTTGAAATTACACGAAAATTATTATTATTTTTATAAGTTATTCCATCATTTTGATATTATACAGAATGTCTGTGGAAGAGACGTTTTGTGACATGTCTGGTAATTATTGTGATTGGACATTTATATGGCGCCACTAAGAGATTCCGAGGCGCTCCCAACCAAAGTAAGTGTTGTCTATCACGTACGGGATAGCCTTACGCACTGTAGCTCGTTATGTCTTGATGACGGTTGGAGCAACAGACCAGCATCAGCTTCAAAATTAGACATAACTGTAAATCTTCTGCTTCACATGCGATCATGTGATCTGATGAAATGATGATGGGCCCCATGAGATCAACAGCATCACAGGCATACAATCAATACATTTGGCTGTCTTTTCCAAGAGGTTTAACGGTATACTTGGCTGCATGGTTTCTGTCTCACCTCATACATGAGTGGACTGACAGCAGAAGCTGCTTATAATGACCTGCTCCTTCGTTAGTACACATTTTGGCCCGTCTATTTACACACGCCAAGTTTCCAATTGCTGAGCCAAATAGGACGAGCAAGTGAACAGCTGTTGCTCTTCTTTTGATTGCTGGCAGATTGTATTTTAAGGTCTGTCTGGTTTACCTGACCTAACAATTGTTTGACCTTGGCATTTTCTGCTGTTTTTTGTCGTTTGCAACTATGGCCTCTTCACGGCCTCTGCTTGTGTGCTTTGGTCTGAGCCGCAGGATTTGTTGTCCTCGTAGGCATAAACAATTCACGAAATTCGTATTTCTGCAGCCAACTTGAAAGTGCTGAGAATCCTCGGGACTGATGGCGCATAGCTCAGCGTCTTCTACACTCAAAGGATAGAAACAACTGCCAACACTCAGACACAGAAAATCAGACTCTGCATGCAAATTTTGCAGCATTTTTTTAAACAAAATTATTGATCTTAAATGTAAAATAGCTAGATATGCTGCTAATTTAGTGTGGAGTGACCTGCTGCTTGACTCCGAATTCTCCGGCCCTGCCTTCGATGACATACCGCCTGTCACATTCTTTGAAGTCTTTAATCTTCTGTTCTGATGTATTCTCTCACCTCATTGCACACTTGGTCAACCTATCTGTTGCTGAGGAATGCTTTCCTTCATGCTTCAAATCTGCTTTAGTCACGCCTTTACTTAAAAAGCCTGACCTTGACACTAGCAATTTGTCTAACTTCAGACCTATCTCCAACCTCAATAACATTTCCAAGATCCTTGAACGTCTTTTTCTTATGCGTATCAAGAGACACATTACTTCCTCTCCCAACTTCAGTCCCTACCAGTTAGCATATCACGAAAGCTACTCCACTGAAACTGCTGTTGTCTCTACACTGGATTACATCTTCTCAGATGATAAGATGTAATCCAGTTGCTCAAGGTCCTCTGGACCTTGAGCAAGGCCTTCACTTACAATTGCCTTCACTTACAATTGCCTTCGTTTACAATTGCCTGCACTTACAATTGCCTTCACTTACAATTGCCTTCACTTACAATTGCCTTCACTTACAATTGCCTTCACTTACAATTGCCTTCACTTACAATTGCCTTCACTTACAATTGCCTTGCACCATGTCATATTCTCTTATTTTGGTTGACTGTCAACCTACGATTTTTGACAGAAGGACAATTTAGTTGTATTTGTTTTGAGTGTTCTGTCTCTGGGGCCTTGACCATTTCTGACCATAACATCGTTATTTCAAAATATGGTTTTGCCCATAAAAGCGCGTATCCGCATAATGGGGGCTTCAAGATTAGGTTAGATTTACTACACAACATTGTTGCCTATAATCCTCGTTGGCAGCATGGTCACTAATGAGAACGATCGTTTATAAGGTGAACAGAAAAAAAATCAGAAAAATGTAAAGCAACAGTGGCTTCCAATAACAAACCAACATTTCCTTATCTGTTACTATAAAGCTAGGCTTTTGAATTAACGAGTAGGCATCTCATGGGAGGATATATTCTAGTTGACTAATGAACCCGGTACCCCAAATGGAAATAGACTGCATTGTAGGTAAGTAAGTTAAATGAGGTTTTTACATTATGACCAAGTTCCACAAAGCCATGAAAATGTAATAAAACCAATGAATTCATATTGACCGTGTTCTCTTTTGGCCACCACTGCAGTAGATACGACTGAATGGTGATTTATGCTTTAAAAAGAGACGTCGATATGAGTTGCCTGTTTTGGATGCAACTCTATATGTGTGCAGCATATGCTATCTGATGTTTGGTATAAATTGAATCTTTGTGATTTATGTGATTTATTCTGTGGATTATTAGCACATGGGTGGATCCCTGTTTCGATTGCTTGATGCAAGTGGTGTGGAGTCAGTTCTTGCACAATCTGTGTGAATTTGTGTATACTGCAGGCATTAAACAGGAGGTTCATTCTCTAGATGAATGTGGTGTTTTTTCTGTCAATGGGTAACTCTCTTTGAGTCATGTGACCCAACTCCACTCCAGATGGGTGGAGGAAGTTCTGGTTGGTTGGTTGAGTGTGGTTGGAATGGTGTAGAAGTCGCTCCATGATTGAATTAGGTCTATAGCTGAAAACTGAAAACCAAAGTACCATTATTGACATGTAATGTAATGCCATCATTGACATTTCGGAAGAAGACTTTGACGTCCAAGGGAGAATCAAAGCATCCTGTAAATGTTGGTTTATTCTGCATGTAGGCTTTAAGGACCAATGCCTCTCCTTGAGGTGGTTTTCGATTTTGACTGATTATTCTAGGCTTTTTTTTCCTATAGTAAGTCACTCGGTCGACCTGAATCGGTTGCTCTAAAATGGATGTTGCTTGTGTTTTGGTCCTGTTGATTACAGATTGTGACATGGTTGTTTATTGTGTTCGATTACAAATCGATTGCAATCAGCTTCAATTAACCAAGTCATATTTCGTCTTGCTAACCAGAATTACCATAGATCTCACTATTCCACACATGACCAGGTAAATTAATATGACTTTTAATGATTGCCATATATAATGATATCTTCTTCTTCAGGCTTTAATTAATCCCTCACAGAGGAGGGGTCAGCCACCCGGATCCTTCTTCTCCATTTGACTCTGTCGCACGTGTCTTCATTTTTCAATTACAGAGTCTTCAGGTCCTTTTGCATCAGATCTTCCCATCTCTTCTTCTGTCGTCCTCGACTGCGTCGTCTGTTGACATCCGCTCTCATAATTCTTTTAATGCAGCTTTCGTCCTCTCGTCTCATTACATAACCATACCATCTCATTTTAGTCTCTCGTACTTTTTCCGTAATACATGGCTACATGTCACTCCCAGCGTCTTTCTAATGTCTTCACTCCTTTTCTTATCCCTAAGTGATACTGCAAGAATCCACCTCAACATTCTCATCTCTGTTCTCTCTAATGACCCTTCTTTTATCTTTGTCAGTGTCCATGCCTCTGCTCCATAGATCATCGCCGGTCTTATCATTGTTTTGTAAATCTTCATTTAGTAACTAACTCCTCAAAGTATGTCTTTCATCTTGATCGGATTGCTTCCTCCTCAATTAGGATTTTGCCATCTTTGTCTTTAATAACATTGGCTCACTGTTTATCCTGCCTACTTCTTTGCCTTGCCTTTGCTATTTTGCGTATTTTGTTCTCACCCTCTTTTGCATGTAATTCTTCGTATATATGTTCCTTTGGCCATTGCTACAGTTCTTTTAGCTTGCTTTGACGTTATTTTGTATGTCGCTTTCAGATCCCCATCCATTCGATTCATCTGTCATTTCTTAAAGTCATTCTTCTTATTTTTCACCGCTGTCTTCACGTCCTCTGCCCACCATCACGTTTCTCGTTCCTGTCTTTTCTGTCCCTTTGTCGTTCCACATACCTTCTTTCCATTATGTCATTCTTCAAACCATCCCATGTGACCTCATTTGACCCGGCGCCATATATAATGATATTTTATGTTCTATTAATCTTCTTTGTTATTAATTCAGACTCACATTAGCAGAGTATGATTACAAGTCATAGCATCATTGGTATAGCAGCTACTTCTGAGATTCTTTAGTTTTTATCTAAAGCTATTTCATTGTATTTAGGATTACATAAACTGGTTCAGAGAAAACCGAAAAAATACTGTCTTGAAAAGCTGGTACTAATCCTGAATGGGTAGATGATGTTCGATTTGTATTGTTTGGTCCAGTTTCTGTACCCAACTGCAATGGATAAGTCATTCTGATCATGTGCCAAGATATTTTGGTCCCACTGACAACTTTTGAGGTTAGGCAACTAATGAAAACAGATTTTGGTAATTGATATTCCCATCAAAATCTGTCTGAGTTAGGAAGGGAGGCAGAGACAGGGAGAGGAAAGGAGACAGAGAGAGACAAAGACAGGCAGACAGAGAGTAGAGAGAGAGAGAGAGAGAGAGAGAGAGAGAGAGAGAGGTTCTTGAATGTATTGTATAAAAATTTCTAGTTACACAGACAAGTATAGTATATGCACCCAACTGGTGACCTCACGTTGCTCTTCTGCTAAGGTATTTTGTTCGTCGTAAAGTATCACCAAATTTTATCTAAGTCGTTCCTAATGAATCCTGGTAACGTAATAAATCCCTAGTACAAAGGAAGTACTTGCGAGACGTCCTAAACTGGCTTCCTGTTGCTGTACCAATTTATTCAGAGATCATCTTCCTTGAATATACTACCTCAATTGTCGGAACTTCCCCCCAAACATACAACAGGTAGCTCTGGGTATCTATATCTTGTCAACCCAATTGGAGATAGATGTGCTTTTACCTACTACTGAGACACGCAAGGCCGTCGTACCTCCTCCTCCTGCTCCTCCTCCTCCTGATGGAATAGTCTTCCTTTGCTATGGCAACTAACAGGAACAGGTGGTGAGTTATTTCATCCGATCATCGATTTGAAATGATCCGAGTCAAAGCCATCTTATTAGATATCAACATAGGATGACTTTTGCATAAGTTTATATGGTTGATTTAGTCTTGTTTTATGATCTGGTGACCATTAGACGTCCCCCAGCTGACGTCTGATGAGTGACTGCGTGGAAATGGCCAGACCAGTTTATGTGGGGGTGAGGGGTGTTGAGAGGCAACAAGGACGATGAAAGAAAGGAAGAAGGCCATGCATGGCGTAGGAGAGATTGACGAAGCTCACTAAGGGATCAGATTGTTTTGATCGGATGATCCAGGCAGACGGACTGAAGGAGGTTGGGAGGAGGCAGAGGAGGAGGAGGAGCAGGTCGTGGAGCCAGAGGTAGGAATGAGGGCGCCACGGGTCCCAGACTCAAACAGGCAGACAGGCAGGCAGAGGGGGCAAGCAGGCAGAGGGGCAGGAAGGCAAAGGGGCAGAAGGGCAAGTAGGCAGGAATGCAGACGGGCAGACAGACAGGCAGAGGGGTAGAGGGTAAAAGGGCAGAGGGGGGTAGGCAGGCGCACATATGTGACTAGTTTTTTTATCAGAACACATACGTACACAAGGAGAGAGGGTGAAGCAAGCACTCTTCATGCACCGTCTTGTGCGTTTTTCAAATCTGTGTCGATGTACAGAGTTAAATGGAAGACATGCACAGACAGGCAGGCAAACAGACAGGCAGACAGACAGGTAGGCAGGCAAGCAGAGACTGACAGAGGAAGACTGAGGAGTCTATTTGCGGTGTGTGCTTGAAGAGGACCAGGTTTCAGTTCGTCGTCGTTGTCTATCGGTAGGTGGTGCTGCTTTGTTTCCCGTTAGCTTAGAGATGCGCATGCGCAGTCGATTGCATTGTGCAGACGTCGTCACGGTCTACCAGAGTGCAGACGAAACGAAATGACGCCATATATATGTAGAAAAGCAATGAGCCTCTCGACCCACCTATTGTGGTCCTAATCACACATTGTAATAAAGTGGTGTGAAGTGTCACTTCTCATTTTGAAGGTAGGTTTGGTCTCAACGAGGTGTCTATTTCCCTCTGCTCTACCTTTGAACGGGTGTGGTGGTGTCTATTTCCCCCCCCCCTTAGGCTTTGAACGGGTGTGGTGTTGTATAGATGTGGTGCCGGGCGAAAATGGTTCCGCAAGTTCTTGTGAACGATTAAGGTAGATAGGGAGATCATTGATCGAATATGTCCAGCTAGAGTAAGTATATTTTTTATATCAACCAATTGGAATTTGGTGTTCAGACATCTGATAAGAATTAAAGTTTTGCCCATCATGGAAAGGAAACAGAAAAGGAAACAGAGGGAGTAGTAGGTGGGTTTGGTTTGAGGTAGTTGACGCAAGTTAAATAGGTGAGACTTCTTTATAGCAAACATAGTGAAAATAAGTAAACAAGTTACTCCCAAGAACTATTTAGTCAAAGATATTATATTCCTACGAAAATCCAGTTAAAGTTTAAATGTGTTGGTAGGCTTGAAACAAATGAACAAGCAGTTTCATGTGATGTAGAAATTAATGTATAATTGTTGACTCAAGAGTTGCAATTTTGATTTATAAGATAAGTGAATAAACATTTGATCTGTAGTGCACATGGGGTTTAAGATTTTGAGTGGATGTAATAAAGTGAATAAATGAGTAGGCAAGCAAGTTTGTGTGTTGTAGGAATTTGGTGCATGAGGTCACTTCACTGGCATTTGAAAATCGTGAGGAGGGAATAAGTGATCCTGTGATATTGTCCAATTAAGTATTAGGAATGGCTTAAGACTTGTGAGTAAAGTAATGAATAATTAATTTGAGCAATTCAACACAGAGTAATTGACTTATGACACTAATTTTATGGCATCAAATTAAGCAATATAATCCAGTCAGAGGCTTATGCAGCTACTGATCAGAAGGTAGGGTGGACATCGGATTTTCTTAGATTTTTATTGACCGAATTTGTGAATCAGTAGTATGGTGGAAATTATAATGTTTACCAGATCATGCAACTTGGTAAAATACCATATTTATGCTCAGCAGTATACGGGAGGGGGTAAGAGCTGAGGAACCGAGTTCGAGACCCATATCCTCCTAAGGTTGACTTCTTTCCTTCTTTCGCTAGGCAGTGGCGTTTGTTGAAAGTGAAATGTACAGCATAATGGGCGCCCTGCGTGGCTGCCGACGGTTAAATTCGACTCCTGTAATAACTTGTCACCATTCGTTCCTACTGTACTTGTAATCATACTGCGGTTTGTTAGTTTGAAATTAAAACGATAATTATCTTTATTATACCAGCACTAGCATGGTAGTGCTGGTTGCATGGTAATTGAGAAAGTTGATTAAACCTATATTTCGTAAACATGGAAACCAATTTTATTACTTGTTTTTTCCTCGAGATCTTCTACTTTTGCCATTTTACATCCAATTTTTCTTCACGACTTTGTCAGTATGGGAAATTTTTCCTAAAGACTAGAGCTATTTCGTTATCGTCTTGTGCCAGTTCTTTGTGGGTGAAGTCACGTCTTGTCCTAGTTGTAAATAGGCATATATACACACTGCTTTGTCAAATGCTAGGACCTCTATTTTTCCCACGCATCGAATAGTATTGTTTCAGATTAATACAATGCCAAGGGGCAAAATTCATTCGACTGTCTGGGATACATTTCACGCAGCCGACCACGTATCTCCCGTGTGTTGTCCCAAATCGGGGCTGAACATTGGACATGGGCGGAAGAAGCGGAACAACTGCTATAGCCACTGGGAAATGGGTGGGGTGGGGGTCTATCGGTTCGGGCCCGTTTATCATTACAATTGCAAATCAATTCATTTCATTCATTCAGTCATCCATTTCGATAATTTATATAGCGCCTCTTCAAGAGAAACTACTCAGAGGTGCTCCCAGCCCAGCCCAGCCACGGCCAAAAAGAAATGACTTTAGCAAAAAGATTTCATAACCTTCATTGGTCACAATATTACGAGTTCTTGTTAAAGTTTCAACGGATCAATTCAAAAGATACAATAGATACAAGAATCTCTTGGCGTCTGTTTTCTCTCCTATGTATTTTGCCCCATTTATACGCCTCTGATTACCATTAGGCTCCACACTATTACCAGTCCACCAGGTCTTGCTTCTCCCCAGCCAGTTTTCTATATATTAATTTTACGATAATTCTGTTTAATATTATTTTTGGCCATTGCTTTGATACAGCCAAATAATTTATTGGCTGCCAGAGAGAGACAGACAGACAGACAGAGACAGCTCTTTATCCTACTCGTTACACTGTTTTCCATCATGGTTTCTTGTCTGGTGGTGGTAGTTGTAAAGACACTGTGTCTTTTCTCCTGTGATCACCTAACTTATGTCCCTGAGTACGTTTGTGTTTCTGTCTGTTCTTTCCGTCCTCTGTAAGTGTATCTAGGTTTCATTGTAATTGTCTGTTATTGTCCGTCTCCCTATCTACTATTGACCTGCAGAGGCATTTGACCCAGAATCTGCTATTTACGTTTCTTATCTCAACCCTCTACTCATTTGACCACCTAGCTGTGTTCCGATGCACGTGTCTGTCTGTCTGTCTCTTTTTGTCTGTGTCCATGTACCTGATGGCCTCTTATGTATATCTTTATGAGTATGCGTCTTTGGCTGTTTCTCCTTCCTTTCTTATGAACCATTCCTGCTGAATCATATCTGCCCTAGCAATTCCATTACTTGGAATACTACTGCATACCCTCTCTATTATATATTCTTTGATGTGGGTCATTAGGGCAGCAGCCACAGCACTCCCTTCTGGAACTACTCAAAGGTGAGGTTAATTTATTTAGTTTCCATCATTAATATTCTTGATCTACTTCTGCATCTTTACCTAATTACTATGCAGTCAGTTATTTCCATTAAGCCTCCATACTACAGTATACCTTTCGGAGTAGATGAACTATGGAGGACAGGAGAAGGGGAGGAGAGGGAGATATAGGGAATGAAGAACGGATGGAAGAAATCAGGGAAAGAGGAAGGGAAGGATTGAGAGAAGTAGAATATAAGAGAAATACGGTGCTGGGTGTCGATGAAGTTCTGAATGATGAAGAATAAGGTCTAATAGAGCAGAGGTTCTTAACCTTCTTTGCGCACGACGCACCTATAGAGTTAAAAAAAATTTGGCGACACACCATGCAACCGTCTCAATGTGAATATCGCCAAAATAAAAAACTGTTAAAGCTAAACTGGCTAATTGATTAAAAATTTTAAATTGTTCACATTTTTATGAATGACAATGTTCATCTTGACGCTTTATGGTTTCTAATGATCATAAAATTATAAATGCAGTTGATTTAATTCTACGATTTCATGTAGTAGTTTCTATGGCATTAAGCGCTCAGTTTACTTAGTATAGGCATTTATAACAATTAATGGAAATTTTGTTCCTGGATTTGATTTTGTGTGATCATATTAAAGTGCAAGGATTCAGTTTTCATAAGTGCAACGAGTAAGCCACTTGCGCACAATATATGTCATCTTTTCACTACATGTCTCATTGCTAGCAGAATTAGATTGTGCTCTATCAGTTGTAGATTTGCGAAAGTTTCATTTCCGAATGATAAATGTGTCCAATTCGATTGTTACAATTGGCCCTAAATTTCCCTAATGGGTAGAAATTTTCATCGGCGCGGTCGCAAACGTGTGTAAGCCTATAATACTGTATGTTGGTCCTCGCTGTGTGTATAAGGTAATGATCGCCCCAGATTGCGAAAAAATAAAACATATAGATTGCCACGAATTCTCGTAGCCTACGTCCTCCAAGCTGCTAAAGTAAGCAAGCAGTATAATACAAGAATGACGGTCGTATGCTTTGATACATCAATTTTTTGCGACACCAATGACGCACCATGTTTACGCGACACGCTGCTGGTCATTTCGCGACACAGTAGGAAAGAGGAGGCACAGTGAATTCCATTCTGACTAAGACGCAGTCGAGTATGTCATTGGAAGTAATAACTTCTATAGAGCCGATTCAATGTACTAGGCATCAACAGACGTCGCACCAGAACCAAGAGGTCATCAGTGAATATTATCGAGTGGATCAGTTCGTATTTATCTATTTGGAGGATTTATATAGCGTCCCTTCAGACATCTACTCAGAAGCGCTCCCGACCCAAATCTCATCTAAATAGGACAGTCTTAAGATTTTGTACAGAACATGGTTGAGTGTCCTCTGGACACAAGGCAGAGCGTCACAGAGAGCTCATTCCAAGTTGCAAGGCCAGCAACCGAGAAGGCTCGGCGCTGCCTCATTGAAGTCTGAGAGCGAGGGACAAGAAGCTCGACCTGTAGGGAAGAACGGAGGGAGCCTCGGCGTTTTACACTGTAGAACAGCATGGTTCCCGCAGGTATCTGGGAGCTGATCCCTTGATACAGCGCCATACCAATGATGAGACCCGGTATGAGATTCGTTGAGAGAAGGGGAGCTAATGAAGGACGTCCCGCTGATTTTCTGCAACATGGCCGAACCTTGGAATACGGCTAATGAGGCGTGCCGCCGTGCGCAAAACCTGATCCAAGCACCCGATCCGGCAAACAGGAAGTCCGTAATAGAGGGCACTACAGTAGTCAAGGCCTGAGACCACGAAAGAGTGAACAAGCGTTGCAGCAACATCAGACGACAAGGAACGAGATATTGTCTTAGGCTGGTGCAGCTGATAATAGCAATTTCTGCAGAGCAAGTGGATGCGCTGTGTGAAAGTGAGTTCTTGGTATAGAGTTACACCGAGATCCTTGAAAGAGGATGTAAAGACAAATTGAGGGAACTGTAGGGCGAGCGCTTCCATGTCAATTTTGACTAGCTGATGGCGAGTGCCAAACCACACGTTAGACAGGCAGCAGCCTATCATCGATGAGCAATTGAAACAGATAAAATTGCTGTTAATTACATATAAGAATAATTATGCCAGATTCTGTGTTGGGATATTTGTACTAAGGAGATTTACATGGATCCAATAAAAAGAGAGGTACTCTTCATCGGTGGTGTTCAGTGGATACTAGACATCGCATTGACAGTTCATGGTCTCTTTCCGTTCTGTCTTTTTGTGTTCTTGTTGTCGGTGGCTTCCCTCGGTAATTGAGTCAATAAGAGAAATCTTATAGCGCCGTCACATCTGTTCAATCGTAGAACGTAATCAGATTGACTGGACTACAGGGATTTGGTCAGACACACGTTCTAGTCATTTATCGACTGCTGTCAGTGTATTTGGAGCATATGTTGGAATGACCGTATGCATCTCTGTCTGTGTGTGTCGATGTATGTTTTGTAGGTCTATCTGTTGTATGTGTGGATTATTAATATGATAATATTAATTAGCATGCGGAAGTCGTCAACCGCTGATACAACAAAGCGGGTCTTAACCAGGTCAGTGTCCGGATGATCCGAAGATTAAGAGAGACGGAGAGACAGACAGAGAGAGAAACAGAGAGAGAAACAGAGACAGCTCAGCCTAGATTGTAGTGGATATGCATTTCTGCAAATGACAAGTCTTGAGAATGAAATGACCAGTGTAGGACATTTACCCCCCCCCCGGACATTTGCCCCCCCGGACATTTGCCCCTAAGACAATTACCCCTCCCGACTAGGACAATTGCCCCCCCCTGCCCAATGTAGACCATAAGCTTGCCCAAATTATATATGCAATTATGCATGCTTGTATGTGCATTATGTATGTGTGCATGGATGTTTCCATGTCGGCTATATGTTACTAAACCTGTTAAATATCTATTTTTAGAGGGTTTACATATTGCTATAGGGGTCTTCAACCATTCTGAGAGATGGTTATCGCATGTCACTGACTGTTTACCAACTGTAAGCATACTTACTATGTGACCTTTACCGTTTATATTCTGAGATTATCATCTCTGTAGAAGTATTCACTCACTCTTTTTGACGGGAGGTGGTTATCGCGTGTCACTGATGGTTTGCTAACCAACTATAGCTACTTACTAGCTGACCTTCACCGCTTATTAAGGCATGTCACGGACTGTATGCAGTATTTATGCATCCAGCGAGATAAATAAAGATTCATATCTGGACTCACTTTGTCTCCTGTACGACGCAATAATTAGTTGCTTGTTTTCATATATTTTACGTAATGGCAGTTAAATATATAACTTGTCATCATCCATTCATACTTCACACGAGGGGGGGGGCAAATGTCTTACCCAAAATGGGGGGGGGCAATGTTCGAGGGGGGCAAATGTCCAGGGGCAAATGTCCGTTCCCCGAAATGACAGAAATGACGCAAGGAATAATAGAAACAGGGACGCGTCGTGTAGGTATAGGGAGGTAGGGTGGAGGCAATTCTAATCATTCATGTCCAGCAACTGAAAGAGTTTCTGTTGTCCTGTAGTGGTACATTGCACACTGTGTTGTTTTTGACTTTGTTCAGGGTTGCAAATTGGACTCCTTAGATCTATTGAGTAGTGTTAGGTGCATGCAGCAGGCCTTTTCTGAGTCAGTTACACTGTAACTCTGCGTTAACTGTTAAGTGTATTGTTAGCTCTTCTTGTACTTTCCTCTTAATCTTCTTCCCTCCTCTGAACACTCTTGGCCTTTCTCATCCCTTTAGCCATCTGATCCAAAGCAGCTGTGGACTTTGCTGTCCAGTTCGGGTCCTTATCTCAATTCTTTGATGTCATTTGGATCTAAACTTAAGAGGACTCATCATCGTCTCTTTCAACTTCCTTATCCACCGCATACTACATGACTTCCCATTACTTCCCATTACTTCCCATGACATTCCACGACTTCTCCTTTATCCACGCCTGGTACTTCCACTGCCAGAGTGCGAGCTGTGGTAGAGTTACGGAATTGGTTTGACTACATGCTCCTTATGTTATAGCATAATGCTCTTTAATGCTCTTGTCATCGATTGGGTATACTATACATGTAGTACATACAGTCAGCTGTTTCTGTACGAATATCACCTGTGTACTTTAGACTCTTCTGTGTGACAAAGACATTGTCACGCGGATGTCACAATCACATAGGTCTTAGTATAGGCCTATAGTCTAAGAGTTTCTCTCTGGATAACTAAACACTTCAAGTTGTCTGTTGGTTTGTCTCTCTTCGCTCTCTCTTTCCCATTACGATCCAGTTTCAACCACTGGAGAAGAATTTAAGATTCTGGAGGAATATGGTTTCGCTTTACAGTGACGTGTCAGTGTCTTGTGCTGTAAAGGCAATAAAGTAGATTAGATGATATCTGACATATATTGCTTCCTCACTTATCTTTGAATCTATCTTTAATTTTATATTTGTTGTTTAATGGCTGTGCACACGGAGAACGGACATTTGCCCCCCTATATGTGCATGTATGTACATGGGCACTAGGCTTGTATACATACTTACATGTATGTATGTATGTATGCATGCATGTATGTATGTACGGGTATATATATGTATTATGTATGTACGTGTGCATGTATGAAATGTCCTACACTCGTGCACACGTCTGCATCCGTTGAATATATTTCTCTTTGATTTTTTATGACATTGATCTCATTTGTTGCGATCATTTTCTCTTCAATCTGTTTCTCTACGCTATCGATTATGATCTTCTCTTTCGTTCTTCATGAGAGAGGCTGGCCATTCAATCCTACCCCCTTCCCCGGTGGTGACCAATGGCCACCATACACACTCTGGTTCAGTTTTTTGTTGCCATGAACATTTCCTTGACTTTTCACTTCATCATCTTTTCCAGATGCTTTGAAAGACTTGAAATCTTTGATAGGAAGGTGGCAGGTTGCTAGATGTGTATATATGATTCAGATGGAGAGACAGATTTGAAATTGTGGTTAAAAAGGTTTCAGCTTTATAGAATGGTTTGAGAGTCGTTAGAAAACTGGAAAGTCGACACTACGAAACAAGACCTTAGCTAAGCATTGTAATGAAGAACTTTCAGTTTCACTCGAGACACTGGATTTGAAACTGCGGATGGCTTTGTAAAATGGAGAAGCCAACGGAAATGGACGACAAACTGCACGGTTTCATTATACATGTATGTCAATTCCGAGAAAAGGGAGTCGTGCGTGATGGCAGCATTTTCTTCTCAATTACTGTCACAATTTATCTTATGTCTTCAGACTCTTGTAATCTCTTGTTCATGTGGATGATTTTTATGTGCTTGAGATATAAAATGTGAGAGCTTTATTTTCATTTAATCTAGAAACCTCTAATATCAAATGACATCAGATACCCTGACCAAAAAAGATCTTAGAGTCTTAAACCTTTCCTGAAGTCCTACGAAATGGCTGTGATCAGTGGCAGAGCTGGATTTCTTACAGATGGAAAGCCGAGTGTATTTATGGCAATAATATTGCAGCAGTTTTTTTAGCCATCTCAGTTTTTAAATTGCATCTCATTTTCTCAGAGACAGTTTTCAGCTTCTTATAATAATGTTGAAATTTTTACCATTTTTTTAAAGGCTAAAGCATCTTTGATGACCATCTGCTAAATATTGTGTTTTCTATTACTTTTTGCCATTTCTTTAGTAAATAAATTTATTGATAACTTTGATTATCTTTCTTTGGATACAAAGTGGATCCCAATGACCACAAGACCAGTCTATAGGGAATAATACAGAGGCATGACCACAATCTTAAATTGAAGAGGCCTGACTAGACGTATACATCCGCCTGGATATGGTATCTCCATGTTTTGTCACCTGTATGGTTGTTGCGTCTGATGTACTGCAGCGTTGGCATTGTGTGAACGGCACATATGCCGTGTGGATGATATTTCAGCTACCTTTAAAAATCATTCTCCTATTTTGTTTACGCTTCTTCCGTCGTGTTTTGGATAACCTGGTCAGAAGGAAACCTTTCTTGTCTAGAGGCGAAACACGAGTTTGTTGTCATATTGATTTTATTCCGGTTTAGTTCTCTCTTTGTTGCGACTTCTGTGGTAATAAACCAGACGGTAGAAATAGGATATACGGACGCAATTTGTCGAGTTTTAGAGCTGCATCGTTTGACCGTTACCATTCGTTTTAAGGTGATCTATAGTTGTTATGATTGTTATTCTTATTTTATTGAATAGGTCTTTTCAACTCTTTTGGTTGTTCTGCTGTACACATATCAGTCTGGGATTTTGTGGCATTGAATTGTTTTAACTGAAACTCAGAAGGAGACGGACGGACGGATGTCTTGGGGCTAGATTAAGAAACTCATCTTCTCATTGTCTAGTATAAGACTTAATGCCAGGACATTTCTATGGCTGGCAGTCCTGTCTTAGACTGAACGTCCTTATTTAGAGAAATTCTGAGCACCTTGGTAGAGAAATCCCGGGACCCTAGACAGAGAAATTTCGGGATCCTAGACAGATAAATTTCGGGTACCTAGGCAGAGAAATTCCGAGCACCTAGGGAAGAGAAATTCAAGGACCCTATAGGTGGCAGATAAATTCCGGGCCCGTAGGCAGAGAAATTTGAGAAAGATAATTGCCTGAGCAGACCGAACAGATACATGGATTGAGCACGAAAGTCTAGGACCATCAGCCAAAGTAGCTCGTTCACGACACACATTGTTTGCAACCTTGTGCTTTGGTTACAGACCAAAACGAAGATCTAGCAGTTTTTACAACCGTGAAGGAAACGGGGTCGTCATAATTATATGGATTGGTAGTAATACACTTAAGGAGACGAAATATCCTTCGAGTCCTCTTGGGACTGATTGGTTGGTAGGGGCCGCTACTTTACAATGCCCCACGTGACCTCACGGTTGCTCGAAGGGCGCAATATGAATACTTGATGGTCGATTTGTGGTCTCGTTATGAGTTGGCCGTGTGGGATGTTCAGCTGAAGGTTATTGAAGCGAGGCTTCGGTGTTTATGGTAACCGAACGATGTGTATCCTACATAGCCAATTGAAACGATCGTCGGTCTACTTAGATAGGATGCGTTCGTCTGATATCGATTCATCTGAATGCGTCGTCTGTTCTGTCTCTTGCACTTTCTGTCCGTGACGTCGTCTTCGTTGACCCCAATGCACTGACAGATAGAAGGAAAGACTATATAGCCTCTCTAAGCCTAAATCTCACGACATGCAGACGAATGTAGCAGCTGAGAAAAGGGTTTGTGTATGATTGGAAGTTATTACGTACACTTTGGTAATTACGCTGGTTGCTTATATACAGCAACAAAACCATTTTAAAACCTGTTTCATAGCATTGCGTTTAAATCAGCCAACCAACCAACTCACTCTCTTTGCTCAATCCCTTGCCAGTGGAAGCTCGACTCTTGATGTGTCTCATGTGAAAACAGTGTTGCACTGTTGACCCATGTGTTGCTTCTCGCTTTGAAACTCACTGCAGCCCACTTTCTGTCCGTTCTTTAGCGCCACTTATTTCGCCTGCACTGTCACGCTGAGCACTCTCTGAATCACTGGTGCTGTAAGGGGCTTTTTATAGATTCTCAGATACCAAGCATGCACCTTAAGAGTGACTGAGAGTAAAATGTTTATGACATTAACTGACATGTAATTCTACTGTGTACTTGTAAGTTTGAATCACTAAACGATTATTATTATTATTATGAATTAATGACTAAAAGTTATTACAGGAGTCGAATTTAACTGTATGGCAGCTACGCATGGGGCCTATCAAATCGTATGTTTCATTTTCAAGTGTCAGACTGAGTGAATCTTTGAGAGGGTGGCTGGTATTGATTCTCCTCCTTAATATTACTATTCGTCTATTGCTGACCCTTATCTATTGCATTCTAGTAATATTGATGGCACTAATTTCTTCAGTGTAGTGACACTGATGGCTGTGAACAGGCACTACTTTCTTAAATGTAGCTTATTAAAGAAAAAAAACAATATTAATTTTGAGGTGATGTCTGAAGACAGCTAATAATTACTAGGCTGGGATTAAGAGTGGATTAGCAAATGTTGCTCTGGTTTCTATGCGGAAGAACCTGGGAAATGCAACAGGTAGAGGAGGAGGCAGGTGATTTAATCTGCTTCATTGTCCCTTGATCAAATGGAGGCACCAAATGAATTCATCTTTTGCAATCCAACGGCTTCAGTGTTCATCTAGAAATTCAGTCGGTTTATTGCTTGTTTATTTGATGTTTTTGTCAATAGAAGTTCCTTTGAAGGACTTCATGTGTTGTTGATCAGATGTAGAGGATCATTGGAGCGATGTGTAGAGACGATGGACAGGTTTTTCCTTCTTAGTGGTTGTAGTGGTCAGTAGTGTTAAAGGTCGTTCTGTGAGCATGGAGCATTTAGCTGCCTCTCAATGAGCCATTAGTAGTAGCAGTTTTAGTTTTACAACACTGTGTGAGGATAAGGATCATCATCGTCGCCCTCTTCCTTTATCCGTGTTGACGATTGGGTGTCATGCTAGACAGCTGGTGCTTAGGAGGGTCGAGGCCACAGTAAGTGCTTCCAGGCATTCCTATTAATGTTGCTTATCACATGGATGAACATTAACTCAGCTTTGAAATTGACTGAGACCCGGATGGAATTAGCTGACATTGCGGACGAGTGATTAGGAGGAAATTAAGACAGGATGGACTGGAGGAGAGATGGATTGGAGAGAGAGGGATTCGTGGAGCAGACCTCCTCTTCTGACGTTCAAAGACAGATCCTAATTAAAAAGACGTGAATTTTGTTGTATTTTCCATCGATTCAGTCAATTGATCCTCAGTGTCGTGCAGTTGGACAGAAAGGGTGTCGCCAATGGTTGTCCACAGAATCACTTCCAATGCTGGACCATGGATGATGAGTCTTTGTTCTGGATGATGATGATGATGATGATGATGATGATGACGATGACGCAACTAGACTTGTATGTGTATATGGGTGGGCACCAATCCCCTACACCAGAAGTACCGAATCATCCGTTTAATTACCAGTGACTGTGAGCATAGTAAGTAGATTAATTAGCTTATTAAGTAGATTAATTAGCATATTAAGTGGGAAGGTACTACTTCTAGGCTGATTTTATTTTTAGTGTTGTTTCTAACCTCTGGAAGGTTTCAAAGTCCAATAGTATAACCATAACCCTAATATTTATTGTTAAGAGAATGATGACAACACATAGAATTTTTATTTTGCCCCTTTCCAATCGTTCTCAACATAGGCGAAGCCGAAACATTTTCCTGAGAGATGTTCATAATGCAAACGCCGAGGTAGCGTACTTAACGCACCATACCCCCCTCCTTCAAAAGAAGATAAACTCTTTTGAATTGGATCAACTGCGTGCGTTTAATTATTCAACCGAATCCGTGTGGATGAAACCATGTACACACGTCACACTGACGTCTGGTGAGTTTTTTTCGGCGATGTCCTAGACATGGCTTCAGTCATCAGCCGTTCATCGCAGCCACATTCAGCTGCTGCGCTTTTAGTTTGAATTGGTGCCAATGGCAATTCCTCTTCGCAGTAACGATGATGAGACCAACGTGTAAGTGAAGTGGACGCTTGTCTGCATGTGACTATGTGTATTTGTCTGTGTGGTTGTATGCATGTGTGTAGTTTTGTATCTATGTCGTGACTCTTCATTTATGCATGTATGTATGTATGTATCGGTCGGTGAGCTGTGGTGATTGGACGATCAATATGTCGTCCTTGGCAACCGGACAGTCGCCTCTTCCGTCTCCAGGTCAAGGACAGGTGGAGGCCAGCAGCGTCATCTCTCCCATGATGCCAAATTCTTCATGTTGTTATCTCTCCCTCACTGTGTGTCTGTCATATGCTGTCTTTGTCTCTCTGTCACTCCGTCTCTCTGTCTGTGGGTTGACTGGTTCTGTTTCTGCAACTGTCATTGGTTTTTCGTTTTCCCTGGAATGTTCTTATCTTTCAAAGTATGTCCTCCAATGGATACTGGTCGCTTTCGTCTACTTCTTGCACCTAAATCATTCGGATGGTGCAATAAG